>JAMPIV010021393.1:0-2500 GCA_024509875.1 Oreohelix idahoensis
CCTGGAATGTCTGGATTCCTGGCTCTTTGTTTCCCATACTTGTCGTCTTAGCCGATCTTCTCCCATTCTGCAGACATGGCCAAACCATCGTAGTTGACTGGTCTACTTGGGTCTGCAGTGGCCGGGTTTTTAGGCTTTGCCTTATCATCTGGTTGCTGATCATGTCTCTTCTTTTTACTTCAACCACCTTCCTCAGGTACCTCATTTCTGAGGTTTGGAGCTGGCTTTCGTGGGTGTAATCACTGCCCATGATGACTCGCAATCACTGCCCATGACTCGCATCCATGTCAAAAACTAGGACATAGGTGGAGCAGTATATCTGGGTTTATGATCCATAACTGCGAATGAATGATTGAAAATCTTTATTGATACAGGGTGAAGAAAATTGGCACCAAGCTTATCTACATTTCTGCCCTGAATAACAAGTAAAGTAATAACATATGCAACATTAATAAAAGTTAAAAGTTGTATAAATGAAGAAATAAACCCGTTCAATCTCTGATGGGTTATAATTAGGATACGTAGCGGCTATAATTTTAGATCCAATGTTCCATGGCCGCATTTTGTTTACTGACTTAATCTCTCCTGGTTAGTTATTGAATACTTCTTCTTCTTCTTCTTCCTCGTTCGCCTTCAGACTTCCACATTTATGACTCTAATAAAGGCAGTAGTCAACTCAAGGTTCCCGACATCTCCAAACAGTTTTTCGTTGACAGAAGTGGGTTGTTGCCATATGCTACTCCGTTCATTACTGTATGTTGGGCAGTATTGCAGCAGGTGTTCGACTGTCATTGGGCTGGTACCGCAGGTGCAGAGATCTGTTGCACCAATTTTGTATTTGTGGTACAGATGGTATCTCAATCTGTTGTGACCAGTGCGTAGCCGAAAAATGATGATCTGTTCTTTTCTGGATAGTTGATGATATGCATCATTTTTCAAATGTCCCGGGTGCTCTTTCCCATTTGAATTTGAATGTAGCCTTTATAGTAGTCTTTGCCGTTGCGTAAGTTGTCTCTATATCATTTTGTTGTAAGGCACCTCCTTCCTTAGCAAGTCTATCTGCCTCCTCATTTCCTGGTATGTTGCAATGGGCTGGTATCCACTGGATAGTGCACTTCTTGAAGCATTCGGCCAGTCTTTCAAGGGAGATTATCAGATCTTTCAATCCTTTAGTTTGGTGGCTCTTTAGCGCTGATATTATTGAGAGGGCATCTGAAAAGATTACTATCTGTTTTTCTGCCTGTGCTTTGCATTCAATAAGAGTTTCAGCTGCCTGTTTCAGGGCTTCTGCTTCAGCACAGAAGTTATTGCAGTATTTTCCAGTGGCAATTGCCATAGAGTGAATTCTATTCTTTAATTTTATGAGGATGCCGGCACCCCCATTTTCAACTGCATTTGTTGCCGAACCATCAGTATATGCATGTGTCCAAAACTTTGCTGGAAATGTTTGGTCAATATACTTGGTTGCTATACACTTTCTTTGTGTTTCTGTCTGTGTTCCCTTACCTTCAATGCCTGGAATATCAGATTTTAACTTAGGAAAGCATCTTATTTTCCACAGTGGGATAGTTGAGCTTGTTGGGATTTTCTTTGCAACTGAGCTTGCTAGTATGGTATTATTGTTAATTTTTTCTTTTCCTTGGGCGACAAAGTTTGTTCGCTTGAGCCTGCCTCTTCCTAGCCTATTTATTCTTTGGTACATGGGGTGTCCTTCGAGCCTCTTAAATTTTTCAGCTTGTTTTAAGACTCTGCTGTCACGTCTATCCTCCATTGACTGTAGCCCTGTGATGTTTTCCATATGGTTGATTTGTGTAGACTTTAGGGCCCCTGTTATAATACGTGCTGCTTGGTTTTGGAGTCTGTTTACTCTGTCAAAATTTGACTTTGCTGCCATCGACCAAGCTGTGATGCCATATTCCATAGCAGGTCTGACTCTGCCTGTGTACAGCTTTTTGAGGATATTCTCATCAGCACCCCATGTGGTACCTGCTAGCTTTTTCATGATGGCCATGCGAAGTTTTGTCCTTAGCTGTATTTTGTTAATCTGTGATTTCCATGTCATTCGGCGGTCTAGTGTGATTCCTAAGTATGTTGGTGTTTCATCTTTTCGTACTGCCTGCCCATTTATTGCAGCTTTGCTTGCTGTGGTTTATTTGACAAGGTAAAAATAGAGTGGCGTAGTTTTTTGTTCATTTATTTTGAGCAACCACTTTTTGACCAACTTTCAAGGGCTACAGTGAATCCTGCATGCGCACTTCTTGCTGTGGTGAATGTATTTGTTTCTGAAGTCCACATGGCCAGGTCATCAGCGTAGAGGGAGTTGTGAACATTCTTGTGGATGTTTTCTGTTATATCATTTATATATATGAGGAAGAGTGTTGGGGAAAGGACCCCACCCTGTGGAACTCCATGTTCCATTGTAGTCTTTTTGCTTAACTGTCCGTGCACCTGCACTCTAGCTGTTCTGTTTGTTAGATAGTTGCTGATCCAGTTATACATT
>JAMPIV010021393.1:5000-331302 GCA_024509875.1 Oreohelix idahoensis
ATCTAACATTTTTAAACATCCAAGCTCATATTCACAACTGACTATTTAATATGGTCAATTCAATGTTATCAGAATATCTAACATTTTTAAACATCCAAGCTCATATTCACAACTGACTATTTAATATGGTCAATTCAATGTTATCAGAATATCTAACATTTTTAAACATCCAAGCTCATATTCACAACTGACTATTTAATATGGTCAATTCAATGAAATACTGATATTACTAAATTAGCTTAAAAATATATGAAAACCCAAATAAATTGTGCAACAAACAAAAGCAATATGAAAAGCTCAAGAAATGTTAAAAGAACAATAAAAAAACTGTATTTGTCATACGTCTGAACATGCTCAGTACTTAAAGGTGCTTTCTGTACAATGCCAGCAATGGCAGTGTACACACACAAAATACAGGTTGTTAACCATATCCTACAACATTCAGAAATTTACAATGCCATTATTTCTAACGCATCAGGCGACCTATTACTCTTAAGGGTCCTACAGGCAGCGTGGTGCAACAAGGCCACACCAAAGGATTGGGAGATTGCCATCATAACACCAATTTTCAAAAAGGGTGACAACCGACAATGTGGAAACCACAGAGGCATATCCTTTCTCAGTGTCCCTGGTAAAATCTACTCTAGAATCCTAGAGCAGAGACTCCGATGCCTAGCTGAGCCACAATTGGATGAAGTCCAGTGCAGATTCCGAGCAAACCGAAGTACTCAAGACCTAATCTTCACACTCAGACAGCTGAGTGAAAAGGCCCTTGAGTATAAGAGTGAGATCTATCTTTGTTTCATAGATCTGGAAAAGGCATTTGACAGGGTCCCCTGGAGCAAAATTTGGGACTGTTTGGCAAGGAAGAACATTCCAGCACCTCTGATTCATGATATACAGAGCTTCTACAAGTCTTGCAGAAATTATGTGAGGACAGCAAACTATAAGTCAGAAGAGTTCAGGACCACCACTGGTGTAAGACAAGGTGATATCCTGTCACCTTATCTTTTCATACTCCTCATGGATGATGTCATCAAGGCATGTGAGAGAACAAGAAAGTATTCAGTGGGGTACTGGAAGATGAGACAGGTATGTATTTCAGAGCTGGCATTTGCTGATGATGTTGCCCTGATTGCTAAATCAGAGGCACATCTCCAATCCAACCTGCAAGTCTGGAAGGAAGAGCTGGAGAAGAGAGGGATGGTCATAAGCAGCTCTAAAACAAAATCCATGGTGATATCACGAGAACAAAGAGTACATCAGATTAAGCTGGGAGAACAGGTCCTGGAGCAGGTCGACCACTTTAAATACCTTGGAGCTATTATAGACCGAAAGGGAGGCATCAGAGAAGAGTTGGCCACTCGAAAAGCAGCAGCTGGGAGACTTTTTCAGGCCATAAATCCAGGATTCCTCAGCAAGAGAGAGGTTGGTAAGAAAACGAAGATGGCTGTATACCGCTCCACCTATGTCCCAATCTTGATATATGGATGCGAATCATGGGCAATGACCACAACCCACAAAAGCCAGATCCAAACCTCAGAAATGAGGTATCTGAGGAAGGTGGTTGAAGTAACAAGAAGAGACATGGTCCGCAACCAGACGATACGTCAAGGTCTAAAATCCCACCCCCTGCAGACCCAAGTAGAACAGTCCCAACTAAGATGGTTTGGCCATGTCTGCAGAATGGGAGAAGATTGGCTACCACAACAAGCATGGGAAACAAAGAGCCAGGGATCCAGACCCCCAGAGTCCGCTGGGAGGACAACATTAGACAATCGTTGAAGGACCGAGGACTAGAATGGAACCAGGCCAGGAGGAAGACAGCCGATAGGATAGTCTGGCGCTCTTTCTTCCAAACCTCTACACCTCACGGTAGAAGGGGAATGACTAAGTAAGTAAGTAAGTATTATTTCTAACATGTCTGCTTTAAGATACTCAAGAAATCTTACATAATCCCATTGTCTGGTTAAACTGCCAGTGGTATATCCCACTGACTGATTCAGTTGCTTATGATCTGTCCCCACTGTCACAATTACCTTGTTATAATCCTTACCATTGCCAGAATCAACTATCAACTTGTCATAATCCTTACCACTGCCAGAATCAACTTGTCATAATTCTTACCACTGCCAGAATCAACTTGTCATAATCCTTACCACTGCCAGAATGTACTTGTCAGAATTCTTACCACTGTCAGAATCAACGTGTCATAATCTGTACCACTGTCAAAATCAACTTATCATAATCCTTACCATTGTCAGAATCAATGTCATGATGCTTACTGATGTCAGAATCACTTTGTCATGATGCTTACTGTTGTCAGAATCAACTCACAATGATCACCCCTCCTGTCATAATTAATCAATCACCGTTGCTCCTAGTGTCAGAATTAACTGATCACCATCATTCCTACTGTCAGAATTAACTGATCACCATCATTCCTACTGTCAGAACTAACTGATCACCTTCATTCCTACTGTCAGAATTAACTGATCACCATCATTCCTACTGTCAGAATTAACTGATCCCCATCATTCCTACTGTCAGAATTAACTGATCACCATCATTCCTACTGTCAGAATTAACTGATCACCATCACTCCTACTGTCAGGATTAACGGATCACCATTATTCCTACTGTCAGAATTAACTGGTCACCATCATTCCTACTGTCAGGATTAACTGATCACCATCATTCCTACTGTCAGAATTAACTGATCACCATCATTCCTACTGTCAGGATTAACTGATCACCATCATTCCTACTGTCAGGATTAACTGATCACCATCATTCCTTCTGTCAGAATTAACTGATCACCATCATTCCAACTGTCAGGATTAACTTATCACCATCATTCCTACTGTCAGGATTAACTGATCACCATCATTTCTACTATTAGAATTAACTGATCACCATCATTCTCATCATCATAATTACCTGATCACCATCATTCCCATTGTCAGAATCAACTGATCATGATCATTCCTACCATCATACTTAATTGATAATGGTTTGTTCCAACCAAGAGGTTTAACTGGTCATGATTACTCTGACCATCAGATTCAAACAGTTATGATTACTCTGACCATCAGATTCAGATAGTTATGATTACTCTATCAGATTCAACTGGTCATGATTACTGTGAGCATCAGATCTAATTAGTCATGATTACTCTGACCATTAGATTCAACTGATCATGATTACTCTGTCAGATTGAAATAGTTATGACTAATATGATCATCAGATTCAAATAATTATGATTACTGTGCTGTCAGACTCAACTGGTTATGAATCAAAAAAAGCTTTCAGTGCTTCTTCTGAAGCTACAGCTTCACAAACCATGGTCTTTCCTTGTCTTTCTCATCATCAGTGATGAACTAGAAGAAAAGAAAAGAAATAAAAGTACAATAATATGTACCACAGCTGAGCTGATTGACTGATTACAGATGAGGAAGAAAGATGAGCTCATGCGAAAATGATTTAACAGTTTCACAGGATACAGCAGATGAATATTTAGTGTATATTTTAATGGCAGGGTTTCACTTTGATATCCAAGACAGGTCGTACTACAGTACTTTAAAAAAATTATCTTTTGGATACAAGAAGATGGAACTTTAAAAAAAAAAAAACAACATAACATTTGATTACCAGCATGGTCAGGTAATGATAAATGTCCTGTCTACTACAATGATAAACGTCCTAAAATAAACGCAGATTTGCAGCAGAGAACACATTCAAGAACATAGCCACAATAAAAATGAATTGGACATTCTCTCAGAAATACTAACGGAAACCAGCTATAAGTTCAACAAAATGATAGTCCGTTACTGAAAACAAATACTGAAAATAATTCAAAAATAAACTGATCAGTAATAAAAATACTGAAAATAATTCAAAAATAAACTGATCAGTTATACAAATTCAGAAGATAATTTCTGGAAACTAAACTGATAAAAGAAAAATGCTGATGATAATTCAAAGACAAACTAATCAGTAACAAAAATACTGAAGATAATTAAAATAAGAAACTGATGACTGACAAAAATGCTGAAGTTATTAAAAGATAAACCAATATAAACTGATAAGTTGCAAAAACGCTGTAGATAATTCAAAAATAAACTTATAAGTTATGAAAACACTGAAAATATTTAATAAATAAACTGATACATTTTTAAGAATTTTTTTTTAAAATTGATAAATTATGAGGATGTGGAATACAATTAAACAAAAAGCTGATAAATTACTGTTATACCTGCTGTGAGAACTGGTCGAGACACGCCATTCTGATTTTGTCAGGGGTGGCTGGTGAGTCCAACTGGAAGTAGCCAGTGTGTCCAGCGTCCGAGCGAGCTGCAGAGATGGCCGATTTAATAGCCAAGAAAACAGAGATCGCCAGGCACTGGGGGGGTTCTCCTATGCCCTGACCAATAGAAACATTACCTAGATCAAACCGCCGAGTCGTGGACATTATTGTCATCATCATCATTTTCCTGTTTACTTCCCCTACAGAGCAAGGAGCCATAACTGAAGCTGGATCACTTGTAGGATGACTGCACCAAAGTATTCATGTGCAGTTGATTTCTGCAGCCAATTGTTTTACATGATGAGGTAGCCAGCCCTATGCGTAACCTCACATTAGTCACCTCCTAAGACATTCCTGAGGGAGCAGAGGTCCTTTTCTCCTCAGAGACCACCAAGAACCACAAAAAGTATGGAAATTATCAGGCACTGTCAAAAAAGTAACATGATGGAATTTATTTACTCAATATCATGTATTACATTTATCATAAAAGTAACAAATAAGAATGTATCTCGCCTTCATCACATTTGTCATTAAACATACATCCCACACCTCAGAGATGAAAAACTGGTACACAAAATTTAAAAAAACCTGTACACAAAACCTGTACAAAGACTGAAAAAAACTTATTAAAAGAGTTAATTCATGTTAAAACATTTTCAATTACAGTGGGCTGCATTATAATTGAGGCAATGGGACTTTGCCTTTTAAAGCAGGTCTTCACTTTAAAAAAAACCCAAACAATAAATGTCTGAGTTTATTTGACACTGTACAAATGATGTGATCATCTCATCATTTAGTCTATTTCTGCGCTTAACTATGACTAACAGACTGGGAAATCCTGAGTTCGATAGGACAGTATAAAAGAATTCTGAGACACAGTAATAAAGGGTATGGGTTAGAAATCCTAAACCTAATCCTGAACCCAAACGACATTCACGATGTACAAGGATGATGTAGTAAACTTCTAAATACAATATCTAAATTAGATTATAACAGTATAGTGCATAAAGTCAAAGATATAATATTACTAAACAATTTCGGCTAGAACGGTTGTTGTCGCCTACGCCTTCAGCTTATTATTTGCTAACGCATAAGCCGAACAAAACGGTACCCAATTTTTCAAATTCGTCCTTGACATAACTTCCCAAGTTCTACGAAATATTTGCCTAAATGCATTGGGGAAAGAGGGGCAAGGCTAGATAATACACGCAAATCATGTCTCACATTGTTTCTAAAAATAAAACTAACTTGTTGGGATTGCCATAGGCGGGTTTCCCCAATACGATGAAAAAGTTAGAAATGTAGACACTACGGTCATGGAAACACGCTTAGCTCTTATTTCGAATGACCTAAGCTCTCGTATTTAGCTTGAAAGTCTATGGAAAAAGAGTGAACGAGAGGTAGTTTAAAAATAAACAACTAACATAGAAAAAATATGGAATATTGAACCAAGCCACGTAGCCCCATAAAAATCATATATTCGTGTACCTGTGGCTTTGCTGACTAAGAATATGTTATCAATTATCTAAATAGTCCATTAGATAATCAAATAGTGGTAATAATACATAGAGAATCGGAGATACTGTCAGGTCAAGTCATATCTGCTTAGATTGGATGGCATATTTTTTGGGGAAAAATTAGGTGAAAGCTAGGCTAAGATAGTACGATGAAGGGGATTGGGTGGAATTTGAAGTGAGGCGAAATATTATTGGCCGACCTCGTACTAAACATATATTACCCTAGAAACGTAGTAGAAGTTTGAATTGTATTTTTGAAAGACTTTGTTTACAAGTGAAATAAAGGTAATCATTGGCCAGAGTAGTTGATATTGGGGAAAAAGCATTAGTTGAGAACGCCATTTTCTAACCAAATTTTGACACGGAGCGATGAGAGCAGGCTTGTGCTGTGAAAACCATATTTCTCAAAAGCCTGGACAGAACGGCAGATCGAAAGTGTGCCAGTCATCGTCAATTGTGTATTTCATTGAATAAATGTGGTAAGATTGACTTTATTAACATGTATCTAACATAAAAATTGAATGTGAGATAATAATGTATGACTATAAGTAAGTGGGTCTGTAGCAAACTTAGGCAGAGCCTAGAGATTGATCCACCATGTGTTAGACTATCAGAGAGGTGTTAGACTACAAGAAAATATGTATGATTGTCATCAAGGAGCATAACACCTATCCTATTGTATGGAAAAGATTACAGCTGGAATTGCAGTGGCGTTGTAACTATTAGGGGAGAGGAATACTGGTGTACATTCACATCAAAAGATAATGGTGGCATAGGTTGGCATAAGGCTATGACCCTTTTCGTTTGTTTGTAATGTACCTGTACGTAAATGTGGAATAATATTATATACTAGGTATAAAGAAGGATGCATAACCTTCACATTTCAGGGTCCTGGGTACTGACGTTAATGTAGTACCAAATGCTTGAGGACTGCTCGATTCAGGACTCTGTCTGCATACTTCGAGCCCATGCTAGTGGCCATTGCCTATCAAACAGGTGGAACAGATTGTCAAACGAGCAGAGGAAACGATCTACCTGTATTCTCCTGCCAAGTTAAGTTCGTGTTCGGCACCAGAAAGCTCAACCTAGAAGACTATAAAGCTCAACCTAGAAGACTATAAAGCTCAACCTAGAAGACTATAAAGCTGAACCTAGAAGACTATAAAGCTGAACCTAGAAGACTATAAAGCCAAACCTAGAAGACTATAAAGCTGAACCTATAAGACTATAAAGCTCAATCAATAAGACTATAAAGTGATTGTAGTGAAGAAAACTCTGAATATTTATTAATATTTCCATAAGGGACAAACGAGAACAGACATAACTTAAAGGGTGTGATTTTAACCAACTGTCACGAGGAGCGAATGAGTTTGTATTTCGACTTTCTACACTCATTGTCGGCACAGACATCGTTTGTCAACAGTCATGTTACATCGACCAATTTTCAAGGAATGTTTTCACAACTAGTAGACAGTGAGTCAATAGATTATTGAGGTAATTGCCCCAACGTCTCGGTTGTGTTTTCACAAAGGCAGGAAGGTACAAGCAATATTATTGTGGCTAGCCGTAGAATATATGGACAGAGCGCGAGGCAGTTTTACAATGAATAATTTAATAAGCAGGTTCTCATCGAACCGACCCAATAACATTTGATTAACGGCGACGCAGTGTCTGAACCAGGATCAACATAAAAAGAGTGAGAATATGTCATTATGTAAAGACTATTAAATGCTGCACAGACACTCAAAAGACGAACGCAGACAAGTTGTCTCGGATAAGCAAAATATGAGAGCGACCATAGCAAAATATTACAGGAAATTTTACACAGCATGAGAACGGAATGTCTGACTTAAGGAAAACAAACGAAATTTCACATGACACAAGAAGCGAACCCGAAAATTAGCCATAGGCGATATAGACGATATTTAACTCAACTCAATTTATCGCTCGGGCATTGGTAAGAGAAACCATTCCGCCAACCGACTTGGGGTTCTAGATTTCACGAGGAAGAGTCAGGACATTGTGTCAGTGAAATTCGTAATCTGGACACCAAGGTTAGTGTAATATAAATTTGTACCTTATATCATTATATCTTAAACTCAGTCAGATAATATATACATTTTTTCCATAAATATAACACTGTAAATACCATTTACGTTTATTATAATACTATATTTCATACTCATAAGTACAGATTGCAATAAACACCATGCAAAGAATTATTATATTTGTAAGATTGCACAGTTTCCAGTAACTATAACGAAGTAAATACAAGACACTTTTATTTTGCCTTTTACATTACATGTTAAACGTGCAGTAAACACCACACAGCCATTCATTATAGTGATAAGATTTCACATACAAGAACACACTACAGGCGTAGCATAGTTTACGGGATACTTACAAAGGGTTCATTATTTTATCCGTCACAGTGGTAGAGACAGGGACCATTTGAGATACTCATCCTTCGTCTACTACGTGGTTGGCGTTAATCACAGGACAAGCTTTAGAGTAGGGCTGACCGAGATACTGCGACGACACGCATCTCACACGTAATTAACGGCAACAACCTACCAATACTCCACGGGGGTCAGAAAGGAATTTACCAGGCGGTGAAGGGTCTTTCTATCATCGACTACCCACCCAAAAAGAAAGCAGAAAATACCCAGAAGGATTGCTGCATTTCTAATAGCTGTCCACGTGAAATTTAATGATCTGAAGTTGCAGTAGCAAACGGATGATTTTACAACAAGTGCCTTTGAGAAATCTTGATCAGAAGTGGCAGTAGCCAACGGACGATTTTTACAACAAGTGCTTTGAGAAACCATGATCAAAAGCTGCAAAAGCAGACGGGAGATCTTGTAAACCCAGTGCCTACAAAAATTATTGATATCCTGAATTACCAGCAGTAATGGACAGTTTCTCCCCATACAATTGATGCACCAACAAATACGAATATACAACATATTTCCATCATCATCACCACATGAGCAGACTATCAGCACAACGAAAGGACATCTGCATATCAGACGAAGTCTCACCCGCCTAACATTGTGTTCAACATCACACATGAACAGGACACCTTGGACGCTCGGGACAATGTCAACACTCGCATTGTGAAGGACAAAAGAACAAGCCGTGGACACCTGACGAAACCAAGTGGACCGTCCAGTGTTATTGTAGGCAGACAATGACTTGTCCATTGTGTACAAACAACCAGAGTTTATTGACAGTCAGCAAGAGACCAAGAAAAACAAGATATCCTTTTTTTGTTAGTATTTAGGAGTTACTTAAATTCATCATCATCACATAGTGTAGACTTTAGATTCATTTGTGTATTTTGCATTAACTAATATCTTTCTTCACAGGGATAGTTAATGTCATTCCTAGTTGCATTTGTATTAGTGTACTTGAATGTTGTTATATTTCAATAAGTTAATAAATGTTGTGGTTGTATTTACCAACACACGTTATTACATATATAGAGAAGGAAAGAAAGTGTGTGAAAGAGACATGCTGTTCTTCCTTTCTTCCTCTTCTGTTCACTCAGTGTAATAGGGGAGTGGGGGCTCGTTAGCATTATAATATAGAGAGGGGGATAGAGTGGTAGGAGTTATAGTGTCACGAGATATAGAATCACTGGGACTGTCTGCGGGGAATTTATCCCAGAGTCTTACACGGGGTAGAAGAGGTTACGATTATGTGATGTGATGTGTGTCTTACATTCGCCTTCTTCACTCCTGCTGCCTATTTCCAACCGGTTGCCAGGCAAATCTGAGCCATTGACAAGGCCGGCACCACACCGATAACTCTCTTTGGTTACCCTTCGGGATAACCCTGTGACACCAACAACCTATGATTTGATACCAGTATTACCTCAACGTAGAAGAATACAACTACATACTTATATTAGAATAATATTGTATGTATGGACAAAATATCCACTGTGTTATTTGACTGATGCAAATCATTCTTTTGAGTTCAATTTTGATTGTCAATCCTGGTTCAAAATAAATTAGAATCAGGATAATAAATTGTAAAAATTCTATTTACACAAATTTCAACCACTGTCTTAAGTAAGATAGCCTTTTAAAGTGTCGTTGGTATGTTATTGTTGTAGTACTGTTGGGTGTTGTGGATAATAAACTAATTGTTTATATGTTCGTTGGTTATTGCACATTACACTCTACATTCATAACCCTAGACACTATACGAAGTCACTTATATAATATATATTAATTTTGAATGAGATAAAAAGGGTGGTAGCGGAAAGGTACTCTGAAAAGTTACAATACTATTTGGTTAATTCAGGGACCTTCATAGCTGATCTCATTTAATATAATAATAATACATAACACCAAGTCATAACATCAAAACCCACCACAGATGACATCGAAGAAGACGTTTCACTGTTCTCACAACTAATTTTACTACTTCGTTATCATTATTATTGCTAAGAGAAAAATTTAACGAAACTATATTATCCTGTTATATGAAATTAAATGGGGAGGTTTCGGGGGGGGGGGTTTTGAATTATTTCAATAAATATTTGATGTAATTTAAAAAATAATAAAATCACGTATCATACTAATTTTTTTAAACTAAAAAGCTCGCAATTTGCAACTAAAATATAAACTGGCCCTAGCGTAATTTATTCTCTACTGAACTTCAATAATGAAAATAGCTGTTTTAGCCTCACTGGCAGTTTAAAATACTCATATAACTTTAGTGTCAGGCGTCCATACAAAAAACATTGATAGTAATTAATTATTTAATAAAAATAACTCACTGGATGATCGTAATAATGATATATCCACCAAAGAAAAATCAGAAAGTTTTTAAAGAAAAGAAATTAAAACTTAAAAGAAAAGTAACTCCAAAAAAATGTTTCCAGGGGCTCTGATCGGGTTAAGATATAAATTTGCCATGCTTTCATGATTTTTTTTCCAGTTTCATAATTCTTTTAATATTATTGTTAAAATGTACATTTCATACGCAGATTCTAAATGTGTTAGTGAAATCGAGAATTATGTAGTGGTATCCATTTTTTGTGTGCTTATAAACAGCTGTAGATAGTAAATTATGCTCAATATGACGTAATAGTTAAAATAATCAGTAACGTGCTGGTTGCTGTACACCTTAGCAAAGAAATGAAAAATGAATGACACATCCCATGGACTCTCACAAATCCCGCATAAACCGAAAAATACACAACTTGAATTCATTAGTTGCTTTTTTTTTTTTATTCATGAGGCCTAACATCTCGCTGAATCTCACGACACAAATATCAGCTAAGGTGTGGCGCAAGACGACTGATATATATATATATATATACGAGGGAAGGTCAAAAAGTAATGCCTCCTATTTTTTATGTATATAAATACTGCATCGGTGCGCAATTTGTAAATTTAGCAGGATTCCTCAAACACTCTTCTGCACTGTATAGCATTACCAACCTGTTTCAGTAACAGGTGGCACCACTGTAACAGTTTAAAAATGGCTGCCAAAGACATTCGGTTAAAACAACGTTATGTCATAGAATTCCTCAATGCTGAAGGCGAGACCCCAATTTGCATCCACGAACGTTTGAAGAATGTTTATCGAGATTCAACAGTGGATGTTAGCACTGTCCGACGTTGGGTACATCATTGTGACGAAGCTGAAGTAGGTCAATCCTGAATGGCTGACGCAAAGCGAACTGGCCGTCCATCTACCGCAGTGACTCCACACAACATTCATCGAGTTGATGGCATCATTCGTGGTGACTGTCGGGTAACACTGGATGAACTTTCTTCCATGTTGTCCATTAGTAAAGGCAGTGTCCAGATCATCATTAAAGACCTGGGTTATTCAAAAGTTTGTGCACAGTGGGTACCCAGAATGTTGACAGACAGACATAAAGAAATAAGGAAAACCATAGCCATCAACCTCCTGCACTGTTACGAAACTGAAGGAGAAGAGTTTTTATCGAATATTGTGACAGGTGATGAGACTTGGGTTCATTTTTTTTAACCAGAATCCAAGAGGCAGTCAATGGAATGGCATCACACAACATCGCAGACAAGAAAGAAGTTCAAAAGTTCACCATCTGTAGGGAAAGTTATGGCCTCAGTGTTTTGGGATGAGAAGGGTGTGATTTTTCTCGACTTCTTGGAACAGGGAAACAAGGTGAATGCAGACCGTTACATTGAAACTTTGAAGAAGCTTATAGGTCGTCTTCGGAGACTTTACCCATTAAAAGATCAGAGAACTGCACTACTGTTGCACGACAATGCCACGCCACACACCGCTAAACGCACCATTGATGCGATTGCAGAATTTGGCTGGACATTATTACCACATCCCCCTTACAGTCCCGATCTTGCACCTTCTGACTTCTATCTGTTCGGACCACTGAAAGAAGATCTTCGCGGACAATCACTTTGAGGACACCGAGACCCTTAAACGCGCCGTACGCCAGTGGTTTAGGAAAAAGGACACACATTTTTACCGTGCAGCGATACATGCTCTTGTGAGAAGATGGACAAAAACTGTAACAAATAACGGAGACTACACTGAGAAATAAATCTTTAAAGTTCAGACTTGGGGCTACATTTCAATGTGAATTTTATCTGTTTTCTTACCTATTGAATGAAATTAAAAATTACGAGGCGTTACTTTTTGACCATCCCTCGTATATATATATATATATATATATATATATATATATATATATATATATATATATATATATATATATATATATATATATATATATATATATATATATATATATACACTTAATAATTAGGCGAAAAAACCTGTATCGAAATTTTGTACGGCGCATACAAATCTGAAAACGCAAATTTTATGTACAGATTATGGGTAAACCTTAGCACAATTGGCATGTATGCATTAAAGTAACAAGATGCAACTATTTCTACAATATTACATTTATCACAAAAGTATCAATCAACCATTATCAAACATTTTTTTTCTTTTTCTGCGTCATTTGAATCTTCTTTCAAGTCTTTGACTTTTGTGTGAAATATTTTTCTATAATATTAGAAGCCTCTCCTCACATCTTCTTTTGTTTCTCAAAATATGTTAGGTACAATGTTGAATTATGCTAATATTTGCTATCTAAAAAATTTAATTATTAACACATTAACTACCGCAAGCCGCTGTCAGCGGCTCACAAAATAAACACATTTGGACTGCAAGACGCTCAGAGCGCCAATCTAATTTTAGTAATAAACTTACTTACTTACTTAGTCGTTCCCCTTCTACTGTGAGGTGTAGAGGTTTGGAAGAGAGAGCGCCAGACTATTCTATCAGCTGTCTTCTTCCTGGCCTGGCTCCACTCCAGCCCTCGGTCCCTCAAAGATTGTCCAATGCTGTCCTCCCAGAGGACCCCGGCGGCCTGGATCCCCGGCTCTCTGTCTCCCATGCCTTTCGTGGCAGCCGATCCCCTCCCACTCTGCAGACACGGCCAAACCATCCCAGTTGGGACTGTTCCATTTGGGCCCGCAGCGGGTGGGACCTTAGGCCCTGACGCATCGTCCGGCCGCGGACCACGTCTCCTCCTGCAACCCCAACCACCCCCCTCAGACACCTCACCTCTGAGGCCTGGATCTGGCCCCCGTGGTCGCAGCCACCGCCCACGACTCGCATTTTAGTAATAAAACGAATGAAAAATGTACTGAAACACTTTCTGATCTGGTTCGAGATTTTGAGTTGCCACCGAAAAACAAATTCCCAAAGCATTATTGTTGTAGAACACTGGAAAATTGATATTGTGTTCATATTTTTCAGCGTTTTGGGTTAGTTACCAAATCGTGTAAAACTGTTTACCATGGCAACTAGTGATAATAATAATAATAATAATAAATTCTTTAAGCGCCAAACACGGCGCATAAGGCAGAAACCAGTGCTCTCCAGGTTGTTCGTTGTGACGCCACTCCTCTTAGCTCTTGCACATTATTTAGGCCCAACGTTCTTCCTTCTCTTATTATTGTTCTTCTGAGTGTTTCTTTTGGTCTTCCTTTTTTCCGCTTACCCTCAGGAACCCGTGAGCGCCTGTAGTGGTATTCTGTTGTTTTGCATTCGTAGGACATGACCGATATATGACCATCGTCTTTTCCTTATATAGTCGGAGACATATTTCTGCCTAGAGTCTTCTCTTATTTGTCGATTAGTCTTGAATTCTTTCCAACTGATGTTCATGAGTTTTCTAAGACATTTGTTCTCGAATGTATTCAGCTTGTTCTCCAATGATTTTGTTATTTTCCAACTCTCACAGCCGTATGTTAACACTGAGATAACATTTGAATTAAACAGACGAAGCTTGGTATGTATATTCAATGATCGTAATTTCCAAATGTTAGATAATCTATTGAAGGCGCTAGCTGCCAAAGCAATTCTAGTATGGATTTCTCTTGTTGTGTCACCATCCTGAGTCATTTTACTGCCTAAATAATTGAAACTTTCAACTTTCTGTAGTTTTTCCCCGTTCAAGATGATATCAAAGGTCTCGTTAGAAAAGTTCATAGCTTTAGTTTTAGAGGCATTTATTTGGAGACCAATTTTAACCGAGAGATGACACAAATTATTTATTGCTTCTTGGGATTGTCTTGGTGTTGAACTTAAGAATGCTACATCATCTGCGAAATCCAGGTCCCCCAGGAATTTTCCATTTGTCCATTTTATACCCAATTGTTCATTGTGGGTATAGTTTCTCATAACCCAATCAATAGCTATTCCAAAAAGTAGTGGTGACATAATACAGCCTTGTTTCACACCTGTTTCTACTGTAAACCATTCTGTATTCCCTTTATTTGTTCTAACACAACATCTTGCATTGTCATATAGCGCTTTGATTATATTCACATATTTTGTTGGAAAACCATAGATTGTAAGTATCTTCCACAATGATGGGCGGTGTAGACTATCAAAGGCTTTTTGAAAATCGACGAAGGTGATAATAAGTGGCGATTGCCTTTCCACTGATTCTTCTATAATTGTTCTTAGTGTGAATATTTGATCAATACATGATCGTTTCGGCCTGAAACCCGCTTGTTCTTCTCTGATCTTTTCGTCAGCATGCAATTTAAGTCTTTCTAACATCATGCAACATAATAATTTTGCAGGTACTGATAATAGAGATATACCACGCCAGTTATTACAGTCTGATAGATCACCTTTCTTCGGTAACTTTACAATAATACTGTCTTTCCATTGTTGTGGTGGTTGTTCTTCTCTCCATACTTCATTTATAATATCTAAAATTCTCAAGAGGTTGTTGTCATTAACTGCTTTAATCATTTCCCCTGAAATTTCGTCAACTCCAGCAGCTTTAAAATTTTTTAATCTTTTAACGGCTTGTTTGATCTCGTCCAGCGTGAATTCATCGCAAGTTATTGGCAAGGTGGTTGTGGATGTTTCATTATTAAAATCAGGTGTTACTGTTGGTGGTGGTCTGTTTAGCACCTCCATGAAGTGCTCAGCCCATCTCTTCATTTGTTCTTTTTCTGTTGGTATTGAATTCCCTAATTTACCTTTAACAGGTGTTTCCATAGCAGTAGGCTGGTGACATAGTTGTTTTGTAATTTGATAAAGGCACCTACTATTACCAGTTCTTGCAGCATTTTCAGCTTCTACGGCCAGTTCATTGATGAAATGTCTTTTATCTCTTCGAGTTTTTGTCTTCACTTCTTTATTTAACAAGTTATAAGTTAGTTTGCAAGATTCAACTGCATTATGTGTACTTGCCGCTAGTAGTTTAAGTTTTGCTGTTTTCCTTTCTTGTATTTTATCCCAAGTATCTTCTCTCATCCATTTTTTCTTTTTATGTACTAGGTATCTGGTGGTCGCTACAGCTGCTTCTGTCATTGCTGTTCTCAGTTGTTCCCATTTAGTATCGATTGTCTTGGTGGTGATATCGTTGTCAATTTTGCCTAAAGCATCGAAATAGTTGTTCATTTTGACATTATATTCCTTCTTTATATCATTTGATTGCAGTCTGTGTACATCTATTCTTCTATTTTTATTCGGTTGGTATAACTTCTTCAGTTTAATTCTCATTTTAGCTATGCAGAGGTTATGATCGCTTCCGATCTCTGCACCTCTGTATGCTCTGACGTCTTGAACTGATGAGCGAAATTTAGCGCTTATGCAGAAGTGATCTATCTGGTTCTTAGTTCTGCCATCAGGTGAATTCCATGTTATCTTGTGGATATTCTTATGTGGAAAGATGGTGTCTGCCACAACGAGGTTTGATATTTCACAAAGTTCTAGAAGTCTTTCGCCATTTTGATTCATACAGCCTATGCCATGAGTACCGAGATATCTTTGTACTCCATCGTTGTTGTCACCTACTTTGGCGTTAAAATCACCCATGACTGCTATTATGTCATGCTTGGGTATTGTGTTGATGGTACTTAGAAGTGCTTCATAGAAGTCATCTTTTGTGGTATCAAGAGCGTCGTTAGTTGGTGCATAACATTGTACAATTGAGAGCTTGAAAAATCGTGTCTGAAATCTAGCTAATATTAGCCTCTCATTGATAGGTACCCAGCTGATAAGCGATGCTGCTGCTTTCTGTGTCATTAGGATGGCTACTCCCTCTGTGTGACGATTATCATTACTAGTGATAGGGCTACAAAAAATGCGTGTACATCTCGTCTAACGGCTGAATAGGATAGAAACGTGTTTCAACAATTGATTGATAGATCTAGTGACGAGGACAAGAGTGAAAATGGTATGCACATTGATTGAAATTGTGATTTTGATAGAGATGGGGCGCAAGCAGTTATAATTGTGAAAATATTGCAAGTCCTCGGCCATCGGAGGGCCGTTAAATAGCAACAACCTCTATTAGAGTTACAAACTGTGCTTATTGTAATAGTACATTCATTTATCTTTAAAATGACGTGTAATTCATAAAAATCTGTTAACAGTTACGAAAACTACAGCTTACTTTGTGCAAACACTTACAGGATGAAAATGGGAAAAAAATTTAATTCGGCCACAGTGTGTTTTTCAATTCGGTAGTTAATGTGTTAACTATACTATAACAATAAAACATACAATTTATTGCTATGGAAATGTGCACGGTTAATCTAAGGTTATCAACACCATTACAAAAAAAAAACAAGATTTGTGTCCTATACTTTAGAAGAGTGAAATGTTAACATTAAATTTAACAAAATCAATATCACCACAGAAAATTATTTTCGGACCTTTATATAGATCAGTGCCCTGCCAAAGTTAGGATCCCGTTACACGCCTATTGAGGCATATTGGGAATACAGTGTTAGGCCAGTATTTTCTTGACCATCGGTACACTAGGGGTGATGTGGTCAGCATCACACTGGCCGCCTTAATCTTCCCAGAGTTGTTCTGCTACCCAATTCATGAGGCTGAGCAACCCGGAGCCGTTTGCAGTCTAAAAAATCCCACCTCAACTGGGGATCGAACCATGGACCACCGAGCTAGGAAGCCAGTGCACTAACCACTGAGCTACCGTGGCTCCCCCTGCCAAAGTTTGCAATACCTTTTTCTTCAAGTCACCATGCCTTGTGGCGTAAGTGATCATGTCTCTCAACAACTTCCTGTCTACTATACTGTTTATCAGTTCTGTGGTCAACTTCTTTCCACGCCAAACTGCCCAGTATCTTCTCTTTGTTGCCCTCTATCTCGTTTCCCTAAATCTTTCCTGTTGTCACAATATATTCCATCTTTCTTCTTATCATAAACATGTCCAAAGAAGGTTGATTGCTTTCTTCTAACATGACTAATAACATCACCATTAAAACCACAAACAAACAAAAACCCAGAATTACATACCTATATTAGAAGAGTACAGTTTTTGGACACATAAAAAAAAAACAGAGTTATATCCCTTATCTTAGAAGAGTACAGTTTTTGGATACACAAAAAAAACCAAAGTTACCTCCCTTATCTTAAAAGAGTAGTTTCTGAACACACACAAAAAAACCAGAGTTACATCCCTATATTAGAAGAGTTTTTGGAAGAAAAAAAACAGTGTTACATCCCTTACCTTAGCAGAGTACAGTTTTTGGACACACACACAAAAACCAGAGCTACATCCCTAATCTTAGAACAGTAGTTCTAGACACTCAAAAAACCAGAGTTACATCCCTTACCTTAAAAGAGTACAGTTATTGGACACAAAAAAAACCAGAGTTATATCCCTTAACTTAGAAGAGTACAGTTTTTGGACACACACAAAAAACAAGAGTTACATCCCTTACCTTAGAAAATTAGTTTTTGACACAAAAAACCGGAGTTTCATCCCATACCTTAGAAGAAAACAGTTTTTCGACACACACAAAACCAGAGTTACATCCCTTACCTTAGAAAAGTAGTTTTTGGACACACAAAAAAACCAGAGTTACATCACTTACCTTAGAAGAATACAGGGTTACGTTGAGTATGCATCCAGCCCTTCGCGAGCGCGGGATCTGAAGCCCCGCCTTTAAAATACAGCCAATCGCAGGATGTGGGTGTCTGATAGAAGGGACATGTGTTTACATCCATGTACGCTGTTGTATCAGTGCGCGAAAATGCAATGTTCGAATGAAGGATTAGTAGGGTAACTATGAAGATGAACAAATGTAAGGGCTGAGCCCCGACGCTTTTAAATGGAGAATATGAGAAATCTGATACAATAGTTTTTTTTTTTAATTACGTTTGCTCGCCATGCAGTTTCGCAACACCACATAATATACGACGTGTGGTGTTAGTTATTTTTCCTGCTCCATAAGATACAACTGTAACCTTGTTTTCCATGATAAAGATATCACAAACTCGTATATTAAATATCATCGTGCATTTTCTTATCAAGAACTCATGCAGTATTTTTAACATGGCATATTACGTAAAATTGATTCTCGCTATTTGTGGTGGAAAAAAAAAAACAACAAAACAACCCGTCATCGCATCAGTAACCATGAACTAGCCATTTTTGTTACGAGCCGTATCACATCCCTACCATGTCTCGACCTCGTCTCCTTCCGCACCCACTAACTCAAAAGTGGAGGGAGTTGCGATCAACGCTATGTTGCAACGCAACGTTCAGGAGGCGCAGCTTAGCCTCTGTAGCGGGAAAAGCGTTCCAGTTTTTGGACACCAAAAAAAATAGAGTTACATCCCTTACCTTAGAAGAGTAGTTTTTGGACACACAAAAAACCAGAGTTACATCCCTTATCTTAGAAGAAACAGTTTTTGGACCCAAAAAAACAGAGTTACATCCTTTACCTTAGAAGAGTACACAGCTTTTGGATTTCCTTTGTTCTTGAGCAAGGTCACATTAAACTCACGGGGAATGTTGGAGAAGGCTGGAATCTTGTAGTTCCCAGGTCCAGATGTTAACAGTTTACCTTGACCTGTCACTTTGTACTGTTCCAGGACCAGCATTCCATAACTCTGATTGTAAACAATGCACGTGCAATATTATATCAGAATATTTACTTATTCACCAAAAGTGAATGTGTTAATGCACATGTGTGTGTGTGTGTTAATGATTGGGAGACAGCTGACATACAAAATATAGTGGACAGAGAAAGAGATTGATCAAAACCAGGTCATCTTAAAGGGTCAGAAGATTTTGTAGTGAGATAGAGATTTATTAAGATGATGTGGTATTAAAAGAGAAAGGTTAAAAAAAAGATTTCATGGACAGAAAGTGATCTGTTACAATGAAACAATTTACAAGAGAAAGGATAAAAAGATTTCACGGAGAGAGACTGAGTGATTTCATAAGATGATGTGGTCTTAAAGGAGAAAGGATAAGTAGATTTCATGGAGAGAGAGATTTATTAAGATGAGGTGGTCTTAACTCTTTGAGCCTGCAGTCCCGGTATTTCAGTTTCTTTAGCAATTACTAATCCCTGCAGTCCCAGTCAGTTTACATCAAAGGATTTTCACACGTACCTGAAATCCCATTACCGGGCTATAAAGCTGCACTACGGTTGGGTGGTGATTAGTACCAGACTGGACGGGCTAGATGGTAATGTCTGAATCGATAAATAGTCATTTGCTTCAGAAGTATACTGTTCAAAAAAAAGAACCCATAGCTATCCGAGGGCGCGTTTTTATGAGTTTGTAAGTAAAATTTGGTGCTAGGGTATATAAAAACCAGCCTCAAATGTTCTTTACAGTGTCAAATGCACGTGTTGACCTGAATTGCGTTTGTTTTTGTAATTGTTACAACGCAGTGGTCAATAGTGTTTATGATGCAATTTTTTAACCACAGCTCATGTTGCGCGCACGTGAAAGCAACAAAATTTGGGGTGATCACTGACTACGCAACTGAAACCCTATAAAAGGATAATGCTACACACAAAAAATTCAGTTCATTTTCAAGCAGACATTTATGGCGTCTCTATCGATAAATTTAAGGAACATTGCTATTGGCCGACTGCATGCAGGCGAAAGTCAAAGTCAGGTTGCCAGGCATCTAAACGTTCATCAGAGTACCATCAGTCGACTTTGGCACCGGTTCCAAGCCACTGGCTCAGTTGAAGACCGGCATCGCAGTGGACGACCCAGAGTGACAACAGCAGCGGAGGATCGCTTTATTTGGCTTCATCACCTCAGAGACAGTTTTACAAGAGCTTCCTCAACTGCTCAGTCATTGGGCACAACGACCTCACCGAGGACCTGGCCTTACGCGCCGCCATCGCCAAAATCGACTTCTTTGGGCCAACCAGCATTGTCCCTGGGCAGCTGACAATCAATGGAGACGTGTTTGGTTTAGTGACGAATCTTTCTTTTTGTTGCAGCGTCATGATAGACGGCGTAGGGTCTACCGTAGGCGAAATGAACGTTTTGCCCAAAATTGCGTTGATGAAGCTCCGCCGCATGCTGGTGGAGGTGCAATGGTGTGGGGAATGATCAGTTACAATGGAAGGAGTCAATTGGTGCACATTGAAGGAGGCTTGAATGCGCAACGATACGTCAATGAAATTCTTCGATCCCATATCCTTCCACTTTTGGCTGCCCAAAGATCTGTTTTTCAACAGGACAACGCCAGACCCCATTATGCATGGTTGACCACGCAGTTCCTGACTGCTAACAACATTCTCACCCTTCCCTGTCTCCAGACATGAGTCCGATTGAGCACCTGTGGGATGAGCTGCATAGACGTGTTTGTCGCCGAGACGTTGCTCCAGCCAATCGTCGTGATCTGTTCCAGGCACTCCAGGAAGTGGGCAGCCATCCCACAGGCCTACATCAGACGTCTGATTGCATCCATGCCCAGGAGGTGCCAGTCGCTATCGATGCAAGAGGAGGCCACCCACCATACTAACAGGAAAGCCTGTACGCCAAAAAACTCTCGTGACCCAGATGCAAAACAACTGTCAATTGAATGGTTGAGCCCTAAGGTATTCTTGTGTGCAATTTGAACAATTAACTCATTAAATTAAAAAAGTTATTGAATGTCAAAATTATGGCTATGTGTGTGCCTTCAGTAGCTATGCGTTTCTTTTTTTGAACAGTATAGTTCGTTCTTTCGTGAAAGGAAAATTAGTAGAACATACGCTTTGTGTTAGTAAAATAGTGAAGATGTATAAAAGGGAAAGAAACTGGGCCGATGTAGACAAACTTTATAATTTAGAGGAAGACAGAAATATGTTATTAGATAGTGACAGCAGTGAAAGTTTGTTGAGTGACAATGAAGTTAGCCCAGAAATTGATATTGAAACAAACAGCGACAGTGAAAACAATGTTGACTATCAGGAGTCGATGACTTTGAACGACGGTAAACGTAAACAGCTAACATGCAATAATCCTAGCACTGGGAGCAAAGCCATCAATATTTTAGATGCACCCTTCCGTTCTTCAGATACTGTTGGTGTGCGAAATGTAGACATCTTGGCGTTGACAGTACGGCATTAGACTTTCTTTCATTGTTTTGGAGTGAAAGTACTTGGAAAAACATGGTTGGGATGACAAACCTCCGTGCTGCTCAGACATTAGAAGAAAAAGCCAATGATTATTATGCTTGACAATGGACTGAAATAAATTTATGAATTAAAAGCATTCTTTGGGGTGCGAATTTCAATGGAGAATGCGGTCATCAAACGTCGCTATGAACATTACTTCAGTGATTCAACTGGTGTCTTGTTCTCCACCCCTGGATATAAGAAAGTGTTACAACGCGATAGATTTATGGCAATATGGAAGTTTCTTCACGTTGTTGATGAAAAGAATTCAACACTTGACAAATCAGACAAGCTGTATAAAGTGCGACCTGTGTTGTCTGATACTACGCAGAAATTTTGACATTTCTATGTCCCGTCACAGAACATGTCTCTTGACGAGGAAATGATTCCTGCGAAGAACCGCCTTGGTTTAATCAATATATCAAGTCAAAACCAGTGAAATGGGATATAAAAACATTTTTACTATGTGAAAGCAGCACTGGGTGCATTTATAACATTGAAGGTTATACCAGTAAAACTGATGGTCTGTACGTAACTGAGATAGGTGCACCAGGGAGCGTGATTGCCAGGTTGACATTTGTCTTACAAAACCAAAACTACCATTTATATATGGACAGCTTCTATAACTCTCCAGCGCTATGCACGTACCTACTATCTAAAGCAGCGGTTGCCAAACTACGGCCCGCGGGCCAGATCCGGCCCGCCAACCTGTTTTGACCGGCCCGCCAACCTGTTTTGGTCGGCCTCTTATTGTTGATTGAAGCCACACTCTTCACAATGAAATAACACACAAATGTATGTTTGAAATAAATAATTACATGTCAAATTACAAAACAAATTAAAACATCAGATTTATTATATTTTTTTAAACAGTAATTTCAGTTCGAAGACTGGTATACATGTCTTGGCAGATGTGCAGTACAGTAGTTTGCCGTTGCTTTCTGTACGTGGTTCATTATATATATATATATATATATATATATATATATATATATATAAATATCTATATATATATATATATATATTTAGATATATTTATATCTATATATATATATATAAATATATATATATATATATATATACTGAAGCACATTAAAAACGCACCACTATTATATATACTGATGCCGAGAAGCTGGAAAAAAAAAAAGTGTGGGAATGGATTTTCCCCGTGTTTGCCAAGAGGTAGAGAGCGAATGGCTGCTGGAATGGAAAGTGCATGATTCAACCCACGGGTTTGTGTACAGACTACATGAAAACAATGAAAGTTACACGTGCAACACGATTCCCAACAGCTATGACCCTGAAAATGTGTACACGTTGTGGCAGTATACTCGGTATAAAAAGGCCGTTGAGAAAAAACACCCAGTACATGTGCTTGAAATGCCACGACTATCTGAAAACGACCGCCAACGAGCCATTGGTATGTTGGAGACCGAAATGAGCTCGCGGGCCATTGCCAGAAGGATGAATTGCCACCACAGCACTATTGTACGTCTCAATGAACATTACGGAACCACTGGCAGTGCCCGGGATAGACTTCGGAGTGGCCAACCACGAGTTACTACCCCTGCGCAAGATCGTCATATTGTGCTGAGTTACCTAAGGAATCGTACTCTCCCGGCAAGTCAGACAGCAAGAGCAATAGTCGGTAGACGTGGGCAAGTCTCTCGAATGACAGTCATACGACGACTCAGAGATACAGGCCTTACTGCAAGACGACCTTATGTTGGGCCAAACTTGACTCACAGACATCGTCAGCAGCGCCTGCAATGGGCAGAGCAACATGTCAGATGGACTAGACTGCAGTGGAATTCTGTCCTATTCACAGACGAGAGCAGATTCAACATATCCTTTGCTGATGGACGTATGCGGATTTGGCGACGGTGTGGAGAGCGCTTTGCAGATTGCTGTGTCAACCGATTTGGAGGTGGCAGTATTCACATTTGGAGATGATTCAGTTTTCACCATCGCTTGCCTCTTCACGTCTTCCGTGGAAATGTTAATGCTGTGACATATCGAGATGAGGTTCTGGATGCACTGGTTGCTCCTGCGTTCACAATTTATCCAGACTTGCAGCTTCTCCAGCAGGATAACGCATGTGCATTTTTTTGTATTTTTGCTTTTCTCCCTTTCCTGCACAGAATGCAATTAATTTCATAACAATCAAATGTACAAATTAATGACCAGCATGGATTCATAGGAAAATGAATAAAGATTCCAAATATGTAAACTTGTAAACACTTATATTTACATTTCACACTCTGTTCCTGGATTATACAGGTGGTGCGTTTTTAATGTGCTTCAGTATATATATATATATATATATAAAACTAAATATCAGAACGTTATTTTTTAAGGATTTTATAGGTCTGGCCCTCGGGTGTTACTCTTTACCATAATCTGGCCCTCGGCCAACCTTAGCTTGGCCACCACTGATCTAAAGGAATTGGATCATGTGGCACCATTCAAACAAACAGGAAGAATTTTCCAAAACAACTTATACCATTGAAAAAACAGTTGAAACGTGGTGAGTCGGACTACCTGTGTCTTGATAATATGTCTATAGTAGTCTGGTGTGATTGCTCCCCAATATATTTTATATCCACTTTACACAATCCACAACAGCAATTGTCAGAGCTACTTATCGTGGATAACACTCCACTGTGCTGCACCACTGCAATGTGGGTTTATAATAATAAATAAAGCTCGTTCTTCTAACGGCTGACATAAGAAAATCAACACCTTCTACAGGTACTTCCCTTAAAAACTATGCACACACAATCAGACCTCACACGGCCAACAAACGTATGAAATACAATATAATAATGCCAATGTAACTTGCCTCAATCACTTAATCTATCAGTCTCATACATGACAGTACGATTAAACTGAATTAACACTGCAATGACTATCGCTCACCATGAGCGGCAAAAACTGTGACAATGGTACACTCAACTCATTGACAACTTATAAATCTCCGGCCTGTAACAAATATAATCTACACGGTACTAGAATAACAACTAAATAATCCATCAGACCCGGAATATGACAAGCACTAATAACAAATAGTCCATAACATGAACTACACAGCAAACTTGCTGGCAAAAGAGTCAAAAATATCTGCGTCCGACCCGGATGCTGGCTAGAATCCCACTGACTACTTTTGCGCCTGAATTCCCCGCTTCCGGGAGTCACATGATTTCTCGGTTTTGGCTATACCCGGCGTTGCACGGCTGACTTTTTGTACAACAGATGCACTGCGAAATAGCGCCGCGACAGCAATTTAGCATGTCTCGGAAGAATAAAGATGGTTTATCATTACAACCGACTTGTCCACAAGTGGTGAGAGATTACACGCTCAACATGGGAGGCTGTGATCTCAACAATCAAATGACCAGAATCTATCGTACGTGCAGACATTACAGATGGCCTCGTCGTTTACTGATGAAGGCTATGTTCTGGTGTCTATTTAACACATATATTGTGGAGAAAACAGTCAAGTCACGAGCGTCACAAGGCAAGCGGACCAGAACCTTTTATGACTTTGTTGATGATATATGTATGCAGCTTGTAGGTGACTTCTGGCGAACATCATTTAGCAAGCAATCTGTATACGAAAGTACTGAGATTCTGTCTTTCAAATGGCCCATGTCTTTTTCTCCTTGCATTTTTGTTCACTATTTTTGGAGGGATTACAGAAAAATCCTTCTCCAGGTTTCTTCTCCTTCTGTTATTTACGTTTTTTCAAGATGAGATCACGAGGGAGTTGGATCTCATCTGCTTTATGGTTCTTCTTTATGTGTTTAGAATGGGGGTGTAGGGAATTAGACAGTATTTTTCTAGAAGAAAGATTATAGATGCTAGATCAGGATTGGCACCAGATTGTCTTTTTTTAAAAAGATAGGCATGCAGCTAGACACATTTTTCGGGATTTTTTTATATATATATTTTGGCCATTTTTGTTTCATTGCCACTAGAGGGCTAGGCTTAATCCCGTTTCTTTGTCTAAAACTCATGTACGTTGCATCAGCATGATCTAAGGTTCTGATTGGCTGAGAGCTAACTGCAGTTGAAATGCAGAGCTCCCATTGGCTTTAGAACCACGCCGCGCATATGACGTCATGAAGCCGGCGCGTGGGGGTCTTGATTATAAAAGGCCTATATTTCATAGCTTCTTTCTCTTTTAATGAAAAATTGCTAAGCCGGGTGCCAGAGTCGAAGTCGATTGCCTTCAGTAGGACATTCGAGATTTGCAGGTCCCGGCTTTTTGTGGTGAAGAGCAGACTTTTGGATACCTCAAAATTTCTCCCACGGCGAAGTTGTGGCATTCGCAGACACCCTAAGTCTCGCATGAATTGCCAGTGGTGGAAGGAGAGGAAGAAAATACGTTTTCCCAGCCAGGGGAAGACATTTTCCAGCGAATAGGATTTTTGTGGATAAATCCTGAGCTCTGACGCTCGTTACACACGCAGATTTGGCATGCTGCCAGCGTTGTGGTAATTTTATGTTCGCTTCTTCACGGCCATAATAAAGCCGACGGCCCAGTTATAGGTACTCGGGCAGGTAATTTCAGAGTGGTAGAAGTCAGCTACAGTTCCAGTCCAGATTCCAGTGGGGTTCTGTTAAACCTCAGTCATCAATTCCAGAGTTAGTGGAGAGAGAGAGGGTAAACATTCTCTCTACAGAAGTCAGCACAGATAGGCAGAACTGTTAGTTTTGGTGAATCATAGCAGAGGACCTGCTGCTGAAGTTTAGAGGTGCAGTTAGTTGTGTTCAGGAGATTCCAGGATAGGCTGTGTAGAACCGAAGTCTGTGCAGAAATTGTGTAGACACTTCGTAGTCGTTCCAGCTATCAGTGGACTTAGAGTTAGAGTTAGAATTTAGAACAGCTAGTTTGGAGTGTAGGCGACATCAAGTGCAGTGTAGTTCATTTCAGTTAACCTTACCTTCTTTCTCCATACAGGTTGCAATTGTGGGAGAAGGGTTGGTTTTAATGATGCATTTTTTAACTGTGCTTGACTTTTTTGTTTCAGGAGTGCATCCTCGCATTTTTATGTATGGGACATTCATATGTTTGTTTATAGGTGTATAATAAACTTGTATAAATTGTAGCTGGCATCAGTCATTTCCTTTAGTACAGTGGCTATATGTTGTCTGTACCTTGGTGTTTGTGAATCTTAATTGAACCTTATCCCCATAGGGTAGTTAGAGGTGGTTCGAGGCCATAGCAATTTAAACGTCCGAAGTGGCGAGGAAAGAATCAACCTCGGTTCTCAACCTCGGAGCCAATGGTCTCAACTTTCACATTTTGCACTATATTTCTATCTGAATCTATCTTTTCAGTCTTTCTTCTCACTAGTGTCTTGTCACTGTATGTAGACAGTCTCTAGTCATAAATCCATTTCGTGACAAAGTGGGTGGCGTCGTCCGGGATCATCTTTGTTGGGATCAATTCTAGATTCATAGATTGTCTCTGTAGGAAGTTCTGGAAATAGATTCTTTATAAAATCCCCTAGACTTGAGCTATATTAAGACTGATCCAGCTATAAGTTTTTTTTCCACAGGTTGTAGTCAGTTTAGATGTTAGTTGTAGTAAGGTTGTTTATGACTTAGAGGTAATTGATGGCTAATCTAATTTTTTTCTTGACAGGAAAGTAAATTCGGGTTTTGGGTAGCTGGATAACTTGAATTTTTTTCAGGTAGTTATTAGTCAGACTTGGTGCTAGTCTGAGTGCGGGTTTTTGCGACAGCATATTCCTAGTAGGTAACAGTAAATTTTTCTGGTTCCTTTTTTTTTTTGTCATTTCCCCTTGTGGTGAGTTACTGCTGATTTGTCAGGTAAGATGGCTGAATTGGTCAAGCTACTTACTGCATGGAAGGATGCAGCTAAAAGCATGGGGATGAATGAGGCCGAGACTAGGGCTTACATTATGAGGGAACAGGACCGGCAGACGGAGAGAGAGAAAAGGGAAGCGGAGAAAGACCTGCGTAAATTGGAAGCGGAGAAAGAAGAAAGGGCCCGACTGGCAGAGATGGACCTGCGTAAATTGGAAGCGGAGAAAGAAGAGAAGGCCCGACAGGCAGAGGAGAAAAGGGCAGAGAGGGAGGCGCAGGAAAGGGCTGCGGCGGCAGAGGAGAGAAAAGCAGAAAGGGAGGCAGCAGAGAAGGCAGCCGAGAGACAGCATGAACTTGCCCTGCGTTCACTGGAACTGCAGTACCGATCTTCGGAAGGCAGTTCGGCTAACGGAGACTCTCCCGGAGCAGGGGCGACAGACACCTCAGGAAATGGAGGACCCCGGATGGCAGCCATGAATTTTCCGATGGACTCTTTTCCTAACGGGAATGAGAAAATTGAGGTATTTTTGGAAAAATTCGAAAGGATGGCAAAGGCATACGGGCTGGATGATAGTCTTTGGTGTCTCAAATTATCTCAATCACTTAGAGGACATGGATATGAGGTCTATAGCAAGATGCTAGTGGATGACCAGAATAACTTTGAGGCACTGCGGAACGCCCTGTTACAGCGATTCCAATGGACTCCCCGGAAGTGCCAAACAATGTTTAGGGAAAGTCGACTGGAGAAAGGAGAAAGTTTTCCCCAGTTCGCAGAGAGGCTGAGGAATTACCTCACTCGCTGGAGAGAGTTGTCGGGTTTGGCTAAATCGTTTGAAGGACTCGAAGAGCTCATCATGTGCGAACAGATAAAGGCCAACATGTCTCCGGACTTAAGGAAGTACCTGGCGGAGCAGGGCGCCCAGCAACTGGACCAGATTATTCTATTTGCTGAAAGGTTCCAGTCGGCACAGGCCGAAGTACTGGGCCAGAAAAGAAAACACCCTGACCTGCCAGCCCCGGACAAAGGAGCATCTTCATCGCATTCGCCTTCCTCTTCAGCTCACCAGCAGCAAGGGCCGTCTCGCAAGGAGCCCCCTCCCAGTCATAACATGCGCTCCCAGCCGCCTAACAGAACACAGGGGCCGACTTCTCATGAACCCGTCAGGAACCGGGGAGATAATGAGAGATATTGTAGGTTCTGTCGGACTACTTCTCATTGGACAACACGGTGCCCAAACAAACAACCCGCTCATCAGGTGGCTTGTTTAAGGCCTGTGAGGGTGAAACAAGGGAAGAAGTGGAAACCCTTCCAATCAGAGAAGTTGTTTTCCAACAGCGGGCCAGCCGAAGTGAACGGGACTGAGACTACATGTTTATTTGACAGCGGGCTTACATACCCCAGCATAGTCGCCCGACATCTGGTGAAGCCCTGGCAGATGACTAAGGAAAAGGTCAATATTGGTGGAGTTTTAAGGAAAGGGACTTCACAGTGCTTTCCGGTGGCCAACATTGAAGTGAAATGTAAGTTCGTGTCTGGCACCATCAAGGCAGCTGTAACGGCTCAGCCGGCCTACGACTTCATTCTCGGTAACCCATATTTAGTTTTGGGGAACCCGCCCACACCGATCCTTGCTGATGCAAGGGGGCCTACTGCAGGCCAGATAAGTGAAAAAGGAGAACCCCTAATTCACAGAGCCCCGAGCGAGCTCAAACATAGCTGTCGTGCTAAGGAGAGGTGCAACGCCTCTGACGACAGTGATATGTTATTTGCAGAGGCAAATTCGCCCGCCAGCCCTGTTCAGCCAACCGGCCAAACAGTGGTGACGACGCCTCTGATTCAGGAAGTACACTCTTTGTTGTCGGGAATTAGGCCCCCGATGGTATTAGCTCCTTCAAGTGAGGGACATACTGACAAGAGCGGTATTACATATGTCAACGACCAGCGCCATCTTCATAGGGCACAAGATAGCGGTCTGAGCGAGCATATAGTTCCAACCAGCCCTGGAGCCCCATCCGACCAGCACTTTACTCAAACGGAGGACAGTGATCTGAGTATCCGTTTGCCTATAAACGGAGATGGGCCCCACAACTCTCGTATCTCGTGTACAGGAAACGACTCTTGTAACGAGGAGCCTGAAAAATTGGCTATCTTTTCCAATTCGTTTCAAGGAACATTGGAACCAGTCACTGAGAGCTTTATCTCAGATTCTCCGCGATCTAACGGGATCTTAAACCGTCAAGTGTCACTGCAGGACACATTCCAACTGACGCCAGCAACTCTCACAGGGGAGGGCAAGGTTGAAGGTAGAACTAGGGTGTTAGACGGAGAGCGCCCGTGGTCTACATTTTCATCTCACCAACTTTTCAGGCCAGAAAAGAGTGAGAAAAGCGACCTTACGCATTTGCAAGGAGCTATATTGGAGAGCTCTGTCCCGATTCAGATTGGTAGGGGAAGAGTGAGTCCAGAACCACTGCCAAGGGCAGATCTTACCTACCTTTCTTCAAAGGTAGAAGCTATTGAGGTCGATCGTGATCCAATAGACACCCAGCAAGAAATCGGAGGCTCTACACCAGAGGAACCCGAGACGTTGCATCAGTTTCGCACGGTACCAGCAGTCACAACCCTGCTGACGCGCAGCGAGGAAGTCGCCATCGCCAGGTCGCCACAGCGCCCGCCGGTCACATCAGCTGACCAGGACAGCCTTGTGACGGTCATAGCCAGGGAAAGTTCAGACCCGCCATTAGACGGCACAGGTCTGAAGAGAGATCAACTCTCCCAACGGAGCATAGGAGCTCATTCTAGGAGAGGAAGAAGGAGGAAACGCAAAAGAGGAAGGTCAAAGAACACTGAATAGGAGGGGTAAGGACAGACAGCCTTGTAGACAGAGTTAAGGGCCAGTGTGAAACTCAGAGATTTCAGTAATGAGATCGATGCTCAATCTTCGAAGGGGGGAGTGATGTGACGAAAGTACTGAGATTCTGTCTTTCAAATGGCCCATGTCTTTTTCTCCTTGCATTTTTGTTCACTATTTTTGGAGGGATTACAGAAAAATCCTTCTCCAGGTTTCTTCTCCTTCTGTTATTTACGTTTTTTCAAGATGAGATCACGAGGGAGTTGGATCTCATCTGCTTTATGGTTCTTCTTTATGTGTTTAGAATGGGGGTGTAGGGAATTAGACAGTATTTTTCTAGAAGAAAGATTATAGATGCTAGATCAGGATTGGCACCAGATTGTCTTTTTTTAAAAAGATAGGCATGCAGCTAGACACATTTTTCGGGATTTTTTTATATATATATATTTTGGCCATTTTTGTTTCATTGCCACTAGAGGGCTAGGCTTAATCCCGTTTCTTTGTCTAAAACTCATGTACGTTGCATCAGCATGATCTAAGGTTCTGATTGGCTGAGAGCTAACTGCAGTTGAAATGCAGAGCTCCCATTGGCTTTAGAACCACGCCGCGCATATGACGTCATGAAGCCGGCGCGTGGGGGTCTTGATTATAAAAGGCCTATATTTCATAGCTTCTTTCTCTTTTAATGAAAAATTGCTAAGCCGGGTGCCAGAGTCGAAGTCGATTGCCTTCAGTAGGACATTCGAGATTTGCAGGTCCCGGCTTTTTGTGGGGAAGAGCAGAATTTTTGATACCTCAAAATTTCTCCCACGGCAAAGTTGTGGCATTCGCGACAAGCTAAGTCGCGCATGAATTGCCAGTGGTGGAAGGAGAGGAAGAAAATACGTTTTCCCAGCCAGGGGAAGACATTTTCCAGCGAATAGGATTTTTGTGGATAAATCCTGAGCTCTGACGCTCATTCTGCTACACACGCAGATTTGGCATGCTGCCAGCGTTGTGGTAATTTTATGTTCGCTTCTTCACGGCCATAATAAAGCCGACGGCCCAGTTATAGGTACTCGGGCAGGTAATTTCAGAGTGGTAGAAGTCAGCTACAGTTCCAGTCCAGAATCCAGTGGGGTTCTGTTAAACCTCAGTCATAAAATCCAGAGTTAGTGGAGAGAGAGAGGGTCAACATTCTCTCTACTGAAGTCAGCACAGATAGGCAGAACTGTTAGTTTTGGTGAAATCATAGCAGAGGACAGCTGCTGAAGTTTAGAGGTGCAGTTAGTTGTGTTCAGGAGATTCCAGGATAGGCTGTGTAGAACCGAAGTCTGTGCAGAGATTGTGTAGACACTTCGTAGTCGTTCCAGCTATCAGTGGACTTAGAGTTAGAGTTAGAATTTAGAACAGCTAGTTTGGAGTGTAGGCGACATCAAGTGCAGTGTAGTTCATTTCAGTTAACCTTACCTTCTTTCTCCATACAGGTTGCAATTGTGGGAGAAGGGTTGGGTTTTTGATGCATTTTTTAACTGTGCTTTGATTTTGTTTCAGGAGTGCATCCTCGCATTTTTATGTATGGGACATGTCATATGAGTTTGTTTATAGGTGTATAATAAACTTGTATAAATTGTAGCTGGCATCAGTCATTTCCTTTAGTACAGTAGCTATATGTTGTCTGTACCTTGGTGTTTGTGAATCTTAATTGAACCTTATCCCCATAGGGTAGTTAGAGGTGGTTCGAGGCCATAGCAATTTAAACGTCCGAAGTGGCGAGGAAAGAATCAACCTCGGTTCTCAACCTCGGAGCCAATGGTCTCAACTTTCACATTTTGCACTATATTTCTATCTGAATCTATCATTTCAGTCTTTCTTCTCACTATTGTCTTGTCACTATATGTAGACAGTCTCTAGTCCTAAATCCATTTCGTGACAAAGTGGGTGGCGTCGTCCTTGGGATCATCTTTGTTGGGATCAATTCTAGATTCATAGATTGTCTCTGTAGAAAGTTCTGGAAATAGATTTTCTTTATAATATCCCCTAGACTTGAGCTATATTAAGACTGATCCAGCTATAGTTTTTTTTCCACAGGTTGTAGTCAGTTTAGATGTTAGTTGTAGTAAGGTTGTTTATGACTTAGAGGTAATTGATGGCTAATCTAATTTTTTTCTTGACAGGAAAGTAAATTCGGGTTTTGGGTAGCTGGATAACTTGAATTTTTTTCAGGTAGTTATTAGTCAGACTTGGTGCTAGTCTGAGTGCGGGTTTTTGCGACAGCATATTCCTAGTAGGTAACAGTAAATTTTTCTTGTTCCTTTTTTTGTCATTTCCCCTTGTGGTGAGTTACTGCTGATTTGTCAGGTAAGATGGCTGAATTGGTCAAGCTACTTACTGCATGGAAGGATGCAGCTAAAAGCATGGGGATGAATGAGGCCGAGACTAGGGCTTACATTATGAGGGAACAGGACCGGCAGACGGAGAGAGAGAAAAGGGAAGCGGAGAAAGACCTGCGTAAATTGGAAGCGGAGAAAGAAGAGAGGGCCCGACTGGCAGAGATGGACCTGCGTAAATTGGAAGCGGAGAAAGAAGAGAAGGCCCGACAGGCAGAGGAGAAAAGGGCAGAGAGGGAGGCGCAGGAAAGGCTGCGGCGGCAGATGAGAGAAAAGCGGAAAGGGAAGCAGCAGAGAAGGCAGCCGAGAGACAGCATGAACTTGCCCTGCGTTCACTGGAACTGCAGTACCGATCTTCGGAAGGCAGTTCGGCTAACGGAGATTCTCCCGGAGCAGGGGCGACAGACACCTCAGGAAATGGAGGACCCCGGATGGCAGCCATGAATTTTCCGATGGACTCTTTTCCTAACGGGAATGAGAAAATTGAGGTATTTTTGGAAAAATTCGAAAGGATGGCAAAGGCATACGGGCTGGATGATAGTCTTTGGTGTCTCAAATTATCTCAATCTCTAAGAGGACATGGGTATGAGGTCTATAGCAAGATGCTAGTGGATGACCAGAATAACTTTGAGGCACTGCGGAACGCCCTGTTACAGCGATTCCAATGGACTCCCCGGAAGTGCCAAACAATGTTTAGGGAAAGTCGACTGGAGAAAGGGGAAAGTTTTCCCCAGTTCGCGGAGAGGCTGAGGAATTACCTCACTCGCTGGAGAGAGTTGTCGGGTTTGGCTAAATCTTTTGAAGGATTGGAAAGAGCTCAGTTCATGTGCGAACAGATAAAGGCCAACATGTCTCCGGACTTAAGGAAGTACCTGGCGGAGCAGGGCGCCCAGCAACTGGACCAGATAATTCTATTTGCAGAAAGGTTCCAGTCGGCACAGGCCGAAGTACTGGGCCAGAAAAGAAAACACCCTGACCTGCCAGCCCCGGACAAAGGAGCATCTTCATCGCATTCGCCTTCCTCTTCAGCTCACCAACAGCAAGGGCCGTCTCGCAAGGAGCCCCCTCCCAGTCATAACATGCGCTCCCAGCCGCCTAACAGAACACAGGGGCCGACTTCTCATGAACCCGTCAGGAACCGGGGAGATAATGAGAGATATTGTAGGTTCTGTCGGACTACTTCTCATTGGACAACACGGTGCCCAAACAAACAACCCGCTCATCAGGTGGCTTGTTTAAGGCCTGTGAGGGTGAAACAAGGGAAGAAGTGGAAACCCTTCCAGTCAGAGAAGTTGTTTTCCAACAGCGGGCCAGCAGAAGTGAACGGGACTGAGACTACATGCTTATTTGACAGCGGGCTTACATACCCCAGCATAGTCGCCCGACATCTGGTGAAGCCCTGGCAGATGACGAAGGAAAAGGTCAATATTGGTGGAGTTTTAAGGAGAGGGACTTCACAGTGCTTTCCGGTAGCCAATATTGAGGTGAAATGTAAGTACGTGGCTGGCACCATCAAGGCAGCTGTAACGGCTCAGCCGGCCTACGACTTCATTCTCGGTAACCCATATTTAGTTTTGGGGAACCCGCCCACACCGATCCTTGCTGATGCAAGGGGGTCTACTGCAGGCCAGATAAGTGAAAAAGGAGAACCCCTAATTCACAGAGCCCCGAGCGAGCTCAAACATAGCTGTCGGGCTAAGGAGAGGTGCAACGCCTCTGACGACAGTGATATGTTATTTGCAGAGGCAAATTCGCCTGCCAGCCCTGTTCAGCCAACCGGCCAAACAGTGGTGATGACGCCTCTGATTCCGGAAGTACACTCTTTGTTGTCGGGAATTAGGCCCCCGATGGTATTAGCTCCTTCAAGTGAGGGACATACTGACAAGAGCGGTATTACATATGTCAACGACCAGCGCCATCTTCATAGGGCACAAGATAGCGGTCTGAGCGAGCATATAGTTCCAACCAGCCCTGGAGCCCCATCCGACCAGCACTTTACTCAAACGGAGGAGGACAGTGATCTGAGTATCCGTTTGCCTATAAACGGAGATGGGCCCCACAACTCTCGTATCTCGTTTACAGGAAACGACTCTTGTAACGAGGAGCCTGAAAAATTGGCTATATTTTCCAATTTGTTTCAAGGAACATTGGAACCAGTCACTGAGAGCTTTATCTCAGATTCTCCGCGATCTAACGGGATCTTAAACCGTCAAGTGTCACTGCAGGACACATTCCAACTGACGCCAGTAACTCTCACAGGGGAGGGCAAGGTTGAAGGTAGAACTAGGGTGTTAGACGGAGAGCGCCCGTGGTCTACATTTTCATCTCACCAACTTTTCAGGCCAGAAAAGAGTGAGAAAAGCGACCTTACGCATTTGCAAGGAGCTATATTGGAGAGCTCTGTCCCGATTCAGATTGGTAGGGGAAGAGTGAGTCCAGAACTGCTGCCAGGGTCAGATCTTACCTACCTTTCTTCAAAGGTAGAAGCTATTGAGGTCGATCGTGATCCAATAGACACCCAGCAAGAAATCGGAGGCTCTACACCAGAGGAACCCGAGACGTTGCATCAGTTTCGCACGGTACCAGCAGTCACAACCCTGCTGACGCGCAGCGAGGAAGTCGCCATCGCCAGGTCGCCACAGCGCCCGCCGGTCACATCAGCTGACCAGGACAGCCTTGTGACGGTCATAGCCAGGGAAAGTTCAGACCCGCCATTAGACGGCACAGGTCTGAAGAGAGATCAACTCTCCCAACGGAGCATAGGAGCTCATTCTAGGAGAGGAAGAAGGAGGAAACGCAAAAGAGGAAGGTCAAAGAACACTGAATAGGAGGGGTAAGGACAGACAGCCTTGTAGACAGAGTTAAGGGCCAGTGTGAAACTCAGAGATTTCAGTAATGAGATCGATGCTCAATCTTCGAAGGGGGGAGTGATGTGACGAAAGTACTGAGATTCTGTCTTTCAAATGGCCCATGTCTTTTTCTCCTTGCATTTTTGTTCACTATTTTTGGAGGGATTACAGAAAAATCCTTCTCCAGGTTTCTTCTCCTTCTGTTATTTACGTTTTTTCAAGATGAGATCACGAGGGAGTTGGATCTCATCTGCTTTATGGTTCTTCTTTATGTGTTTAGAATGGGGGTGTAGGGAATTAGACAGTATTTTTCTAGAAGAAAGATTATAGATGCTAGATCAGGATTGGCACCAGATTGTCTTTTTTTTAAAAGATAGGCATGCAGCTAGACACATTTTTCGGGATTTATATATATATATATATTTTGGCCATTTTTGTTTCATTGCCACTAGAGGGCTAGGCTTAATCCCGTTTCTTTGTCTAAAACTCATGTACGTTGCATCAGCATGATCTAAGGTTCTGATTGGCTGAGAGCTAACTGCAGTTGAAATGCAGAGCTCCCATTGGCTTTAGAACCACGCCGCGCATATGACGTCATGAAGCCGGCGCGTGGGGGTCTTGATTATAAAAGGCCTATATTTCATAGCTTCTTTCTCTTTTAATGAAAAATTGCTAAGCCGGGTGCCAGAGTCGAAGTCGATTGCCTTCAGTAGGACATTCGAGATTTGCAGGTCCCGGCTTTTGTGGGGAAGAGCAGAATTTTTGATACCTCAAAATTTCTCCCACGGCGAAGTTGTGGCATTCGCCGACAAGCTAAGTCGCGCATGAATTGCCAGTGGTGGAAGGAGAGGAAGAAAATACGTTTTCCCAGCCAGGGGAAGACATTTTCCAGCGAATAAGATTTTTGTGGATAAATCCTGAGTTCTGACGCTCGTTACACACGCAGATTTGGCATGCTGCCAGCGTTGTGGTAATTTTTTGTTCGCTTCTTCACGGCCATAATAAAGCCGATAGCCCCATCGCCCAGTTATAGGTACTCGGGCAGGTAATTTCAGAGTGGTAGAAGTCAGCTACAGTTCCAGTCCAGAATCCAGTGGGGTTCTGTTAAACCTCAGTCATCAATTCCAGAGTTAGTGGAGAGAGAGAGGGTAAACATTCTCTCTACTGAAGTCAGCACAGATAGGCAGAACTGTTAGTTTTGGTGAATCATAGCAGAGGACAGCTGCTGAAGTTTAGAGGTGCAGTTAGTTGTGTTCAGGAGATTCCAGGATAGGCTGTGTAGAACCGAAGTCTGTGCAGAGATTGTGTAGACACTTCGTAGTCGTTCCAGCTATCAGTGGACTTAGAGTTAGAGTTAGAATTTAGAACAGCTAGTTTGGAGTGTAGGCGACATCAAGTGCAGTGTAGTTCATTTCAGTTAACCTTACCTTCTTTCTCCATACAGGTTGCAATTGTGGGAGAAGGGTTGGTGTTGATGCATTTTTAACTGTGCTTGATTTTGTTTCAGTTTCAGGAGTGCTCCTGCAATTTTTATGTATGGGACATGCATATGTTTGTTTATAGGTGTATAATAAACTTGTATAAATTGTAGCTGGCATCAGTCATTTCCTTTAGTACAGTAGCTATATGTTGTCTGTACCTTGGTGTTTGTGAATCTTAATTGAACCTTATCCCCATAGGGTAGTTAGAGGTGGTTCGAGGCCATAGCAATTTAAACGTCCGAAGTGGCGAGGAAAGAATCAACCTCGGTTCTCAACCTCGGAGCCAATGGTCTCAACTTTCACAGTTTGCACTATATTTCTATCTGAATCTATCTTTTCAGTCTTTCTTCTTACTATTGTCTTGTCACTATATGTAGACAGTCTCTAGTCCTAAATCCATTTCGTGACAAAGTGGGTGGCGTCGTCCTTGGGATCATCTTTGTTGGGATCAATTCTAGATTCATAGATTGTCTCTGTAGGAAGTTCTGGAAATAGATTCTTTATAAAATCCCCTAGACTTGAGCTATATTAAGACTGATCCAGCTATAAGTTTTTTTTCCACAGGTTCCAGTTAGTATAGATGATAGTGGTAGTAAGGTTGTTTATGACTTAGAGGTAATTGATGGCTAATCGAATTTTTTTCTTGACAGGAAAGTAAATTCGGGTTTTGGGTAGCTGGATAACTTGAATTTTTTTCAGGTAGTTATTAGTCAGACTTGGTGCTAGTCTGAGTGCGGGTTTTTGTGACAGCATATTCCTAGTAGGTAACAGTAAATTTTTCTTGTTCCTTTTTTTGTCATTTCCCCTTGTGGTGAGTTACTGCTGATTTGTCAGGTAAGATGGCTGAATTGGTCAAGCTACTTACTGCATGGAAGGATGCAGCTAAAAGCATGGGGATGAATGAGGCCGAGACTAGGGCTTACATTATGAGGGAACAGGACCGGCAGACGGAGAGAGAGAAAAGGGAAGCGGAGAAAGACCTGCGTAAATTGGAAGCAGAGAAAGAAGAGAGGGCCCGACTGGCAGAGATGGACCTGCGTAAATTGGAAGCGGAGAAAGAAGAGAAGGCCCGACAGGCAGAGGAGAAAAAGGCAGAGAGGGAGGCGCAGGAAAGGGCTGCGGCGGAGAGAGGAGAGAAAAGCAGAAAGGGAAGCAGCAGAGAAGGCAGCCGAGAGACAGCATGAACTTGCCCTGCGTTCACTGGAACTGCAGTACCGATCTTCGGAAGGCAGTTCGGCTAACGGAGATTCTCCCGGAGCAGGGGCGACAGACACCTCAGGAAATGGAGGACCCCGGATGGCAGCCATGAATTTTCCGATGGACTCTTTTCCTAACGGGAATGAGAAAATTGAGGTATTTTTGGAAAAATTCGAAAGGATGGCAAAGGCATACGGGCTGGATGATAGTCTTTGGTGTCTCAAATTATCTCAATCTCTAAGAGGACATGGGTATGAGGTCTATAGCAAGATGCTAGTGGATGACCAGAATAACTTTGAGGCACTGCGGAACGCCCTGTTACAGCGATTCCAATGGACTCCCCGGAAGTGCCAAACGATGTTTAGGGAAAGTCGACTGGAGAAAGGAGAAAGTTTTCCCCAGTTCGCAGAGAGGCTGAGGAATTACCTCACTCGCTGGAGAGAGTTGTCGGGTTTGGCTAAATCATTTGAAGGACTCGAAGAGCTCATCATGTGCGAACAGATAAAGGCCAACATGTCTCCGGACTTAAGGAAGTACCTGGCGGAGCAGGGCGCCCAGCAACTGGACCAGATAATTCTATTTGCAGAAAGGTTCCAGTCGGCACAGGCCGAAGTACTGGGCCAGAAAAGAAAACACCCTGACCTGCCAGCCCCGGACAAAGGAGCATCTTCATCGCATTCGCCTTCCTCTTCAGCTCACCAGCAGCAAGGGCCGTCTCGCAAGGAGCCCCCTCCCAGTCATAACATGCGCTCCCAGCCGCCTAACAGAACACAGGGGCCGACTTCTCATGAACCCGTCAGGAACCGGGGAGATAATGAGAGATATTGTAGGTTCTGTCGGACTACTTCTCATTGGACAACACGGTGCCCAAACAAACAACCCGCTCATCAGGTGGCTTGTTTAAGGCCTGTGAGGGTGAAACAAGGGAAGAAGTGGAAACCCTTCCAGTCAGAGAAGTTGTTTTCCAACAGCGGGCCAGCAGAAGTGAACGGGACTGAGACTACATGCTTATTTGACAGCGGGCTTACATACCCCAGCATAGTCGCCCGACATCTGGTGAAGCCCTGGCAGATGACTAAGGAAAAGGTCAATATTGGTGGAGTTTTAAGGAAAGGGACTTCACAGTGCTTTCCGGTGGCCAACATTGAAGTGAAATGTAAGTTCGTGTCTGGCACCATCAAGGCAGCTGTAACGGCTCAGCCGGCCTACGACTTCATTCTCGGTAACCCATATTTAGTTTTGGGGAACCCGCCCACACCGATCCTTGCTGATGCAAGGGGGCCTACTGCAGGCCAGATAAGTGAAAAAGGAGAACCCCTAATTCACAGAGCCCCGAGCGAGCTCAAACATAGCTGTCGTGCTAAGGAGAGGTGCAACGCCTCTGACGACAGTGATATGTTATTTGCAGAGGCAAATTCGCCCGCCAGCCCTGTTCAGCCAACCGGCCAAACAGTGGTGACGACGCCTCTGATTCCGGAAGTACACTCTTTGTTGTCGGGAATTAGGCCCCCGATGGTATTAGCTCCTTCAAGTGAGGGACATACTGACAAGAGCGGTATTACATATGTCAACGACCAGCGCCATCTTCATAGGGCACAAGATAGCGGTCTGAGCGAGCATATAGTTCCAACCAGCCCTGGAGCCCCATCCGACCAGCACTTTACTCAAACGGAGGAGGACAGTGATCTGAGTATCCGTGGCCTATAGACGGAGATGGGCCCCACAACTCTCGTATCTCGTGTACAGGAAACGACTCTTGTAACGAGGAGCCTGAAAAATTGGCTATATTTTCCAATTTGTTTCAAGGAACATTGGAACCAGTCACTGAGAGCTTTATCTCAGATTCTCCGCGATCTAACGGGATCTTAAACCGTCAAGTGTCACTGCAGGACACATTCCAACTGACGCCAGCAACTCTCACAGGGGAGGGCAAGGTTGAAGGTAGAACTAGGGTGTTAGACGGAGAGCGCCCGTGGTCTACATTTTCATCTCACCAACTTTTCAGGCCAGAAAAGAGTGAGAAAAGCGACCTTACGCATTTGCAAGGAGCTATATTGGAGAGCTCTGTCCCGATTCAGATTGGTAGGGGAAGAGTGAGTCCAGAACCACTGCCAAGGGCAGATCTTACCTACCTTTCTTCAAAGGTAGAAGCTATTGAGGTCGATCGTGATCCAATAGACACCCAGCAAGAAATCGGAGGCTCTACACCAGAGGAACCCGAGACGTTGCATCAGTTTCGCACGGTACCAGCAGTCACAACCCTGCTGACGCGCAGCGAGGAAGTCGCCATCGCCAGGTCGCCACAGCGCCCGCCGGTCACATCAGCTGACCAGGACAGCCTTGTGACGGTCATAGCCAGGGAAAGTTCAGACCCGCCATTAGACGGCACAGGTCTGAAGAGAGATCAACTCTCCCAACGGAGCATAGGAGCTCATTCTAGGAGAGGAAGAAGGAGGAAACGCAAAAGAGGAAGGTCAAAGAACACTGAATAGGAGGGGTAAGGACAGACAGCCTTGTAGACAGAGTTAAGGGCCAGTGTGAAACTCAGAGATTTCAGTAATGAGATCGATGCTCAATCTTCGAAGGGGGGAGTGATGTGACGAAAGTACTGAGATTCTGTCTTTCAAATGGCCCATGTCTTTTTCTCCTTGCATTTTTGTTCACTATTTTTGGAGGGATTACAGAAAAATCCTTCTCCAGGTTTCTTCTCCTTCTGTTATTTACGTTTTTTCAAGATGAGATCACGAGGGAGTTGGATCTCATCTGCTTTATGGTTCTTCTTTATGTGTTTAGAATGGGGGTGTAGGGAATTAGACAGTATTTTTCTAGAAGAAAGATTATAGATGCTAGATCAGGATTGGCACCAGATTGTCTTTTTTTAAGAAGATAGGCATGCAGCTAGACACATTTTTCGGGATTTTTTTATATATATATATTTTGGCCATTTTTGTTTCATTGCCACTAGAGGGCTAGGCTTAATCCCGTTTCTTTGTCTAAAACTCATGTACGTTGCATCAGCATGATCTAAGGTTCTGATTGGCTGAGAGCTAACTGCAGTTGAAATGCAGAGCTCCCATTGGCTTTAGAACCACGCCGCGCATATGACGTCATGAAGCCGGCGCGTGGGGGTCTTGATTATAAAAGGCCTATATTTCATAGCTTCTTTCTCTTTTAATGAAAAATTGCTAAGCCGGGTGCCAGAGTCGAAGTCGATTGCCTTCAGTAGGACATTCGAGATTTGCAGGTCCCGGCTTTTTGTGGGGAAGAGCAGAATTTTTGATACCTCAAAATTTCTCCCACGGCGAAGTTGTGGCATTCGCCGACAAGCTAAGTCGCGCATGAATTGCCAGTGGTGGAAGGAGAGGAAGAAAATACGTTTTCCCAGCCAGGGGAAGACATTTTCCAGCGAATAAGATTTTTGTGGATAAATCCTGAGTTCTGACGCTCGTTACACACGCAGATTTGGCATGCTGCCAGCGTTGTGGTAATTTTTTGTTCGCTTCTTCACGGCCATAATAAAGCCGATAGCCCCATCGCCCAGTTATAGGTACTCGGGCAGGTAATTTCAGAGTGGTAGAAGTCAGATACAGTGCCAGTTTAGAATCCAGTGGGGTTCTGTTAAACCTCAGTCATCAAAATCCAGAGTTCGTGGAGAGAGAAAGGGTGAACATTCTCTCTACAGAAGTCAGCTCAGAAAAGAGACGTAGTTTTGTTGAAGATCATAGCAGAGGCCTGCTGCGGAAGTTTAGAGGTGCAGTTAGTTGTGTTCAGGAGATTTCATGATAGGCTGTGTAGAACCGAAGTCTGTGCAGAGATTGTGTAGACACGTCGTAGTCGTTCCAGCTATCAGTGGACTTAGAGTTAGAGTTAGAATTTAGAACAGTTAGTTTTAGAGTGTAAGCTCGACATCAAGTGCAGTGTGGTTCATGTCATTTAACCTTACCTTCTTTCTCCATACAGGTTGCAAGTGTGGGAGAAGGGTTGGGGTTGATGCATTTTTTACAAAACTGTGCTTGACTTTGTTTGTTTCAGGAGTGCTTACACTGCAATTTTTATGTATGGGACATTCATATGTTTGTTTATAGGTGTATAATAAACTTGTATAAATTGTAGCTGGCATCAGTCATTTCCTTTAGTACAGTGGCTATATGTTGTCTGTACCTTGGTGTTTGTGAATCTTAATTGAACCTTATCCCCATAGGGTAGTTAGAGGTGGTTCGAGGCCATAGCAATTTAAACGTCCGAAGTGGCGAGGAAAGAATCAACCTCGGTTCTCAACCTCGGAGCCAATGGTCTCAACTTTCACAGTTTGCACTATATTTCTATCTGAATCTATCTTTTCAGTCTTTCTTCTCACTAGTGTCTTGTCACTGTATGTAGACAGTCTCTAGTAGTGGGAAATACTGGAGTGGAATAACTGACCCTCTAAGAACATTGTAACTTGTCAAATGTTTTTGTAGCATGAGGAAGGAATGTTCTGGAGTGAAATGTCTACCTTTCTGAGACCATTGTAATTTATTAAATGTATAACATGGAGAAGAAATGTTCTGGACTGCCTTTACTATAATATTGTTACTTGTGAAATGATGCATAACAATACATGTGAGAGTTCTTAATTTGAAGTGACTGCCTTCACTATAATATTGTAACTTGACAAATGTTGCATAGCACCAGAGATGGGAAGTCTAGGGTGACATTACGGCCTTTGCTATAATGTTACAATTTGTCAAGTGTTCCATAGCACCAGGGATGGGAAGTCTGGATTAGGATTACTGCCTTTGCTATAATAGTGTAATATGTGAAATGATGTTCAGCAATAGAGAGAGAAATCTGGAGTAAAATTGCTGCCATTACTATATTATTGTAACTTGTCAAATGTTCTTTAGCACTAAGGATTGGGATTCTATAGTGAAATGACTGCCTTAGAATGGTGTAGTTTATTAAATTTTGTTTAGCACTTAGTAGGGAAGTTCTGGAGTAAACTTACTGCCTTTCTCAGAATATTGAAACTTGTCAGACTTATCATTGCGGATGGAGGTTGTGCTAAGAATTGAATGTTTATCCTGGTCTGCAGAGTACATGATGATGACGATAATGATAATGCTTATAAAACTGGTGCAATTTTGTATTGTCCGTGCAGTTCTCGGGGATCTCCAAGAAGACAAAGAGGGAATATTTTTATTTCTCCCTTTCATGTCCTAAGAGATGAGTAATATGAGGTTTATGTATGGGGCTGGCAACCTTATCATGCACAATAAGGTACTACAAAAACTATCACCACAGGAACATATTCAGGCTTTAGTGTTAGCTTCCTATAAGGTGACCCCTGTTACAACTGTGACTCTATACTCCCTAGGGAACACATTCATGCTGTAGTGTTAGCTTCCTGTAAGATGACCTGCTACAACTGTGACTCTATACTCCCTAGAGAACACATTCATGCTTTAGTGTTAGCTTCCTATAAGATGACCTGCTACAACTGTGACTCTATACTCCCTACTGAGCCACATCTGGTCCCCTTGCATGAAGCCTACACCAAACATTGACATGTTCTTGCAGCAGTGATATCTGTAGCAATTCTTTTTACTAGAACGGGTTGCCAGCCCCCCACGCTATAACCTCATGTTAGTGGCCTTGTATGACATACCTGAGGGGGCAGTAACCCAATTCTTTATTTGTCTCATCAGAGACCCAGAGAAACACACGGGACAATTTGTAGAACTGTGACTAGTAATTATTCAACCATTTCAAACGTCGATTTTTGTTGTTCTCACGGGGTGACAAAATTGTAGACCACTCTGTGAACTGTGGACATTCAGAACTCTTGTTTCATTTGAGCCTGTAATCTCACAAAAGCAACGGTAAACTTGCCTTTCATCGTGACGGATTTTACCTAAATTGTTATAAGGCTATTTTGGCCAGCATCTTGAGCTGTTATAAGAAATGTGACGAGTAAATATTCAAACGGTTAGGAATACATTCGTGGGCGCAAAATTCGATACCACACCGTAAATCTCTTCTGGTCTGAAAATGAAATAACAATGCATCACGGTTTGATCCCTTTGAGTCACCTCTTCGACACGGTCAGTAACATTTGATTGCAATTTTCCTTGTGTAGGTGACAAACCGTTAATAATGTCACAATGGAACCGCTGTTTTTATGATACCGCTTAGGAACGTGGGGGAGAGGTTTTGGGCGAAACTTCAACCTTGGGCTCAAAGGGGAAAGAATAAGTAGATTTCTTGGAGAGAGAGAGAGGGAGAGAGAGACAGACAGAGAGAGAGAGAGAGACAGAGAGAGAGAGAGACAGAGAGAGAGAGAGAGAGAGAGAGAGAGAGAGAGAGAGAGACAGAGAGAGAGAGACAGAGAGAGAGAGAGAGAGAGAGAGAGAGAGAGAGAGAGAGAGAGAGAGAGAGAGAGAGAGAGAGAGAGAGAGAGAGAGAGAGAGAGAGAGAGAGAGAGAGAGAGAGAGAGAGAGAGAGAGAGAGAGAGATATCTATTAAGATGAGACAGTACTAAAGGAAGCAGAAGAAAAGATAAGAACAAGTGATCTACTTATACATATACAATATCTTCAGACAAAACTGGATGAATGATACAGAATCTTCATATATTGTGAATCCAAACAGAGCATTGCAAGAAGATGTATGCAGGTATGTAGGTTAGATTGACAGACAGGAGAGATTGACAGACAGGACATATTGGCAGACAGGACAGACAGAACAGATTGACAGACAGGACAGATTGACAGATAGAACAGACTGACAGACAGGACAGACAGAACAGATTGACAGACAAGACAGATTGACAGACAGGACAGATAGGATGGATAGAACAGAATGACAGACAGGACAGATTGACAGACAGGACAGATTGACAGACATGACAGACAGAACAGATTGACAGACAGGACACTCTGACAGACAGGACAGATAGAACAGATTGATAGACAGAACAGATTGACAGACAGGTCAGATTGACAGAAGAACAGACAGCACAGATTGACCGAAAGGTCAGAGTGACAGAAGGACAGACTGACAGACACGACAGATAGACAGACAGAATAGTTAGACAGGATAGATCAACAGATGGTACAGACTGACAAACAGGACAGATTGACAGACAGGACAGATTAACAGACAGAACAGATTGACACGACAGGACAGATAGACAGTCAGAAAGATACACTGACAAGATAAGACCAGTTAAATAGACAGTTAGCTGTTAGAAAGATAGACATGCTGATAAATTCATCTGTCATTTGATCTAATATTTCTTCTCTGCCCTGCTCTCAATTTTAAAGTACAACTATACCTGCACAAAAGCACCCTCTATCTGCCCCACATCTATTGCTGGATTGAGGCTATGTCCTACATCCATGACAATATCTGTTCTCAAGACCTGAAATGTCAGTTTGTTACAGAGAAAATAATAAACTGTCTGAAAGCATCAAATGGGTCAAAGTCAGACAATAAAAATATTCATTTCTTGATTCATCTTTTTTCTTATAATTTTTTCTTATCTTCAAAATGTTTGAAGGTTTTTTTCAGCGTATCTTTGTCATGTTAGCTCATCTGTTATGTTATGATTGCAAGCCTAGATAAAATCTCTGTGCCTGTCTCTGTGTCACTTTTGTAATGTATCTGCAACTCTCAAATTCTACCTCTTTATGTCCTTTGTCTCGGTATATCTCTGTCTCATTGTAACAGGTTGCGGTCTCGCTATTCTCCCTCTCTGTATCTGTGCATCTCTGTCTTCTAATTCTATTATCGTTGTCTCCCCTTGTCTCTGTATCTGCATCTACGTCTTCTGGTTTATGTGTGCCTTTTTTAGTTTCTCTTATTGCCTCTCTCTTCCTATCTTTTTGTACCTCTCTCGAAAATAGAAAAGGGCGCAAATGACGGTGTGCATGATGTGACTGACCAACCGTCCGACCAATGTACTTACAGCTGGAATTATGGTATTGGATACATGACTGTCCTTTGTCTGGACCTTCCTGATTGTCCTTTGTCTAAACATACCTGTTGGTCCCTACTGAGACATTCTGTGCAGAAAATATTTGGTTGTACCAATGAGACAAGTCTGCCTAAACATACCTAAATGCCACACCTTATTGTCCTCTGTCTAGACATACCTGATTGTCTTCTGTGCAGACATACTTGAATGTCTTCTGTAAAGGCATACATGATTGTCCTCTATCTAGACATACCTAAATGTCCTGTCTAGACGAAGCTGAATATCTTCTGTCTGGACCTACCTGAGTGTCACCTGCCCAGACATACCATATTATCTTCTGTCTAGACATACCTGATAGTCTTCTATCCAGACATACTTGAATGCCCTCTATCTAGACATACCCTATTGTCTTCTGTCCAAACATCCTTGAATGCCCTGTCTAGACATACCTGCTTTTCTTCTGTCCAGATACTTGAATGCCCTCTGTCTTGACATAACTGATTGTCCTCTGTCTAGACATACCTGCTGGTCCCCACTGACACATTCTGTCTAGAAAATACTTGTTTGTACCCAATGAAGCAAGCCAGCCCAGACATACCTGATGATCACCAGTAAGGCAGTCAATCTCCACCTCAGTGCAAGCCGCACCAAAAGAGTAGTAAGGGAATGGCTTATTAACAGGTTTGCTCCAATCCATTCCTGGCGTGTCCACCCTGGTTGAGCAAAGAGGGATTTAAACATACGTTTGTTTACCTACCCAATCTGTCAAAGATTAGCAAACTAACAGTTCCATATTAACTAACCAAGTCAATATCTTCAAAATATAACAGTCATGTAAGTCTTAATGACAAGAATCAGCGGAACAAGAGATAAGAAGAAGATGCTGGTGATGGATAGGTCACATGCTGAGGAAACCTTTTGACAGCATTACAAAGAATTCCCCATAGAGAGAGAGAGGTAGAGGGAGGCTAAGGAACACATGGAGAAGAGAACTGGAGACAGACTTGAAGAGGATGAAGATGATGGAAAGATCTAGAGCTGATGGCATGGGACAGAAAGACTTGGCATAAGATTGCTGATGGCCTATGCTCCTTGGGGGGCTTGAAGGGAGGTGAGGATGATGTAACTTAACTTCTTCCGTTTATAGTAGCCAAGCTATCCAACACAATCGAGTTGTAACAACCAAACAAGTCAACATCTTCAAGTTGTAACAACCAAACAAGTCAACATCTTCAAGTTGTAACAACCCAAACAAGTCAACATCTTCAAGTTGTAACAACCAAACAAGTCAACATCTTCAAGTTGTAACAACCCAAACAAGTCAACATCTTCAAGTTGTAACAACCAAACAAGTCAACATCTTCAAGTTGTAACAACCCAAACAAGTCAACATCTTCAAGTTGTAACAACCAAACAAGTCAACATCTTCAAGTTGTAACAACCATAAATGTCAGCATCATGTCATTATAACAACCATGTAAGTTTATAAGTCAACATTTTCAAGTTATAATAACCAAACAGGTCAACTTGTGTGGGGCATAATATAACTCACAAGTAAGTCACATCTCTGAGTTATGAGAACTAAGAAAATAAATTTCACTGAGCTATAACAAATCCCATGTAGTTTTTGGTGGTCTCTGAAGAGAAAACAGAAAGAATAGGACTACTAATAGGCAGGTAATACAAGGCAACTAATACGAGGTTGTGTACAAGACTGGCAACTTCCTCATGTAAAACCAATAGCCACAGAAACCACTTCTGTAGGAGCATGTGGATGCTGGTGCTGGCTTTCTACAAGGGGATTGGCTGCAATTTTCAGCTGTGGTCACCTGACCTACTGTAGCCTTCACCCATGTCATCCATGATATCCCTTTCTTTATTCTTGCTCCCGTGATGTTAGCTATGTTCCTATGCAGGGGATGTCTTCTGTCTGTTGTTGTCCGCATACAGGCTTTTGCCTGGGTAATTGCATGCCTGGATCTAATCGAAATCAATCCAATCATGTACATCATCATCACAATGGGTGTATCTCGTGTAATGCCCCAAACTATACACATCCCTTCTTCTTCGTACACTCTCAGATGTCTACTTGAATGTTTTCAAAGAAAGTAGTAGTCAGTTTGAGGCTATTTGGATCAACGTAGAGCCTTTCCATGAATGGTACTGTTGCGCTTTTTCTGTTCTGCATATGTTGGGCAACTTTGAAGCAGATGTTCGGCAGTCATTTTATCAGTGCCATAGTTACACTGATAGGTAGTTCTTGTCTTTAGCTTGTTGAATAGACGATCTCAATCTGTTGTGGCCAGGGCAGAGTCCGAAGATTACCACTTGTTCTATGCAAGTCACAGTTCTTGTATTGTATTACCAGCTCAAAATGTATGCATCTTTCTATTAGCATAACACTACTATGTTTCAAAAGTTTCATTTACTTTCACATGTAGTTTTAACCTACTTGTATAAAATGTCATAGGCCAAAAATCATCATGTGCTTTCAAGTTACTTGTAATGTCATAGGTCAAAACATCAGAGTTTTAACCTAGTTGTAATATTACTTGTAATGTCATACACCAAAAACACCATATACTTTCAATTGTAGTTTTAACCTACTTGTAATTTCATACGTTAAAAACATCATGTACTTTCACATGTAGGGATCCCTTTACATGCCTATTGAGGCATATTGGGAATATGGTGTTAGGCCTTTATTTTCTTGACCATTGGCACACTAGGAGTGATGTGGTCAGCCTTAACCTTCCCAGAGTAGTTCTGGTACCCAATTCATGAGGCTGGGTCAACCCCGGAGCCATGTGCAATCTAAATAATCCCACATCAACTGGGGATCGAACATGTACCACCGAGCTAGGAATCCAGTGCACTAACCACTGTGCTACCATGGCTCTCACTTTCACAGGTAGTTTTCACCTAATTGTAATATTATACATCAAAAATATCATGTACTTTCACTTGTAATTTTAACCTACTTGTAATGTCCAACAGCTGACATGCATTCCCTGTTTAGTACTGCACCATAAGCCTGCAGATAGAAAACACTGATAAAGGCAGTTATATAACATTTTTGTGTTCAAAACGATATACGGTATCACACTGTTTTTGGAGAAATACTCAAATTAAAATGGTCTGTGTAGTTCAGTGATGAGACAAAGCAAAAATTAAGACTACTGATCCTTCAGGAACAACATAAGGAGGTCATAAAAAAAAGGTTTTCAGACAGCAAAGATGTCTCATATTCTTCCTCAAATGATCTTTAAATGGTTTGTTACCTGAAACATGGGGGAGTTGAAGCAGGCTTGTCATAACACCAAGAATAATAACTAAGTCACAATTGTTTTTGGCAAGCTCATTCTTCATGGTTCTGACAAATATCCATGAGAAGCATCAAGAGCTAACTTGCTAGGATGGAATCCAGAAGGGCAGCGAAAGAGAGGCAAAAAGCAACCTGGCGGAGAACTGTGGAACCAGATGCACAGCATGAACCAGAGCTGCGGAACCACATGAAGGATGGCTGATGACTGAACAAAGTGGAGACAGTTTGTTGCTGCCCTACAAGACACCACCAGGCTTGATGGTAAATGATTTCTTTGTCAGTCATTGGCCAAGGACCAAATAAAAGAGAAGATATTCACTAAGGTAAACAATATGTATTCTTTGGCTATCCCCATAGACTAACTGAAGTGGCAACAGGATAAACACATGTAACAAAGACTGAGCATCCCCAGACAATGAACCCTAGATCCCTTATTCTTGCGCTGCCTGCACACTATCACCATTCTGTTTACACTGGTTGTAAGATGCCTTCAATTCTAATATACATCCTGCTCCCTCAGGCATGTCATAAAAGGTCACTAATAAGAGGTTGTGTGCATGGGGATGGCAACTTCATCAAGCAAAACAAGTTGCTACAGAAACCACTGCTGTAAGTGAATGCTTTGTGCAGGCTTCCTGCTGGGGGGGGCAGCTTCAGTGCTGGCTCTATGCATCATAGGGAGCGAAAAGGGAAATAATGATGATCCTGAATTCAAAGATGCTATAATAAGGAATAATGTACATCTTAGAAATTTGTACACATGATCATAACTGAATAATGTACATCTTAGAAATTTGTACATATGATAATAACAGCTACAGGGATGAAGTATCCTATATATAAAATCTCAGCTTTTTCTGTCTGTGCGTAACACTAAGGGATGCAACTGTGGTTGAAAGTTAGACATTAATTGTATTGTTTCCCTTATATGTACTCTCCTGAAAATAGTAACACTCGACAATGAAAAGTGTGCAAATGACGGTGTGCATGAACAGTTTGATTATACTATATGGACTGAAGTCAACAACACAACTGATAAATAGTACATGAACTGGAGACAGGAAGATGCGGAGATCCATGATTTAAGTAGTACCAGATTAAAACAACAGAAAATCAAGATGCTCTTCTGTCATGTTCAGACTTTTAAGATGAGATGTAAAACAAATATTTTGGTTTTTTTAATACTTTTAAATAAGTAAAATTGCTGTTAGGTATTGGTGCTTTTGAATTTAATTCCCGTCTTATGACAGGCTTTTACACTAGTATGATAATAACAGCTACAGGGATGTAAGTATGGTATATATAAATGTGCTTCTCCTTCTTCTTTGATCCTTAGCCGCCGACCGTCAAAGCAGTCAGTGGCCATCACGCCTGGTGGCGTCTTGTAGGGCAACAACAAATTGATTCCACTTTGCTCGGTCGGTGGCCATCCTTCGTACAGTGCCCCAACTCTGGTTCATTCTTTGCATCTCAGCCTCCACAGTCCTCTGCCAGGTTGTCCTTGGTCGGCCTCTCCTTCGCTTTCCTTCAGGGGTCCATAGCATTGCTGTTCTTGTGATGGCATCGGGGTCTCTTCTGAGGACATGGCCAACCCAACTCCAGCGTCTCCCGGCTATGATGGTGTGCATGTCCTATTGCTTGCTCCGAGTAAGCAGATCTTGGTTGGTGATGGTATTCGGCCAAAAGATTCGGAGAATTTTTCTTAGGCAAGTTGTGTGAAAAAAGGACAATTTCGACATTTCCTTCTCTGTTACTCTCCAGCATTCCACACCATAGAGAAGAACAGAAAGCACACAGCTCTGATATAATCTTAATTTTGTGCTTGTGCTGTACTGAGAGGACTTCCAGATGTTGTTTAGACTATAAAAGGCTGTTCTTGCTTTGTTCATTCTGTTGTTGATGTCTTTGCTTGCTCCGCCATCTGGTGTTACTATGCATCCTAGGTATGTGAAGGTGTCTGTCTGTTCCAGTTGTTGATTCCTTACTGTTATTGGCTCGGGGTTGCTCACATTGAGTGTCATGACCTCTGTCTTCTTTAGATTGATGTTCAGGCCCACCTGCTGGCTATACTTATTAAGTCTATCCGTTTTTTCCTGGATGTGTTGATGTGAATGTGCTAGTAGTGCAATGTCATCTGCATATTCCAGATCTTCCAATGTAGAAAACGTAGTCCATCTTATTCCTCTTGGACTGCCCTCTGTTGTCTGTCGCATCACCCAGTCTATGACTGTTAAGAATAGAGTGGTTGATAAGGGGCATCCCTGTCGTACTCCTGTCTTCACCTCAAAGGTTAGGTTGCTCTGCCCTACGCTACACGTAAAGTTGGCATAAAGGCTTTTTATGATTGACACTATGCAGCTTGGAATTCCATAAGCCCTCAGTATTTTCCATAAACTGTCCCTATGTATACTGTCAAAAGCCTTTTCAAAATCAACGAAATTAATGTACAGCTGTCTCTGCCATTCTGAGCACTGCTCTATAATGTTCCTGAGGGTAAATATATGATCTGCACATCTTCTGTTCTTTCTAAATCCTGCTTGTTCTTTCCTCAGTTTGTGGTCTACTGCTTTTGAAATTCTCTGTATAATTATCCTGCCTAATATTTTGCTGGGAACTGAGAGAAGAGTGATTCCTCTCCAATTATTGCAGTCTGCAAGGTCTCCCTTCTTGGGCAATTTGACAATTATTCCTTTGTTCCACTCCGTTGGTGTTGTCCCTGTTTTCCAGACTTGTGCAAATAGTGGTTCTAGTAGTTCTGCTGCTAGCTCAGGGTCTGTCTTAAATAGCTCTGCATTTAAGTTATCGTGGCCAGGCGCTTTTCCATTCTTTAACCCTTTGATTGCCGTGATGATTTCTTCTTTCCGTGGAATGTCTGTATTAACATCTAGATCGTTTTCAGCCTCAGGAACATTCAACTGTGTCTCTGGTGGTTCCTTGTTCAGAGTTTCTCTGAAATGCTCTGCCCATCTTGTTTCCTGTCCCTTTGCTGTCGTGATGAGATTTCCTTGCTTATCTCTTACTAATGTAATATTGTTTGCACCTCGTTTTCCGCTGATGGTTTTAGTTATTTTGTATACTGTGCTTTGTTCGTTTCTCAGTGCTGCCTCTTCTCCCTGTCTTGCAAGATCGTCTAGGAAATTCCTTTTGTTGGCTTGGGTTTGCCGTTTAACTTTCTTGTCCAGCTGACTGTACTGTTCACTATATAGTTGCTTTAAACTGGGGGACCTCGCTTCTGTTTTCTTTCTTTTCATTTCCTTTCTCATCGTTATGGTGTTTAATGTTTCTGGTGTTATCCAGTCTTGCTTCTTCCTTTCCTGGAATCCCAGGCATAATTTGCTGCTTTCCTTATATATTGTTGAAATGGTATTGAATTTCTGGTTGATATCATCAGATGATGTCTTTTCCTGACTTTTGGCAATTTGATATCGTTTCTTTATATCAGTCGCAAAAGCTTTTCTAGTAAGGGGGTCCTTCAATTTGCTGACGTCAAACCTTTTCTGTGTATGGTCCAGCAGTTCTGATTTTCACCTTCAGTTTTGCTATGACTAAATGGTGGTCACTTCCCACATCTGCACCTCTTCTTACCTTCACATCTTGTAATGCATGTCTCCATCTACCATTAATCATCACGTGGTCTATCTGGTTTCTGTCCCGGCCATTTGGTGATTCCAATGTTAATTTGTGAATTTCTTTGAGTGGGAAGTGTTCCTCCAATGACCAGGTTGTTAATGCTACAGAAACTTATTAATTTATCACCATTTTCGTTTGCTGTTCTGCTGCCGCATTTCCCCATTACTCTTTCATTATATGTATTGTGTGTTCCAACTTCCGCATTGAGGTCTCCCATTACTACGATAAGATTGTATCTTGGTGTGTCTTCCATTTCTTTTTGCAGTTGTTGATAGAATTCATCCTTGACCTCTTCATCGCTGTCATTTGTTGGTGAGTAGCACTGTATTATTGAAGTGTTAGTGAATCTCCCTCTCAATCTTATTCTTATCAGTCTGTTCTTGATGGGTTTCCATTCCAGTAATGACTTTTCTATTCCCTTCTGTAGAATAATGGCTACGCCTTCATTGTGCTGTCCATCCTCTCTGCCAGAGTAAAGTACTGTTTCTCCTGTTGCTGTTTTAACTTTTCCTGTCCCTGTCCATCTCCTCTCGCTTATCCCTAGAATGTGTAATCTATAGTTTCTTATTTCCGCTGTGACCTGTTTTAGTTTTCCCATCTCGTTCATTGTCCTGACATTCCAAAATCCTATTCTTGTTTCATGTTTTGAGGTCAGGACGTCCGTTCTCATGCCAGTGGCTTCCTTTCGGCTTTCACCACTGACAGTCATACGAGCCTCAGACTCCGGATGTCCGTCCCACAGCAAAGTTTGTTCATTTATTGTCATTTCCGTAACGTCATTTCTTTTTTACATAGACAGGGGTGTCAGCCCTATGCTAAAACCCCCAACCTGGAGGACCCCAGTCTGACCCCTGCCCATGCAAACCTGTCCAGCTTGGTAGAACCTTCCAGGAGTAAAACTCCCGCTGGCATAGCTCTGGGGGTAATCAGGGTACGCAAGCCACCATACCTCAACAAGGTATTGACACCTGTGATTGCAGCTATATAAATGTGCACAGCAGTTTTAATCTAACGTAGCAGTAGTGATAAATGTGGCAGGAAAGATTCAGAGATTTCATGAGCTGGGGATCCCAAGATCAGCACAAACCACTAAACTATACTGTTGTTTTAGAGAATAATAACACAACGAATGTTAAAATCAGCTTTACAGAATCATAAAAACAAAATGGTCACATGGATTCTTTTATCATTTCTCAACATTATCATCATTCTCATCTTCACTATTCTCATTAGTACTATTTGTGACAGTGAGAAAATATATAACATAAAAACATGACATAGCAAGCAAATAATCACATGAAAAATGTATGACATACAACAATATATCCATAATATACACGTAGCAGACATACCACATCTTTCCATTCCTTCTTGGGATCATCATTCCTATAGGGAGCAAGACGATTTTTCAATTCCTCACACGCTTTCTGTAATTGGTACAAAAACAAAATAGGTCACGAAGGATGAATCGATTTTATTTTCATTAAATATTTACTGATTTTGTCACGTTAATTGCAGCTTTTTTTAAAATCTTTTTCTTTTTGTATATTAATGAAGAAATATATCCTGTTTACCACCTGGTGGGTTAGAATTAAGATATATAGTGTCTCTACTTTTAGATGTGTTCTGTTGCCTATGTTAGCTTATGGATGGCATTAAATCTTCTGGCTAATTATAGAACTGAAGGTTAGTGATGATAGAGATGATTCTGTACTAGACACAGTATTAAGGTCTTTGTTTTGTGTAATCTGACCTATATTGTATAATAGGGGGACCGCAGAAGTGAATGCATCATTAATTAAGCTAGATCACCCTGGGTACACATCCGGTGTTGCATGTGGAAAATTGCACTAATAACAAAGGCACTATTTTTGTGGTGCCTAGTTGGTAGGGAGGATAGTGTGATTCACTTCTTTTGCTAGGCGGTGTTGACGTTCGGATGGTCCTTGGTTTGATTCTCCGGCGAGCCTATCACTTCTGTTGTTTTTCTGTTGTCTATTTCTCTACTTTATTTCTCACAAGTGCTTGAAACATACCTTTATGTGTGTAATATGTATGCATTTATTGATGATTCTGTAACCATGCCCCATCTGTCATTTGTCTAGTTTTCTACTTTATTTCTCACAAGTGCCTGAAACATACCTTTATGTGTGTAATATGTATGCATTTATTGATGATTCTGTAACTATGCCCAATCTGTCATCTGTCTAGTTTAACTGTATGCCTCAGAATGAGCAACTGTTTTATTTTCCCTCCAGTATATAAGACCATTTGGAACGAACGAACTTTATTTTCAAAGGGTTAAGAATTGGGCATGCAGGCCCGTCTGACATTCTGCCCTTCCTCTCTTTCTCATCGTGTATACTGTATCCTTTCATTCTCACACAGGAGATGAGAAGTAGAGAGATAGGACAAACATTGAGGAAACTGGCTGATAGCATAACAAAGCAGTCCTTGTTCTGGAATCACCAGGGTAAGAGACGTTGATGGAGACTGAACAACACACGGAGAAGAGTATTGGAGACATAAATTTAAAAAAATATAAAAAAACTGAACAATAAGGAACCAAATGCTGAAACAAACAGATACATTTATGTATCTAGGAAGCATAGTAACACCAGAAGGCGGAGCAAGCAAAGACATCAGTAACAGAATGAATAAAGCCAGAACAGCCTTTGCAAATCTAAATAACATTTGGAAATCTTCTCAGTACAGCATAAACACCAAATTAAGATATTACAAGAGTTGCGTACTTTCTGTACATTTGTATGGCACAGAGTGCTGGAGAGTAACAGAAAAGGAAATGTCCAAATTATCCTCATTCCACACAACTTGCGTAAGGAAAACTCTTTGAATTTTTTGTCAGAATATTATCTCCAACCAGGAACAGCTTACATGCTGCAGTCAAAAAGGCATGCGCACAATCATTGCAGGCAGATACTGGAACTGGGTTGGCCATGTCCTCAGAAGGGACTTTGACACCATCATCAGACTGCTGAGCTATGGACCCTAGATGGATGGCAAAAGACAGGCAGACCAAAGACAATCTGGAGGAGAACAGTGGAGGCTCAGATACAAAGCATGAACCAGAGTTGGGGCACAGCACGAGACAGTTTGTTGCTACCCTACAAGACGCCAATAGGCGTGATGGCTGTGATGCAGTACTGTAATTCTGTTTTTCAACAGGCCCAGTCTTCTTCTCTTTCTTAAGTAATTTTGTGTTTGTCTTTTTCTGTAGGTATTTTATTGCGTTTTTATGACGGTTGGTTTAATTTATACTCGCACCAGTTTTCTTTTCTTTAAAGTTAATTGCGATCACGAGGGTTTTCTTTGTTAAAATAATCGCGATCACGTAGTCCCAGTTTCTTTGTTAAAGAAATATCGCGGTCATTTCTTTGTTATCAGCGCGTGAGGATTTAATTGGGCGGGGTGGAAATTTTCTGTTGTTTGGCTCACCAACAGGCGACGTTAGACAATATGACGCAAGTGGGAAACGCGCGCGGTCGGGATAAACAGGTCACAACGTGCTTTCAAATCTATTGGCGTAGACCCCATTATAAATTTTGTAAGCGATTCCATTGGGTTAGCAGGACGCTATAGCTATGACGTAGGCCGAAAGTCCGCGGGGATTTTCTTGTATAAAATCCCGAGCGGTCTTGTAATAGACCTCCTTTGTCTGATGAAATTCACTACCGTGAATCTAGCATTTATCGTTCTGCTGCACGCGGAAGAAAAACGCGATAAATTGGTATGTTCTTATTTTAATTAGAGCCGTAATATTAGTGGGTTCTTAAATAGAGTCGTAGCCTGATTTATGAATGGTTCTTCGGGAAGTTAACTAATATTTTATAAACGTAGTGCCATCCATTGCTATCTTTGTAGACATGATGTAAATGTAAAGTGTGCATAATTCTTTCTAGGATAATTGGCAGTATATAGGAGTGTGTGAAGTTTTGAGATACTCACTGTGTGAGGGTTAGCTATAGATACTTGGGCGCTCTGTAGTATGTAGAGTGTTGTGTGAAAACCACCATTAATTTCTGTATATTTACAAGTGTAATTTTATTGGGCATCTAGTGGTGCGTATGTTATTTTATTGTGCCTTAAATGTTTGGTAATGCAGTAAGAGAACCAACGGGCTGATCACCCGTTTGCCAGTCACTTCGATTACGGAAACAACAGCAAATGGATTGATTTGCCGTTGCCCTAAAGACGCCAATAGGCGTGATGGGAAACAATGGCAAAGAAAACCTATCTGCTGTTGCCCTAAGACGCCACTAGGCGTAATGGCCACTGACTGCTTTGACGGTCGGTGGCTAAGGACGGAAGAAGAAGAAGAATGCAGTAAGAGAAGTAATTTAATTTTTGGGTTGAGCAGGGAAACCTCATGTGAAATGTTAAAAAAGAGACAAAGGAATTTCGGACAGGACATTTCCCTAGTTTGAATGCTTGGACATGAGGTTAGATTCACGTAACAAAAGATTAAGGTCAGACCATGTCGGGAGTTTTGTTTACATACCAGAAGATTTTCGGTGAAGCGGAGAAAGGAAGGAGTGTGAGATTGAGTGACACGTGGTTAGGAATTTTATGTATCGTTGTGTATAGTGGGAGAAGGGGAGTTTAGGGATTAAGGGAGTTATATGTTAGAGGTGAGTTTATGGTTGAAGTTGTTGTACATTAGATGCATTTCTTTTGTCTACAGCGGTTCACAGTACAGTAGAAGAGTGTAGTTTGTCCCAAACAAATTACCACGGCAAAGTTGGCATCGCAGAAGCTGAGAGCTCGAGATATCGCCAGAGGTGAAAGTAAATAACCTACTATCTCGGGTAGCGAAAGGCATTCTTCATCTGGGAACGGGATTTGTCTTAAAATCCAAAGCACTTAGCTCATTTTACCACTCCAACAATGGCGAGAGGCCGGGAGATTGGTCTAGATTTATACAGCCAGAAATCAATGCTGGGTTCCTCTAAATCCTGAGCGGGTTAATTAATGGGGCAAGTCAGAGAAGCTTTTCAGCAGAAGAGGAGCTTCTATATTTTAGTCAAGTACCTTGTGCTTGATAATCAAGTCATCAGTGCAGTCGTCAGAAACCGGGAGAAAGGGTGAACATTCCTGGTTCTGATAAAGTCAACGAGAGAAGGCGTAACGGAGACGCCTCCTCAGCATATGTCGAGAGTGTCAGAGAGATACTGAAGCAAAGAGAGAGAGAGAGAGGGAGAGGAGATAGCCGGGACCAGTAGGGTCTGATGATATCCTTAAGAGGATAGCTTTTGAGTAATAGATGTTATAAAAGTCTACGAGTTTAGCCGTCCAATGTTTTAGTTAGCGGCGCTTATCGCCTAACGAGTTGGAAGCTGTGTAAACATTCGTTTAGGCAGAGTCATCAGGACAGAGACAGTAGAAAATCTTATAGTAGTACGAAGTGGAGGCTAAAGTGGATGCCCCACCAGTTAGAGTGTGGTTTCAATCACTAATCATTCTATTTTTCCCCAGCAGGGTGAATGACAGAGTGAATGTGGTTGTGGTTTTATGTGGCTAGCTATTTAATTGGTTCTTTGCTTTTCAGGTCTGTGCAACAGTGCACGATATTTATTTCTTTGCTGTATGATGACATTTAATGTTTTATTGTGTAAATAAAATATCTACATACTGTATACTGGATCAGCTTCTATACTATACTGTACCTATATGTTGTCTGTATAGTGGTGTCTGTGGTCTTAGTTAAACCTTATCTCCTTATGTTTATAGGTAGTCAGAGGGCGGGGGGAGGGGGGGGTGAGGCTATAGCAAATAGTTAGTCATGAGTGGCAAGGGAGAGTCAATCCAGGTTCTCACCCTTGAGCCAATAGTCTCATCTGTCCACAGTCACTGTCATTTTCCTCTAAATTCTATCTTCTCAGACTTTCTCATATTAGGGTCTTGCCTACACTCAGGCAAACTCTATAAACGTAAATCCACTTCGTGACAACGGCCACTGACTGCTCCATCAGTCAGAGGCTAAGGATCCAAGAAGAAGAGAAATGAAAATGATGAGGAAGACATGGGCTGATGGTCTGTCATAGGAGGACTAGAGATGGAATAGTTAAGACCTATGCTGGTTGGTGACCTATGCTGGTTGGTGACCTATGCTGGTTGGTGACCTATGCTGGTTGGAGAGCTATGCTGGTTGGTGACTTATGCTGGTTGGAGAGCTATGCTGGTTGGTGACCTATGCTGGTTGGTGACCTATGCTGGTTGGTGACCTATGCTGGTTGGTGACCTAAGCTGGTTGGTGACCTATGCTGGTTGGTGACCTTTGCTGGTTGGAGAGCTTTGCTGGTTGGAGAGCTATGCTGTTGGGGACCTATGCTGGTTGGAGAGCTATGCTGGTTGGTGACCTAAGCTGGTTGGTGACCTATGCTGGTTGGTGACCTTTGCTGGTTGGAGAGCTTTGCTGGTTGGAGAGCTATGCTGGTTGGTGACCTATGCTGGTTGGTGACCTATGCTGGTTGGTGACCTAAGCTGGTTGGTGACCTATGCTGGTTGGTGACCTATGCTGGTTGGAGAGCTTTGCTGGTTGGAGAGCTTTGCTGGTTGGAGAGCTATGCTGGTTGGTGACCTATGCTGGTTGGTGACCTATGCTGGTTGGAGAGCTATGCTGGTTGGTGACCTATGCTGGATGGTGAGCTATGCTGGTTGGAGAGCTAAGCTGGTTGGTGACCTATGCTGGTTGGTGATCTAAGCTGGTGGGAGAGCTATGCTGGTTGGAGAGCTATGCTGGTTGGTGAGCTATGCTGGTTGGAGACCTGTGCTGGTTGGTGATCTATGCTGTTTGGAGAGCTATGCTGGTTGGAGACCTATGCTGGTTGGTGATATATGCTAATTGGTGAGCTATGCTCGTTGATGACCTAAGCTGGTTGGTGACCTATGCTGGTTGGTGACCTAAGCTGGTTGGAAAGCTATGCTGGTTGGTGACCTATGCTGGTTGGAGAGCTATGCTGGTTGGAGAGCTATGCTGGTTGGAGAGCTATGCTGGTTGGAGAAAAGGCAGCGAGGAAGGGAACTTGTCCCCCCACCTCTCGATGCTTCAGTCTACCCAGCTGTAAATGGGTACCCGACTGCACAAGAGTTAGGGAAGGAAAAGGCAGCGAGGAAGGGAACTAGTCACCCCATCTCTCGATGCTGGACCTTCTATAGTGAAGTCTCTAACACTTCACTCCCCTCCTGTAGTTTCTGCTATGCGACTACCATTACCTTTACATTAATCCTAATAATGAAAAGAAAAGCAAAATAGGAAAAACAATGCACAAACACAAAAACTCAAAAGCAAGAAAACTGTCAACAACAAAATAAATACACTGTAAATAAATAAGAAATAACACTGGGCTGGAGAGGGAGACCAAACAAAAAAATGGAGAAGATAAATGGAAACGGACATTAAACGGATGAAGAAGACATAAAAAAAGGGAGCTGAAGGATTCTGAATAAATGTAGCACTGTACAGGAAAGATTCACAGAAGCCACAGGTCTTCAGGAAATGGTGTGGTTCTACTGTCCTGGTCATGCAGGGGTATGTGGCAATGAGAGAGCTGACAGATTAGCTTTGAGAGCACCCATATTGGAAACAATGGATATGGATAAGAGAGAGATGCTTAGGACAATTGATGATCGCCTGTTAGAGAAGGACACTGCAGTTGATGAATCAGCCAGGTTAAGACTGTTGGAATTGGGCATAAAATGTAAGACTAGAAGGAATGGGCGTGTTAGAGGATGCACCTATTGTATATACAACCTGCATGCTACAGCTAGCATTCATACCCTTCAACAACTGTTGAGGGAGACTGAGCACCTATAGGTTTGCCCTGAGTGTAGTGATGTTGATTCTGATCAACAATAACTGTAAATTATTGCTGTAAATAAAGTTGCACATAATATATTCTTACAAACAATTAGGCAGAAGTCGGTTGACTACAGATACGGTTTGTTGTGTCAAAAAAAAAAAAAAAGAGTTGGTGAGGAGGCTTACAATTTCCTTATTATGGTAGACACAGAACAATCAAAATAAATGATGCCCCCTGTAGTTCCCAGGGGTATCTGAAGAAACAAGGAAAGAATGGGATTACAGCATGATGCGTGATGCCATATGATGATGGATGGCATCCGCATGTCTGGTTTTGTGTAGTGTGTAGATGTGTTCAGTCAAAACAATGTTCATGCAACAATAACAGGGCAATCCACATAGGACGTCAGTAAACTCACGACGTATAAAGTCAATGAGTCTTGAAACAGCCGTTGACGTTTTTCTTCATTATTTATTGTGGACGCCACAGTGACAAAATGGTTACGCAAATGTGTAGGCACATCAAACAGTCATTATCACAGCAACATTCAATACAGCAATAGACGGTAGACAGCATTACAATGATGAGTCAGATGCATGTTATATTTCATAGTGCTGTAAATGTAGTCAGGTGGAAAACTCCATCCCTTTCTATAACAGCCAGGAGATAACCAGATGTATGAGATCAGTTCACTCTCCTTAGTTTGACTTCAGCAAGACAGACACGTCTGCCGAAGTATAAATAATGTCCTCAAGAATATCCTCTAGATAATAAAGGTTTTCTAAACCTAGTTCATTTAACAAAGTAGCAAGTAATGGTCCTTGGTACATGCATCAACCGATGCAGTACAATGCAGCGACATGTGAGCTGGGAAAGAACATCTCGTGACGACGACTTTCGGAGACAGGCTATGAATCGAAATCGCTCACGACCCAAAATCAATAGAGTTAATGAAAAAAGTCAATTTACCTTGCTTTCATGAAATACACAGAAATATCACGCCTCCCGACATGTGGGAAAACACTAGAGGTATTATCTCGACTAAACGAAATATCCATAAGAGGACTACACATCCCTGACAGAACAAAAAAAAAGCGGAGATCCCCTCTTCAACGAGGCATCTCTTTCGCCATTCCAAATCGCTCACTCCCACTAGTGGTGGGCGGAAACCGATCGACAAAACAACAAGACAAGTCATGCGCAGTCCAGCGCAAAAATGACCACAGCTCAAAAGTTAACTGCATTCGATACTAACGCGAGAAGACAAATGCTTACCGAGAAAAGTGACTATAGATTTCAAGCAGTTGTTGCCCTTGCGTTATAAAACAGATATTGAAATAAAACGATGTTGCGAGAATTTATCACGCAACATATCACCACCTCCTCCCGATAAAAAAAAATGTGGAACATATTTTTTTTTTCAATATCAAAGAGCAAGCGATAAGCGGCTCAAAACGCACGAATTATGCGCTGATAATTAATTAAATTGCCAAACAATAGGCTAATTATAGAGTGTCTGGTGAGGATATACCTCAACAGAAAAATAAATATGTCTCAAAAAATATTCACATCGGGGAGGTGTCACCAACACACATCACGTTAGCATGTAAACACAATATACGTATGCAAGTTACTATAATCATCATTAAACAGCATACTCTAATATTGTCTTTAAAAATGGATGTACAAATCTGATAGGAAAATTTAAATAGTACATTCTTTGACATGTAATGACATAAGTACATAGCAAAGTTAAACTACATGACGATCCAGGACATATGCTCTGGTATTCCGAGGGTAAGTACACAATCTAGAACTCGTAAGGTAAGTCCTCAGCTCAACAATGACATTCTGAGAAAGTACAAGCAATATAATGCTAATTAATAACTAATATGCTTCATAAGGTACAATACATTATTAATAATTGTGGCTGTTTAGTAAACTAACGGCCCTTATATTAACTACTCAGTCCTCCTCTATCATTTTAAAAAAAACGAACAGAAGAAGATGACAACAAAGCACGATAGTGTGTACATATAAAGTAAGTACAGATGTGCTAATCTATTGTAGAAATATAGGTGTGTTATGACTCTGTAATATATAGAAATATAGGACAGAAGTATTAGTTGGAGTCATGTGGGCATCTAGACAAAATGTCAGCCATCACATTATCCGCACCACGGATAGCTCGTACCGTGAAGTGAAAAGGTTGAAGAGCTATAGCATATCGAGTGGATCTCGAACTCTTCAAATTCTTAGTCTGAATAGCTGTAAGAGCTTTCTGATCAGTCTCTAGAATGAAATGTGCGCCCAGGAGGAATCTTTGTAGCTTTAGAATTGACCAAACCATCGCTAACAACTCACGGTCTAAAACCGAGTAGTTCCTCTCTGCCGCATTTAGTTTTCTAGAAATGTACATAACAGGATGCAGAGTATTTGCATATTCTTGCATCAGTGCTGCTCCAATCCCAGTGGATGAAGCATCACTCCGAAGAACAAAAGTCCTATCAAGAGTAGGTAATCTTAAGATGGGAGGAGAAGAAAATATATTCTTGATTTGGTCTAGTGAAGATTGGCATTCTTCAGACCAACGGACCAGATTAGGCGAACCTTTCTTCAACAATGTTGAGAGAGGTGCCATGATCGAAGATAAATTTGGAATAAATCTCCCATAAAATTGAATTAAACCTAAGAGACTCCTAACTTGTTTCTTCGTTTTAGGAACAGAGATGTTCAGTATTTTGGAAGTATTGTGGTCTTCTGTCTTCAAGAGACCATGACCAACACGATGACCCAGGAAAGAGATTTCACCAAAACCAACAAAAGCTTTAGAAGGTTTTGCTGTCAAATTATTCTCACGTAGAGTGGACAGTAAGTCATATAACCCTAAATAGTGATCTTCCCAGGTATCACTGAAGAGACAGATGTCATCTAAGTATGCGATGACATCCGAACGATGTGACAGAATTCGACGCATCATGCGAACGAAAGTGGCAGGGGCGTTCATGAGACCAAAAGGCATAACATTCCACTGAAATAGACCCCTAGGTGTAGAAAAAGCAGTAAGAGGTTTGGCATGCTCTGCTAAAGGCACTTGCCAATAACCTTTAGACAAGTCAAGTTTAGTGAAGAATCTAGAATTAGAAAGTCTAATCAGTAGATCTTCTAACAAAGGCATCGGTTCAGCGTCGAACTTTGTGACCTGATTCAATTTGCGATAATCAACGCAAATTCGTATGTTCTTATCCTTCTTCCGGACAATAACCATGGAAGAAGAATATGGTGAAGTCGATGGTTCAATTATATTTAATTGAATCATTTCATCCAATTCCTTTTCCACTTGCGACTGAAAGTGTATAGGAATAGGATACGGCCTAACCCTAATTGGATTATTGTCGGTAAGAATTATGTCATGTTCTATGACATCTGTGTGTCCAGGAATGTCAGTGAGAACATCCTGAAATGTTTGTAACATCGACGAGACTTGTCGATGTTCGTCACCAGAAAGATTAGGAGAAACAGAAACGTTTTTTTCCAAGATTCCGTAGAATGTAATGGAACCACTGGAAGGGGAAGGTTGACATCAGAGAAGGTAGCTTCCTCATCCTGAATGACAGACAGGGATGAATAATGACCGTGAGGTGCAGGAGCATCATCCGTTGCCTGGAAAATAGGCAGCAAATAGTCCGGACGTTCGTGAAATTCCGAAAGCATGTTTATGTGGAAAGTTTTATGCTTTCCATCAATATCGACCACATAGTCAACATCGGAAATCCGAGAGACTATTGCATACGGACCTTTCCATGCAATAAGAAGTCTATTTTCCCTACTGGGGAGTAGGACGAATGCTTTGTCACCTGGACAAAGTTGTCGTAGACATCTATTCTTGTTAGCAAACTGCCTTGCCTTCTCTTTAGCAATTTCTGATGAAGCAGTTGCTAGCTTACATGCCTCAATGATCTTTTGTCTAAGAGCAATGACATACTCATATGAGGATTGAGTTTCATCGCTAATATCATCGGCAGTGATGAGATCGTGTAATAAAGACATAGGGCCGCGTGGACGCGCGCCAAAGACAAGTTCGAAGGGAGAAAATCCTGTGTGTTCATTAGGGACTTCTCTATAGGCAAAGAGAGCCGCGGGTAAAACCCTGTCCCAATCTTGAGGATGATCTTCAGTTATCTTACCAAGCAAAGTCTTGAGCGTTCTATTCAGACGCTCAACTAACCCATTAGACATAGGATGGTAGATACTACTGAGAGATCGTTCAATATGTAAGGTAGACATTACCTGTGACATAGTGTCAGATATGAGTTGAGTGCCATGGTCTGACAATATTTCTCTGGGGAACCCCAAGCGAGAAAATATCAACCAAAGAGCATCTGCGATATCTGTAGTAGATATGCTCTTAAGAGGAATAGCCTCTGGCCAACGTGTGCACATATCGACACATGTAAGGATAAACTGATGTCCTCTGGCCGACTTGACCTTAAAAGGGCCAATAATATCTATGGCCATTTTCTGAAACGGCCGAATAGGAATGTCAGCAGCCTGGATAGGCGCAGCATGTCGTGGTCCTGTAGATTTGACCTCCTGACATACCTTGCATGATCGGCAGTAAATACGAATGTCCTTATTGACAAAAGGCCAAAAGAAAGCCGCAAGGACTCTCGACTTCGTACGGGCAAAACCCATATGTCCAGCACATTGCGAGTCATGAGCATGTTGTAATATTTGGACTCTCATGCTCTTGGGAACAAGAATTTGCGAATGTGCCGACGTAGTCGAATCTTGTACCATACGTACAAGTACGCCGTTTCTCATTGCAATCCAAGATTTTCTATTTGTATCCTGATTCGGATCACCTTTCTTCGCAAGAACGAAGAATTTTTTTAAAGAAGGATCTTCTTCTTGCAATTTTATGAAAGAGTCACGAGTAATTACTAAGTGACTATCTTGGCTATCAACTTCATTATCACTATTCAGTGAAGTTTCGGGTGTTTGTAGAGCTTGTGCTCTTGTAACTACTGCATTTGTAGCTTGCATGTTATTATCTTCCCAAGCAGCAATCTGCTGTGGGGTACACTCCCTAACTCCGTGAATACGACCAATAATAAGGTCCGCAATAGGATTAGGTAAGAGACAAGCATGCACATCTCCAGTAAAGAAAGGAGTGGCAATGCGAATTACAGCAGTAGGATATTTTTCTAGAGTGCCGCCAAATGTGACACATTTAATAACCCTTCCTGTAGCACAAGATGGATCTACAAGCGATTGTCTAACACCAATAGTGGTGCATCCGGAATCGAAAAGTAGTGAGACCGGAGTATCATTAACAAGACCCTTATGTAGAATTAAAGAACCCCTCCCGTCATGCGCAACAGCAGCAGGAAGAGCGGGAAGTGGGTGACCACAACTCAAAGTAGTTATGGTACCCGGTTCGAATAAAGTACTGCATTGGGGGCATTTGTTTGCTCTCTCAAAGTCAAAAGCAGAACTAGTGACAGCGTCAAAGTTTTTACTATCAACAACATGATTACAGGCTCCCTCAGTTTCCTGTTGTACAGCATTAGCCTGCTGATATCTCTTTTTTTTGTGTTGAGATCTACCCCGACTATTATTACCTCTGAAGTTATCAGAGTTATTATTATCTCTGCAGTTATTATTGTCTCTATTGTAATTGTTATACTGGTTCGAATTCCAGTTACCACGATTACTATCATGTTCACATTGATGCGAACATCTATTTGTTTGGTTCTGAGGTCTTCGGCAGGAATAACCTCTATTACCATATCCTCTTTTGAAATGCCTATAATTATTAGGGTGATAGTAACGTGTACTATCAGGTTGTCTTCAATTCTTCGAAGAAGAATCACCATGAAATTGGTTTCCATGATTTTGACAGAAATTACCGCTGCCCTTTCTATCAAAATTTTGTTGGGATCTACGAGCAAAGTTTTGACCATACGGAGCTGCCGAAGCAACTGGTAAACCTTCTTTCACCTTAGAGTTACCCATGGTTATGTGTGGGTGCGCAGTTACGTATTGGCAACAGAAATCTTCCATTTCTTTTATTGTTTTAGGTTTACGTTCATGAAGGAAAGCAAGGAAAGACTCATTGACAGACGACATGACTTTGTCTCTAAGTATTAAGTCCATAAGTCCTTCATAAGTTTTTTCCGTCTTAGATAGTTCAACCCATCGTGAGAAAGTAATGCGTATTCTTGCAATAAACTCGGAGAATTCAACTCCATTTTCAGGTAACATGTTTTTAAATTGTAGACGATAGCCGTCTTCGTTAAGCTGATATTTCTTTAACAAAGCGGCCCTGACAACCTCATAATTGCTCTTGTCAGGTTCATCCACCATATTTAATATACTTAGAGCTTTACCTGTCAGTATCCCTGATAACTGATAAACATATTTTGCTTTGTCTATGTTATGAGCTGTACATGCTTGTTCAAATCTGTCCAGATAGAACATTATGTCATCACTGGAAGGACTAAATGTTGGTAACTTAATCTTAAAAGTATCATTATTAGCCTTCCCAGAAGATGAACCCTTGTTTGAATCATTACCATTACTCATGCTCGTCAATTTCAATTTCTCCAACTCTAAAGCTAAGAGTTTTTTTCTTCATGTTCCATTTTTGCTTTCCTCTCATCAGACTCTCTTTGTAACTTCCTTTCTTCAGCTTGAGCCTGCATTTGAAGTCTTTCATTTTCAGCTTCTTTTTCAAGTCTTTTATTTTCAGCTTCTTTTTCAAGTCTTTTTTTTTCAGCTTCTTTTTCAAGTCTTTTATTTTCAGCTTCTTTTTCAAGTCTTTTATTCTCAGCTTCTTTTTCAAGTCTTTTATTCTCAGCCTCTAGCTGTAGCTTTCTTTCCTCAGCTTCTGATTCCCTTTTTTGTTTTTCCATTTCCATTTGGAATCTCTTTTCATCCACCTGCATCTGCAGTTTCTTTTTGTTCAGCTTCCATATGCAGTTTCTTTTGTTCAGCTTCCATTGCTTTATCATATCGAGCAGTTGCAAATTCTTCTAACTTATCACCAGTCTTCCCAAGCAATTTACCCTGCTCAATAAAGTGCTCAAATGTAGACATGTTGTCTAACATATGAGTCCAAAACCTGAAATAATTAACTAATTTATTTCAAACCTAAGTGTAACAAGTCTTAATTAAGCACTTGTATATTCACATCACATTATATTATCCCAGTCTCTGTGGGAAACAAGTCTCCAATCAAAGAACTTGTATATGAAATATCAGCACTCAAATCTTGATCATAAGTGCACTTCTCATTCAATAGTGCACGACACTATTCATCATTCATTTATCATCAGTATAGTAGTAACAGTGCATTAGCATAGCCCATTAACTAATTACTATAACTGTAAACAATGACTATGTAAACACATGCAGAATGTAAACATTGAAAATGTAAACAATACAAACAATGTAAACAATAACAATGTAAACAATAACAAAGATCAGCAACAATACAAAAACTTTCGCAGAAATCAACTAAAAATAAAGCAGAAATTAATGAAATATCACAAAAAATGTGACGATATCTGCGATAGAATTAAACAAAATACATGACACCACAGTGTATAAACAAAAATGTTGTATGAAACTAAATTATAGACAAGAGTAGGCTAACAAATACAAACAAATCACAACAAAACTAAAGAATGTGAAATAATAACGAAAACAATATTAAAACATGTCATCACAGCTAACATAAATAGCAACAGAAGTCGCTTAGCAAATTCCAGTATCGGAAATTTGCAAACCCTACAGAAAACGCTCACAATAGACGACCTCTATGACGTGGCATAATCTAACGGAGACACCACCCAACCGAGAACCCGCTGAAATATAAACATATAAATATACAAATAACATATAGACATATAATATATAGAATGAGATGATACACAGAAGACTCAGCAGAAGTATAAGGGCACAGTTTACATACAAACAGGCCACTTAACTTAAAGGCTTCCAATCGTAGAACAGCAGAAAAACGGATGTCAATCAACGTCCTAAAGAGCGAAGCTCCAACGATGATGGCACATCTGAACTGCTTCCACTGCTAACACGATGGTACAAGAGCTTCTGAAATACTGTGTGTTGAGTTGTTTCGGCACTTGACCTTCTAATCCAAAAGTAAGTTGATGGAAATCGGTACTTGGCCTTCTTCAGAAAACAACCCGTTTCAACCGGCACTTGACCTTCTCAAAAACGACAGCACTGGAACCTTGACAGCAGCAACTTGCTTGACTTGCGTAAAAGATAACAGCAGTCCGAGTTATCCGGCAACATGTAACAACGCCGGGTACTGTCAAATTCTTGTTTCCGTCAAAAAGGTTGAAATTTTGACTTTTACCGGGCAACGCCGAGTACTTTGAAAATTTTGAAGATGTTGACTGTATTGAAGAATGTTAATTTCTTGAAGGATGCTGATGAATTCTTGTTGAAAATGAAGTGGGTAAGGGACCCCGTTTTTGCTAGTACCAGAATCAAACCAGCTTATGGCCACCAAATGATGCGTGATGCCATATGATGATGGATGGCATCCGCATGTCTGGTTTTGTGTAGTGTGTAGATGTGTTCAGTCAAAACAATGTTCATGCAACAATAACAGGGCAATCCACATAGGACGTCAGTAAACTCACGACGTATAAAGTCAATGAGTCTTGAAACAGCCGTTGACGTTTTTTCTTCATTATTTATTGTGGACGCCACAGTGACAAAATGGTTACGCAAATGTGTAGGCACATCAAACAGTCATTATCACAGCAACATTCAATACAGCAATAGACGGTAGACAGCATTACAATGATGAGTCAGATGCATGTTATATTTCATAGTGCTGTAAATGTAGTCAGGTGGAAAACTCCATCCCTTTCTATAACAGCCAGGAGATAACCAGATGTATGAGATCAGTTCACTCTCCTTAGTTTGACTTCAGCAAGACAGACACGTCTGCCGAAGTATAAATAATGTCCTCAAGAATATCCTCTAGATAATAAAGGTTTTCTAAACCTAGTTCATTTAACAAAGTAGCAAGTAATGGTCCTTGGTACATGCATCAACCGATGCAGTACAATGCAGCCCCTGACAGAACAAAAAAAAGCGGAGATCCCCTCTTCAACGAGGCATCTCTTTCGCCATTCCAAATCGCTCACTCCCACTAGTGGTGGGCGGAAACCGATCGACAAAACAACAAGACAAGTCATGCGCAGTCCAGCGCAAAAATGACCACAGCTCAAAAGTTAACTGCATTCGATACTAACGCGAGAAGACAAATGCTTACCGAGAAAAGTGACTATAGATTTCAAGCAGTTGTTGCCCTTGCGTTATAAAACAGATATTGAAATAAAACGATGTTGCGAGAATTTATCACGCAACACAGCACCTCCAGGCATGTCATACAAAATGACTTGTATTAGGTTGGACATGCAACTGGCAACATCATCTTCCAAAAACAAATTGCCACAGAAACCCACGCTGTTGGCGCACATGAGCAATTGGTGCAGGGTTCCCACAAGTGGACCAGCTACAGTGGTAACCCCATGCTCCGTAAGAAGTGTGAAGAAAAATGATGATGATGATGATAAGGAAGATGAAAATGAATGACACAGCTCCACGGTAATCTTTACCTTTATTGCAGTCGAGTATTATAACATGTGTAGTTTTGTACCATTTAGAGTTAGGGTTGAGGTTATGTTTAGGGTTAACCCCAACCCTAACCCTAACTCAATACACGTATTATATATACACTCGACGGCACTAAAGGTAAAGATTACCCAGCTCCACTTACCAAAACAGCCATACCAATCAAGTCTGAACTCATAGACCCAGCAGTTGGGGGACCATTTGGTATACAGTCTGTTGAGGTATCAGCCACTCATTTCTTTTGATGTCCAAATATTTAGAAAACCATACATTCACACACAATCATTATCTATGAGTAATCTGAGTTAAAGAAAATATTCAAAGTTCTGTTTGGTTAGATGTTATGATGGTGAGTCTAGTTTTCATACTGCAGGCACAAACTAGTGATTTTTAGATTGTTATAATACAGTATACCAAATGTGAAAGGTTTGATTCAAGTTGGCATGTCAAATTAATGGCATTATAGTAACTCTCATAAGAATCAAACATGTTACTGAGATTAAACAAATGAATGAATCTGATTAAACATGTGACTGAGATTAAACAAACTGACCGAGTCAGATTAAACTACTGACTGGGATTAAACAAGTGACTGAGTCCGATTAAACAAATGACTGAGATTAAACATGTGACTGAGTCAGATTAAACAAGTGATTGAGTCAGATTAAACAAATGACTGAGATTAAACATGTGACTGAGTCAGATTAAACAAGTGACTGAGTCAGATTAAACAAATGACTGAGATTAAACAAGTGACTGAGTCAGATTAAACAAATGACTGAGATTAAACAAGTGACTGAGTCAGCCAGAACAGGGACAGAATAGAAACAAAATGCTAAAAAAAATCACTTTGTTTCTGACCTGAACCAACTTTGTGTGAAGTCCTTGACCCATCTCCACCCCTCCTGTTAACAGCAGGACTGACCCATCTTTATAGATGTTTACAATAGCAGAGCCCTAGAGAAAATTAATTACCCATCTTTATAGATGTTTACAATAGCAGAGCCCTAGAGAAAATTAATTAACATCGTCATCACCATTACTAATAATTTTCCTACGCACACAAAAATATTTGCTAGAATGTATGTTAGTCTTGCAGTATTAATAATGTGAACTGAAAAGGTAAAGACAGTCTCATAGCAGACAATAGCATATGGGAGTGAAGTGTTAGAGACTTCACTATACTTGGTCTCAGCTTTATGAGGTGGGGCAACCAGTTCTCTACCTTGCAGCCTTTGCCTTCCCTAGCTCAAAAGAGTCAGGTTACCCATTTTTACAGCTGGGTAGAAACCAGAAAAAGAAAAGACATAAAAGATAACTATATCAGACCTGGAGGCTGCAACCTTGATGATTTGTTTTGTGTGTGTGCAAAAGTTTATATATTACATGGAGAAGGTTCCAGATTCTGTTCTTGGTTCAGTAGTTTTTTTCCACCTCATCCATTGGTTTTTAACACAAAATTACGACTGTTCTTTTATGCTTTAGAAGCATGTTCTAGCAAATTTTTTAACTTTTGATGGCATATCCAGTTTTGAGAAAAACGCAAAATAAAAACCTTCAATTTGGCTACAAATATCAATTTTGAGTTGTTTATAATTTAAGATGCCCCGTGTAGTTTCCAGTGGTCTCTGAGATGATGAAGTAAAAATAGGACCATTGCCCCCTCAGGCACGTCATACGAGGCAACATATAAGGTTGTGCATGTGACTGGTAACTTCATCATGTAAAAACACAGCTATGGCAACTATCACTGCAAGATTACATGAATACTTTGTAATAAGTTTCCTGCAAGAGGAGCAGCTTCAATCGTGGCTCCATGCTCCATTAGGAGCAGAAAAGAAAATAATGATAATAATATATTAAGGTACTTCTGATTCTCTGCCACCAGTTCTTTTTGTGGAAAAGCTTTACGGGGATTCAAATAGCCTCAAACTGACTACTGCTTTCTTTGAGAACATTCAAGTGGACGTCTGAGAGTATACGAAGAAGAAACAATGTAGGTCACATCTGCCAAATATGATCTTGATTTTGATCCACTGTCATTGAGCGTCAGCTCTTGGTGGGATATGATCTTAGATACAATTAAATGCTTCAAAACAGTTGACCCATTCATAAAAATCAATACAGCATCAGATGTTAAAACCAAATTTTGAATGAATCTGACATCTAGGCATACTAGCTTTAAACGCAGTCTTGCATTCAGTTTTCTGATTTTAATATAATTGTGTCCACCATTACAGAGAAATCTGATAAATATTTCTTATGATGGTAATACCTCAATATCTCAAAAATGCTGTCATCTGAATGATTTTGTGAGATGTCATCACACACATTTATAACTTTTAAAAGTGGAGAGTTGACAATAATGATCACGCTGGTGATAACGAAAGGTGATCATGACAACAACAATAACGAAGGCATTGAAGGAAAAAAAAACACTGATGATGATGGGGATGATGAAGTTGTGGCATGGAAAGAAAAAATAACATACCATATTATTTTTTAATTTATATATTTGAAAAAATAATATACTGAGCTATATAGAATGAGTGTCCGACTGACACAGTGGTTAGAGTGCTGGTCTCTCACGGCAAAGGTGCTGGCTATTAATCATGGTACAGACATGCTCCAGTCTACCCAGCTGTAAATGGGTACCTGACTCCGCTCTTTGAGTTAGGGAAGGAAAAGGCAGCCAGGAAGGGAACTGGTCACCCCACCTCTCGATGCTGGACCTAGTATGGTGAAGTCTCTAACACTTCACTCCCCTATGGCAGTACCTGCTATGGGACTACCTTTATCTTTTTTATAGAATGAAGAAGACTGTACCTAAATTATAACCCATACGGGGTTGAACTGGGTAGTTCACGCATAAAAAACATATTTCCAGTGTGCGAGTCAAGTTCAAAACAACAACATATCATGGTAGTAATGGTACTGACAAGATTGCCACGCGGTCATCAACAGACAGCGATTTTGATAGAATTTCAGTTCTTGCCTTCAGGGAAGTACCCAGTTTTTATTTTATTTAGTTTTTATGTGTCCTATCTAGCCTTCACTTTCTTTCCTTTCCTGACGAAGGCCTTGTGGCCGTAACGTAGACTATTTTCTTTGTCTTTTGTCCTCGTAAGACGAATCACCTTTTTTCGATTTTTTTTCAAACCCATCCATTGACAAGATAAAACTGACCTGATTCATAAACTTCACCGGATACCCAACTCCGTAGGTGAGGGGTGTTATGGATATTCCTCTCTTTTTCCATCGACTGGATCTAAACGTAGGAAAAAAAACTGTGAAAAATAATGAGAGATTTTGAATGCTGGTACTGCAGAAGAAAGTTCAAGATCATGACCAGAGAAAAATAAGATAAAATATTCTGATAATGAATAAATTCCAGACAATAAGTGCATCAACAAAGTAGATCAATAATTAAAGCGTAAGTGAATGTGAAAGAGCTAAGCATAGAGATGTTGGACAGATAAAGATGAGAACAATAAAGGAAACTGTATTAACAGCACAACATTTAAAACTTTGAACTACTGAAGGAGACAACAAACGAAGGAACAAACGAAGGAACGAACAAAATCTTCATTCATCAGGGTAAAGAAATAGGCATAATTGCATTTTTACATTTCTGCCCTGCAATGCAATACAGTCAGGAAGAAGAACCAGAGAAATAAAATAAGGAAGCAGAAGACAAAGGGAATAATAAAAGATGAATGGAAGAGAGCATGTATAAAATAAAACTGAGGGTAACAGAACAGAAACAAATATTTATAAGTAAAAGTGAAAAAAAAAAGTAGATGATATGGAAGTTATTTATTAAATAAGTATTTTTTTTTTCAAATACCAGATTTTACCTGTTGAAATCCTGGACAGTCTGAAGTGCAGAGTAATAGTCACTCTGTTTGAGACATTCATTCCAACACTGGAGAAGATTACTCTGTTCAATGACTTGTCCATAAGCTGTTTGATCCCCTTGATGGAAGAAGTTTCTTTCTCGGACCTTGGCAATATTAAGAAATTTATTACAACAATTTTCCCTTTGAAGATAGAAGTGTCTTTCTCGGACCTTGGCAATATTAAGACATTTATTACAACAATTTTCCCCTTCATGATAGAAGTGTTTTTATCGGGCCTTGGCAATATCAAGAAATTTATTACGACAATTATCTTCTGATAGAAGTATCTTTCTCGGACCTTGACAATATCAAAACATTTATTACAACAAATATCCCCTTGGTGATAGAAGTGTCTTTCTCTGACCTTGGCAATATTAAGACATTTATTACAACAAATATCACCTTGGTGATAGAAGTGTCTTTCTCTGACCTTGGCAATATTAAGACATTTATTACAACAATTTTCCCCTTGGTGATAGAAGTGTCTTTCTCTGACCTTGGCAATATTAAGACATTTATTACAACAATTTTCCCCTTGGTGATAGAAGTGTCTTTCTCTGACCCTGACAATATCCAGAAATTTATTACAACAATTTTGGAGAACTGTGGAGGCTGAGATGCAAAGCATGAACCAGAGTTGGGGCACAGCACAAAGGATGGCTACCGACCGAGCAAAATAGGAACAGTTTGTTGCTGCCCTACAAGACGTCACTTGGCGTGATGGCCACTGATTGTTTTGTCAGTCAGGGCTAAGGATCTAAGAAGAAGAAATACATGTATATTATGCACCCATCCACCAAACTCAGCCATCAAGTTACCCTTACTTACTTACTTAGTCGTTCCCGTTCTACCGTGAGGTGTAGAGGTTTGGAAGAGAGAGCGCCAGACTATCCTATCGGCTGTCTTCTTCCTGGCCTGGTTCCATTCTAATCCTCGGTCCTTCAAAGATTGTCTAATGTTGTCCTCCAGCGGACTCTGGGTCATCCTGGGGGTCTGGATCCCTGGCTCTTTGTTTCCCATGCTTGTCATGGTAGCCGATCTTCTCCCATTCTGCAGACATGGCCAAACCATCTTAGTTGGGACTATTCTACTTGGGTCTGCAGGGGGAGGGATTTTAGACCTTGACGTATCGTCTGGTTGCGAATCATGTCTCTTCTTGTTACTTCAACCACCTTCCTCAGATACCTCATTTCTGAGGTTTCGATCTGGCTTTTGTGGGTTGTGGTCATTGCCCATGACTCGCATCCATATGTCAAGATTGGGACATAGGTGGAGCGGTATACAGCCATCTTCGTTTTCTTACCAACCTCTCTCTTGCTGAGGAATCCTCAATTTATGGCCTGAAAAAGTCTCCCAGCTGCTGCTTTTCGAGTGGCCAACTCTTCTTTGATGCCTCCCTTTCGGTCTATAATAGCACCGAGATATTTAAAGTGGTCATCAAGTTACCCACTGAACCAAAAGGGGCCAAACCCAAGCCTTAGTTACTACTCCTTAGGGTAAGTGTTCCAGTTATGAGGTTCTCAACAATGTCTCCCTGTGTTTCGTAAATTGGTTTCACTAATGCTACAGTATTTCCACTATGATAGTGTATGAGGTTCTCAACAATGTCTCCCCGTGTTTCGTAAATTGGTTTCACTAATGCTACAGTATTTCCACTATGATAGTGTATGAGGTTCTCAACAATGTCTCCCCGTGTTTCGTAAATTGGTTTCACTAATGCTACAGTATTTCCACTATGATAGTGTATGAGGTTCTCAACAATGTCTCCCCGTGTTTCGTAAATTGGTTTCACTAATGCTACAGTATTTCCACTATGATAGTGTATGAGGTTCTCAACAATGTCTCCCCGTGTTTCGTAAATTGGTTTCACTAATGCTACAGTATTTCCACTATGATAGTGTATGAGGTTCTCAACAATGTCTCCCCGTGTTTCGTAAATTGGTTTCACTAATGCTACAGTATTTCCACTATGATAGTGTATGAGGTTCTCAACAATGTCTCCCCGTGTTTCGTAAATTGGTTTCACTAATGCTACAGTATTTCCACTATGATAGTGTATGAGGTTCTCAACAATGTCTCCCCGTGTTTCGTAAATTGGTTTCACTAATGCTACAGTATTTCCACTATGATAGTGTATGAGGTTCTCAACAATGTCTCCCCGTGTTTCGTAAATTGGTTTCACTAATGCTACAGTATTTCCACTATGATAGTGTATGAGGTTCTCAACAATGTCTCCCCGTGTTTCATAAATTGGTTTCCCTAATGCTACAGTATTTCCACTATGATAGTGTATGAGGTTCTCAACAATGTCTCCCTGTGTTTCGTAAATTGGTTTCACTAATGCTACAGTATTTCCACTATGATAGTGTATGAGGTTCTCAACAATGTCTCCCTGTGTTTCGTAAATTGGTTTCACTAATGCTACAGTATTTCCACTATGATAGTGTATGAGGTTCTCAACAATGTCTCCCCGTGTTTCGTAAATTGGTTTCACTAATGCTACAGTATTTCCACTATGATAGTGTATGAGGAGGTTCTCAACAATGTCTCCCCGTGTTTCGTAAATTGGTTTCACTAATGCTACAGTATTTCCACTATGATAGTGTATGAGGTTCTCAACAATGTCTCCCCGTGTTTCGTAAATTGGTTTCACTAATGCTACAGTATTTCCACTATGATAGTGTATGAGGTTCTCAACAATGTCTCCCCGTGTTTCGTAAATTGGTTTCACTAATGCTACAGTATTTCCACTATGATAGTGTATGAGGTTCTCAACAATGTCTCCCCGTGTTTCGTAAATTGGTTTCACTAATGCTACAGTATTTCCACTATGATAGTGTATGAGGTTCTCAACAATGTCTCCCCGTGTTTCGTAAATTGGTTTCACTAATGCTACAGTATTTCCACTATGATAGTGTATGAGGTTCTCAACAATGTCTCCCCGTGTTTCGTAAATTGGTTTCACTAATGCTACAGTATTTCCACTATGATAGTGTATGAGGTTCTCAACAATGTCTCCCCGTGTTTCGTAAATTGGTTTCACTAATGCTACAGTATTTCCACTATGATAGTGTATGAGGTTCTCAACAATGTCTCCCCGTGTTTCGTAAATTGGTTTCACTAATGCTACAGTATTTCCACTATGATAGTGTATGAGGTTCTCAACAATGTCTCCCCGTGTTTCGTAAATTGGTTTCACTAATGCTACAGTATTTCCACTATGATAGTGTATGAGGTTCTCAACAATGTCTCCCTGTGTTTCGTAAATTGGTTTCACTAATGCTACAGTATTTCCACTATGATAGTGTATGAGGTTCTCAACAATGTCTCCCTGTGTTTCGTAAATTGGTTTCACTAATGCTACAGTATTTCCACTATGATAGTGTATGAGGTTCTCAACAATGTCTCCCTGTGTTTCGTAAATTGGTTTCACTAATGCTACAGTATTTCCACTATGATAGTGTATGAGGTTCTCAACAATGTCTCCCCGTGTTTCGTAAATTGGTTTCACTAATGCTACAGTATTTCCACTATGATAGTGTATGAGGTTCTCAACAATGTCTCCCCGTGTTTCGTAAATTGGTTTCACTAATGCTACAGTATTTCCACTATGATAGTGTATGAGGTTCTCAACAATGTCTCCCTGTGTTTCGTAAATTGGTTTCACTAATGCTACAGTATTTCCACTATGATAGTGTATGAGGTTCTCAACAATGTCTCCCTGTGTTTCGTAAATTGGTTTCACTAATGCTACAGTATTTCCACTATGATAGTGTATGAGGTTCTCAACAATGTCTCCCTGTGTTTCGTAAATTGGTTTCACTAATGCTACAGTATTTCCACTATGATAGTGTATGAGGTTCTCAACAATGTCTCCCTGTGTTTCGTAAATTGGTTTCACTAATGCTACAGTATTTCCACTACGATGGCGTTACCTCTTTATATAATTTATACTTCTTCTTTTCCTTTTTGCTCCTTATGGAGCAGGGGGCCACCCCTGTAGCTGGTCCCCTTGCAGGAAGCCTGCATCAAAGCATTAGCATCCTCGTGCAGCAATGATTTCTGTATCAACTTGTTTAGGACAATGAGGTACCACTCCCATGCAGATATATTTTATTTCATTTTGTTCATGACCTTTCAACTCCCCAAGGAGCATAACCCTGTAATAAATGTAGGCCAAGTCTTCCTGTCCCGTGCCATCAGCTCAAGATCTTCTTGTTCCCCTTCACGTCTGTCTCCAGTTCTCTTCTCTATATGTTCATTAGTCTACCTCTACATATAATTCATGCTATCTGAATTTAGGTTTCCTCATCAGTGGATACATTTTTTCTACACTGAAGGAGACGTGAGTTTGTATCTCCAAGAAATCCATCACAAGACCTGGCCAGCTGGTAGTATAAATACAGCTAAAGTAAAACAGAGTATATATCTCCGCTACACTTCCGGCAAAATGTGCAAGATACTTTATTAATCTTTATTTTTTTTTTAATCTGAATACGGTATTATATTCTTCTTCTTCTTTTCTTTCATCCTAATCTTCCCTCCAGTAAGAGTCGATCTGGTCCATTTCCTGTCTGTCTCAGGATATATCCATGTTATTGTGGTTTACTTGCAGCCACAGACAGACTTATTAGCTAATATGTTTCAATTTTTGTCTTTGGTTGAATACCAGAAGAGTAATGAGGATGTTCTATAAAAGGCCAATGTGCAAAGGAAGCTTATCCTTCAAGCTAGAGGGAAACAACCCACCTTCTTTGGGCATGTTATGAGAAGAGTAAGCTGGAGTACACCACGTTAACAGAAAAGACTGAAAGAAAAAGAGAGAGAGGACGGCAAAGAGAGAAGATACTACACAGTTTGACATCACGGCATGGAAAGAAGTCAACAACAGAATAGATAAATAGTACTGGAGACAGGAAGTTGTGGAGAGACATGATCACCTGTGCCACCTGGCATGATACTTAAAGAAGAATACCTGAAGAAGTAAGTGGCTTGAAGTGGTATATTTGTTTACCTTTTCTGGAGGCATCTGCAAAACACTGGCCACATGCTCCATGATATTTTCTACGATAGCCACTCCCTGAGGAGTGCCAAACCCTCTGAAGGCTGTGCATGAGGTTATGTTGGTCCGACATAGTACACTTGAGACATGCATGTTGGGGATCTTGTAGGCATTACCAATCACTAACAGGCATTTTTCCGAGACCTGAAGAATGAAGATTGAATTAATGGTTATATATGTGGATCTCTTAGACTGAATAAGTATGGCCAGCAGGTTGGCCTGAACATCAATCTGAAGAAGACGGAGGTCATGACACTAAATGTGGGCAATCCTGAGCCAATAACAGTAAGGAACCAGAAGTTAGAACAGACAGACACATCTACTTACCTAGAAAGCATAGTAACACCTGACGGCGGAACAAGCAAGGACATTAACAACAGAATGAATAAAGCGAGAACAGCCTTTGCTATTCTCAACAACATTTGGAAGTCTTCCCAGTACAGCACAAACACCAAATTAAGACTGTATGAGAGCTGCGTACTTTCTGTGCTTCTCTATGGTGCGGAATGTTGGAGAGTAACAGAGAAGGAAATGTCGAAACTGTCCTCCTTCCACACAATCTGCCTAAGGAAAATTCTCCGAATCTTTTGGCCAAACACCATCAGCAACCAAGAACTACTTATTCGGAGTAACCAGGAGGACATGCACACCATCATAGCTGGCAGACGCTGGAGTTGGGTTGGCCATGTCCTCAGAAGGGACCCTGATACCATCGCAAGAACAGCTATGCTATGGACCCCCGAGGGAAAGCGAAAGAGAGGCCGACCAAAAACAACTTGGCGGAGAACTGTGGAAGCTGAGATGCAAAGAATGAACCACAGTTGGGGCACTGTACGAAGGATGGCCGCCGACCGAGCAAAGTGGAATCAATTTGTTGCTGCCCTACAAGACGCCACCAGGCGTGATGGCCGCTGACTGCTTTGACGGTTGGCGGTTATGGATCAAAGAAAGAAGAAGATGTGGATCTCTGGCTTACAGAATTGTTTATGTCAATGAATTTCTCAGTTCTTGGGGAAAAGATAGATGGATGTGTGGATGAATAGATGAATGGACTAACAAACGTTAGAAATGAAATAGTATGAATGTCAGTTTAACATAGGGATAAGATTCGGCTCACTATGTGTTAATAACGAAAAAGCTGCTGTAAAACTGATAACAGAAAGTTAAATTTAAAAAATGAAAAATGGTATTGGTGTCAGTTTTACGAATTAACAGTAGACTAAAGATACAAACTATTTTGGAGTAAACCTTCATCAGCCTCAGACACACACAACAAACAAAAATTTAAAATATATAAATTCATTCATTCATCAGGAGCCGCAGTAGCGCAGTGGTTAGTGCACTGGTTTCCTAGCTCAGTGGTCCATGGTTCGATCCCCAGATGAGGTGGGATTTTTTAGACCGCAAACAGCCCCAGGGCCGACCCAGCCTCATGAATTGGGTACCAGAGTAACTCTGGGAAGGATAAGGCGGCCGGCGTGATGCTGACCACATCACCCCTAGTGTGCCGATGGTCAAGAAAATATGGGCCTAACACCATATTCCCAATATGCCTCAATGGGCATGTAACGGGATCCTTGACTTTATCCATTCATTCATCACCCTTCAGCTCCTTCAACAAAAGCATTGTTAAGTTTTCCTGTCACATGACATCATCAGGTCAAGGTCTTTTCATATCTGCCTCATTTTCATTTCTGTCTCCACTTCTCTTTTTTCATGTGTTTGTTTTAGATCCACATCTACCTCTCTCACCCTGGGGATTTCAGAACAAGGACTGCCTGGTAATGCCACGAACTGATTATCTTATCATGTGTCCTATCTATTGCCAGTGATATATTCTCATCTCTTCTTCCACCGCCACTTGTCTAGTTCTTGTCATCAGTTCCACATTGGTGACCTTATACCATTTCAATCCTTCTATTCTACGTAAGCCCCCATTTATGAAAGTTTGTAACTTCTTGGTTGTTGTTTATGATGTTCTCCATGTTTCACAGCCATACTATAAGACTGACTTGATATTTGAGTTGCAAGATTTTTAGAAATATAGAAAGACTATGAGAAAATAACAAAAAACTACCAGATAAACCCAAAAACATAGAAAGACTTATGAGATAATAACAAAGACCAAGCAGACAAACCCAAGAAATATAGAAAGACTGCAAGAAAATAACCTGGAACAAGCAGACTAATCCAAGAAATATAGAAAGACCATGAGAAAATAACAAAGAACTACCAGACAAACCCAAGAGCTATAGAAAGACTACGAGAAAATAACAAAGAAGAAGCAGACGAACTCAAGAAATATTGAAAATAACAAAGATGTCACAGAACGTTTTACTGCCATTTTGACTTGTATGCTTGGTTGTAAGCCAAGCTATGTTTTCCTGGGCCTTAAATGAAACTCGATATGTGATGGTGCAAACAACCCGTCATGTGATGTCACGTGATGAGGTTGAATTTTGGCGCAAAAGAAGCCATAGAAGATTAGAGTCTTGAGAGCCGTCTCGTAGAAACGTGTGTTTTGGAAAGCCGGTTGTAATACCATATTTCAGCCTATGGCGGGACAATGAGTAGTCGCCATTGTTAGTATAGTACTGGTGTATTTGTTCTGGTTCAGAACTATTTTGCTCTACGGAGTTGTCAGCTGTATTTGCTGTTATTATCATTCTTGCAGTGTGTTTGATATTGATATGAGAATGTTACACTGTAGTTCGCCTCATCGCTCATTATACTGAGTGATGGTCAGTCTTGACTACGAGGCTGAGCGGATAGTTCATATCTTCCGTACTTTTGTATTAGTAGCACATATATATTTTGTATCTCATTCTGGCAACTTTTGGCCAAGTTATGGTTCAGTGAATAAAGGGATAATTGCTATTTGAGCTTGCCTTTATTAGTGTCACCACTGTTCGTAAAGCCCTTAGCATGTACGAGTCTTATTGTTCCTGTCCTGCATGAAGTTCATACGTGCAGTGGTAGTGTGTGTATCTGTATTGTGTTGACATACTATACATTACATGTTTGACAAAAGACCAAGCAGATAAACCTAAGAAATATAGAAAGACAATGAGAAAATAACAAAGAAGTAGCAGAAAATATAATAATTAACAAATAAAAATACTAAAGAAGAACGAAATATCAATGCAAAGAAACTAGCTACAACAACACAGCAAAGAAAATCCAACAAAATATTTGAATGAAAAAGAATCATCATCATCACTATCATCATCATCATCTTTTCTGCTTCTCTTGGAGCATGGAGCCACCACAGCAGATGTGGAAGCCTATAAGCCACCACAGAAGATGTGGAAGCCTATAAGCCACCACAGCAGATGTGGAAGCCTATAAGCCACCACAGCAGACATGGAAGCCTATAAGCCACCACAGCAGATGTGGAAGCCTGCATTGTGTACATCCGGCGGCGGAAGTCGCTTTCTGTTCAGCCACGCGGTCATCAACAGACAGCGATTTTGATAGAATTTCGGTTCTTGCCTTCAGGGAAGTACCCAGTTTTTATTTTATTTAGTTTTTATGTGTCCTATCTAGCCTTCACTTTCTTTCCTTTCCTGACGAAGGCCTTGTGGCCGTAACGTAGACTATTTTCTTTGTCTTTTGTCCTCGTAAGACGAATCACCTTTTTTCGATTTTTTTTCAAACCCATCCATTGGAAGCCTATAAGCCACCACAGCAGACGTGGAAGCCTATAAGCCACCACAGCAGACGTGGAAGCCTATGCAAGGGCACAAACTCTTGCAGTGGTGTTTTCAGTAACAATTAGTTTTACATGATAAAGTCAATGAACAGAACGGCCAGATACAAATTTAAATAATAAAAAAGGCTGCTGTAAAACTGATACTAGAAAGTAAAAAAATTTAAACACTAGTACTGGAATCAGTTTAGAGATGAACAACATGCTAGAATCAGGGTGTTTGTAAAACTTAACTCCGAGACTGTGCTCAGTTTGTTTCAGTGTAAAACTGACATACATATAATTTTTTTCCCATTACATTTGCTGTAAATCAGTTTTACTACACTTCTTCTTCTTCTTTGATCCTTAACCGCCAACCGCCAAAGCAGTCAGCAACCATCACGCATGGTGGCGTCTTGTAGGGCAGCAACAAATTGATTCCACTTTGCTCGGTCGGCGGCCATCCTTCGTACAGTGCCCCAACTCTGGTTCATTCTTTGCATCTCAGCTTCCACAGTTCTCCGCCAAGTTGTTTTTGGTCAGCCTCTCTTTCGCTTTCCCTCGGGGGGTCCATAGCATAGCTGTTCTTGTGATGGTATCAGGGTCCCTTCTGAGGACGTGGCCAACCCAACTCCAGCATTTGCCAGCTATGATGGTGTGCATGTCCTCCTGGTTACTCCGAATAAGTAGTTCTTGGTTGCTGATGGTGTTTGGCCAAAAGATTCGGAGAATTTTCCTTAGGCAGATTGTGTGGAAGGAGGACAGTTTCGACATTTCCTTCTCTGTTACTCTCCAACATTCCACACCATAGAGAAGCACAGAAAGTACACAGCTCTCATATAGTCTTAATTTGGTATTTGTGCTGTACTGGGAAGACTTCCAAATGTTGTTGAGAATAGCAAAGGCAGTTCTCGCTTTATTCATTCTGTTGTTAATGTCCTTGCTTGTTCCGCCGTCAGGTGTTACTATGCATTCTAGGTAAGTAAATGTGTCTGTCTGTTCTAACTTCTGGTTCCTTACTGTTATTGGCTCAGGATTGCCCACATTTAGTGTCATGACCTCTGTCTTCTTCAGATTGATGTTCAGGCCAACCTGCTGGCCATACTTATTCAGTCTATCGGTTTTGTCTTGAATGTGTTGATGTGAATGCGCGAGTAGTGCAATGTCATCTGCATATTCCAGGTCTTCTAGTGTAGAAAACGTTGTCCATCTAATTCCTCTTGGACTGCCCTCTGTTGTCTGGCGCATCACCCAATCTATGGCTGTCAAAAATAATGTTGTTGATAAGGGGCATCCCTGTCGTACTCCTGTTTTCACTTCAAAAGTTACATTACTCAATCCAACACTGCACGTAAAGTTAGAATAGAGGCTTTTTATGATGGAAACAATGTGGCTGGGAATTCCATAAGCCCTCAGAATTTTCCATAGGCTGTCCCTGTGTATGCTGTCAAAAGCCTTTTCAAAATCAACAAAGTTAATGTACAGCTGTCTCTGCCATTCTGAGCACTGCTCTATAATGTTCCTGAGGGTAAATATATGATCTGCACATCTTCTGTTCTTTCTAAAGCCCGCTTGTTCTTTCCTCAGTTTATGGTCAACTGCTTTTGAAATTCTCTGGATGATTATCCTGCCTAGTATTTTGCTGGGAACTGAGAGGAGAGTAATTCCTCTCCAGTTGTTGCAGTCTGCAAGGTCGCCCTTCTTGGGCAATTTGACAATTATTCCTTTACTCCACTCTGTTGGTGTTGTCTCAGTTTCCCAGACTTGTGCAAATAGTGGTTCTAATAGTTCTGCTGCTAGTTCAGGGTCTGCCTTGAATAACTCAGCATTTAGATTGTTGTGACCAGGCGCTTTTCCATTTTTTAACCCTTTGATGATTTCTTCTTTTCGTGGAATGTCTGTATTTACGTCTAAGTCACTTTCAGCCTCAGGAACATTCAGCTGAGTCTCTGGTGGTTCTTTATTCAGGGTTTCTCTGAAGTGCTTTGCCCATCTTGTTTCCTGCCCCTGTGCTGTGGTGATGAGATTTCCTTGCTTGTCTCTTACTAACGTTATGTTGTTTGCACCTCGTTTTCCACTGATAGTTTTAGTTATTTTATAAACTGTGCTTTGTTCATTTCTCAGTGCTGCCTCTTCTGCCTGTCTTGCAAGGTCATCCAGAAATGTCCTTTTGTTTTTTACTACACTACTAACTATTATTAGCACATGATGAATGGATAAACAGGTAAATATGATTATGTGAATAAATGAATCCACATTCATACATATAGTATATTTAACTCTTAAACTATGTGGTAGTTTTCCCATATTAGATGCAAGGAAATTTCTGTCCGTTTGAGTTCTCATATATAAAAAGGTAGCTCGTATACTAAGAGCGTTCATTTAAAATCGACTTTACATAATCAAACTGTTCATGTACACCGTCATTTGCACACTTTTCTATTTTCGGGAGTGTACATGTAAGGGAAACAATACAATTATTGTCTAACTTTCAACCACAGTTGCACCCCTTAGCTGTGGTTGAAAGTTAATGTACTCTCTCGAAAATAGAAAAAGTGTGCAAATGACGGTGTGCAAAATGTGACTGACCGACCAACGTACTTACGGCGGGTATTATGGTATTTAAATAAATAAATAAGGAAGATGAGAGAACTATCAAGTAAAAAAAAAAACATCAGTGAGTTAAGTTGTGCGACAATAAAAACCAATGTAGAATGTAAAATGCCAACTAACCCCAGGTGAGACATCCTTGGACATGCCGCAATTAAAGTACACAGTCAGCTTCAGTGACAAGAGTTGTCCTTCATTGGTGAACCCAACCTGCAGGGATCAATGGAATTAATGCATGAAGTTTAATCTAATATTTTCTAGAATATAGGATGCAAGCATAATTTCTTAAGTCATGTTTTGTTTTTGGATATTGGGAAAGACTAACATGTTGTACATGCTAAATATTACAACAAACAGGACTAAGAATGACAATTTTAAAAATTGTTTCATTGACCACTCCAAAAATATTTTACAAACAGGCAAAAAAAGAAAAAGACAAACAAACAAATATATAAAGCACACACACTGAGAAAGATAACAATAATCATCAATATTCGAGCGAGGCAGTTTGTAGACATATCAAAAGGTGTTGCAGCAGCTGTGTGGCGGGGTTGTGGTAATACTGGAACTGAGGCACCAATTAACACCTATGTAGCCGTGGTGCATGTATTAGTTAGTTTAGAACTTTATTTATGGAAACTTTCTTTTCCTTTTATTTAGTCCATGTCTAAGTGTGATCTAGTACTGGCTTATAGCTCGCCAGAGATGGATATTTCTTAGACCCTGTCTTAGTGATGTGGTTCGTTCGTTCCTTTTATAAATGTTGTTTGTGGAGAGTATTAGTGGTTGAGAAATGTGAACTTTGACAGTACATCTATGTTATCCAACTGACAATCAAATTTTTCAACAGCCTGGTCCTTTACAAATGAATTTTATTTAACTATTCAAGACAGACCCTGAACTAGCAGCTGAACTATTAGAACCACTATTTGCACAACTGAGACAACACCAACAGAGTAGAGTAAAGGAATAATTGTCAAATTGCCCAAGAAGGGCGACCTTGCAGACTGCAACAACTGGAGAGGAATTACACTCCTCTCAGTTCCCAGCAAAATACTAGGCAGGATAATCATCCAGAGAATTTCAAAAGCAGTTGACCATAAACTGAGGAAAGAACAAGCGGGCTTTAGAAAGAACAGAAGATGTGCAGATCATATATTTACCCTCAGGAACATTAAAGAGCAGTGCTCAGAATGGCAGAGACAGCTGTACATTAACTTTGTTGATTTTGAAAAGGCTTTCGACAGCATACACAGGGACAGCCTATGGAAAATTCTGAGGGCTTATGGAATTCCCAGCCACATTGTTTCCATCATAAAAAGCCTCTATTCTAACTTTACGTGCAGTGTTGGATTGAGTAATGTAACTTTTGAAGTGAAAACAGGAGTACGACAGGGATGCCCCTTATCAACAACATTATTTTTGACAGTCATAGATTGGGTGATGTGCCAGACAACAGAGGGCAGTCCAAGAGGAATTAGATGGACAACGTTTTCTACACTGGAAGATTTGGAATATGCAGATGACATTGCACTACTCGCGCATTCACATCAACACATTCAAGACAAAACCAATAGACTGAATAAGTATGGCCAGCAGGTTGGCCTGAACATCAATTTGAAGAAGACAGAGGTCATGACACTAAATGTGGGCAATCCTGAGCCAGTAACAGTAAGGAACTAGAAGTTAGAACAGACAGAAACATTTACTTACTTAGGAAGCATAGTAACACCTGACGGCGGAACAAGCAATGACATTAACAACAGAATGAATAAAGCGAGAACAGCCTTTGCTGTTCTCAACAACATTTGGAAGTCTTCCCAATACAGCACAAACACCAAATTAAGACTGTATGGGAGCTGTGTACTTTCTGTGCTTCTCTATGGTGTGGAATGTTGGAGAGTAACAGAAAAGGAAATGTCGAAACTGTCCTCCTTCCACACAATCTGCCTAAGGAAAATTTTCCGAATCTTTTGGCCAAACACCATCAGCAACCAAGAACTACTTATTCGGAGTAACCAGGAGGACATGCACACCATCATAGCTGGCAGACGCTGGAGTTGGGTTGGCCATGTCCTCAGAAGGGACCCTGATACCATCACAAGAACAGCTATGCTATGGACCCCCGAGGTAAAGCGAAAGAGAGGCCGACCAAAAACAACTTGGCGGAGAACTGTGGAAGCTGAGATGCAAAGAATGAACCACAGTTGGGGCACTGTACGAAGGATGGCCGCCAACCGAGCAAAGTGGAATCAATTTGTTGCTGCCCTACAAGACGCCACCAGGCGTGATGGCCGCTGACTGCTTTGATGGTTGGCGGTTATGGATCAAAGAAGAAGAAGAAGACACAGGGACAGCCTATGGAAAATTCTGAGGGCTTATGGAATTCCCAGCCACATTGTTTCCATCATAAAAAGCCTCTATTCTAACTTTACGTGCAGTGTTGGATTGAGTAATGTAACTTTTGAAGTGAAAACAGGAGTACGACAGGGATGCCCCTTATCAACAACATTATTTTTGACAGTCATAGATTGGGTGATGCGCCAGACAATAGAGGGCAGTCCAAGAGGAATTAGATGGACGTTTTCTACACTGGAAGACCTAGAATATGCAGATGACATTGCTCTACTCACGCATTCACATCAACACATTCAAGACAAAACCGATAGACTGAATAAGTATGGCCAGCAGGTTGGCCTGAACATCAATCTGAAGAAGACAGAGGTCATGACACTAAATGTGGGCAATCCTGAGCCAATAACAGTAAGGAACTAGAAGTTAGAACAGACAGACACATTTACTTACCTAGGATGCAACATCTGACGGCAGAACAAGCAAGGACATTAACAACAGAATGAATAAAGCGAGAACAGCCTTTGCTGTTCTCAACAACATTTGGAAGTCTTCCCAGTACAGCACAAACACCAAATTAAGACTATATGAGAGCTGTGTACTTTCTGTGCTTCTCTATGGTGTGGAATGTTGGAGAGTAACAGAGAAGGAAATGTCGAAACTGTCCTCCTTCCACACAATCTGCCTAAGGAAAATTCTCCGAAACTTTTGGCCAAACACCATCAGCAACCAAGAACTACTTATTCGGAGTAACCAGGAGGACATGCACACCATCATAGCTGGCAGATGCTGGAGTTGGGTTGGCCACGTCCTCAGAAGGGACCCTGATACCATCACAAGAACAGCTATGCTATGGACACCCGAGGTAAAGCGAAAGAGAGGCTGACCAAAAACAACTTGGCGGAGAACTGTGGAAGCTGAGATGCAAAGAATGAACCACAGTTGGGGCACTGTACGAAGGATGGCCGCCGACCGAGCAAAGTGGAATCAATTTGTTGCTGCCCTACAAGACGCCACCAGGCGTGATGGCCGCTGACTGCTTTGATGGTTGGTGGTTATGGATTAAAGAAGAAGTATGTGCACAAATACACATGCATGAATGTTTCTTACAAATCGTTGAATACCTCAACTTGGGAGCAGGACAGTCACTGACGCATCCTTCTACACTGCTCAATTCTCCAAGACTGCCGGTTTAATAACTTCCTGCCGACAATTTCGTAGTGCCTTGAGCTGGCTATGTTTTCATTGGTTGGAAGCTTATTCTATTTGATAAATTATTGGTCAAACATCACGTTCTCATAGCGTTATGTAGCTGTCCCTACTTATGTCACTACATTTCCATGCCAACTGCTGCCGATTTTTCACGTGGCTTTTTACCCAAAGTTGACACAGTTAGTTTCACCTTGCTCTACCCTGCTCTTAGCTGTCTGGGGTATTTTTATATTTGTTAAAAATCGTGCTTGCTTTTTCTATAATAACTAATGATAGTTTTATTCTCATTATAACCAGCCTCCAGCATGAATAAATGCTGATGGTGGTAGGTCATACGGCCACAGCTGCTCGACAAAGGTGATAGTTGCAGATCACGATTTATTTTTTCACAAATTCCATGGGCAGCAGTTACTGATCAACATTTTTTTCACAAGATAACACGGTGATAGATGATGATCACATTTTTCCCAAAATCACAAGGCGACAGTTGCCAATCACAGTGTTTTTAACAAAAGACATGTACAGTCAACTTCTCCAGCCAAACAGAATCTGATGATCACATTATCTCCTGTTGTAATACTACGTATAGAATTTCCTAATATTGCTTCAAATTATACCCATCTCAGTTTAAGAAAACTAAATACCTTATACTTGGCAAAAATAGGATGCCGTGTGCCTGTAAGTCTCATGTCTTCATCTCTGTCCAAGATAGCACGTACTGGTCTTTGAGTTCTACAAAAAAGCAACAAAAAGGAGCAAAATTACGATAGCAGTACAAATGTTACGTTCACATAATGTCATTCATCTACTAAAATTGTTACAAAATTGTATTGTTGTATATACAACAATCAAAGTTTGTAGTAGAACAACACTTATCATATATATATACTGTAGCAACTGCCACTGTTGCAGTTTAGTCACAGAATAGTAGACACACACAGCTGTGTCACCTAGCTTGCAATCAATAAGTAGCACAACTTGAAATTTGTAAATACTTCAATCCGTTTTTTTTCCTGTAAATAAGTTATTGTTATTGATTAGAATCAACACCATTGTACCTTGGGCAAACCATAGGTGCTCAGTCTCTCCTTCAGCAAATGTCAATGAGTATGAATGCTAACTGCTCCTGTAGTGCACTGGGTGCATCCTCTTTATATCTATTCCTGCTAGGCTTACGTTTGATGCCAAATTTCTGCAATCTTAACCTTGATTCTACTGCTTCTTGTAAAAAAGCTCAAAACAGAGTGTCAACATTTCTGTCCACAAAAATAATTGCAAACGAAAAAGTGCATATGCGCACAGACTGACTTTGGCGACTTCTTGATCGTGAGTTGGGTAACATAACACAATGTGTATAGTATTCTCAGATTCACTGGTGCCTTAACTGCTACAACACCACAATAAATTTTAAGGCATACACAGTTATGCCAAGATTTTTGTTCTGATGACAGTGCACAAAACCAGATAATCAGAAACACTATTTTACTAAGTACAATTCCCTATATCAGACATACATCATTCCAGCTGTGTAAATAACCTGTAATATGTAAACAACAAAAAATATCAAAAAGCAAAAGATGGAAGAAGAGAAAAATACTGTACAGAGTTCAACAGGAGGGGCTGACACTTGGGAGTCATGACCCTAGTGAGGCGCCCCCCCCCCCCCCCCCCCCCCCCCCCAGTGTAAAGGAGGTTAAGGGGCCGAAACACTTGATCGACAGGGGAACCTTTTCTGATGATCAGATTGCTTCCTGTTATATCGCTCGGTATAGAGCTTCCTATTATCAATGGCACTTTTTAATTTTTATAATGTAGAAAGAAGTTAGAAAGAAGTAATCTACATTTTTTGGGCATGTTATGAGAAGAGGAAGGCTGGAATATATCGTAACAACAGGTAAAATTGAAGGAAAAGGAAACAGGGGAAGACAAAGAGAGCAAATACTGGACAGTTTGACATCGTGACATGGAAAGATGTCAACAACAGAATTGATAAATTCTACTAGAGACAGGAAGTTGTGGAGAGACATGATCTCCTACACCACTAGGCATGGTACTTGAATGGAGAAACATTTCCTGTTTAACTGCTTATGGGTTATAATTGTATGACAATGGGGTTGGAGTGGCCAAGAGGTATGGCATCAAACTCTAATTCTGAAGGTTTTGGGTTCGGTTGCCAGGACAGGGAAAATATTTGGTGAACATTTTATTCAGAACCAGTGATCCTAATGATGTCATGCTCCCTCCTGATCTCATGGGTAGTGAGACCAGATGCCTATCCTTCTCGAATACAGGTAAAAAAATATGGCCCGGTGTGCAAGTTGCGCAGGTTAAAAATCCATCGGCAGTTGGAAATCATAAAGAGCAGGCCATAAGGCCGCTGCCCTGGCAAAATTAACAAAATTAGGAAAACCTACCCACCACAAAAATATTTATAGAATGTGTGACTCCTGTATACACACACTGGGATCCTTGCCAGTGCTACAGAGTTCACCAAGACGGGTCCCAGTTATGCCTGCCTCTTCATGGGCTACCTGGAGTATCAGGTGTGGCAGCAGTATCCTGGACCTTTTCCATTGATGTATCTTAGATACATAGATGACGGCATAGGTCTCATAACTGATATGCCAGAGGTTGACCTATCTAGGTTCATTAACTTTATTAACAACTTCCACCCTACATCCAATTCACCTCTCCCATCTCCACTGTCTCTGTTTTTCTTAAAAAAAATTTTTTTTCCCCCCTCACTCTTTTCCAGTCCTTGTTTTCATTATTTCTTATTTTTTGTTGTTAATGTACTATCGACTTCCGCTTTCCGGTTTAGTGGCAGCCATCTTGCTTCACCATGTGACTGGACATAAGGGAGTTTTTTCTCTCTTATTTTTATAGTTTCATGTTCTCTGCTTAATTCTCATTTTCTTTCCCTCCTGTCTCTTGTTTGTCTGTCCCTGACGAAGGCCTTGTGGCCGCCACGTAGGTTTTTCTTGTCCTTTCTCCTTGTAAGACGTATTACTATTTGTGTGTGTGTGGGTTTTTTTTCCCCATTCTACAGAGTTCATGTACTGTGCTGAGATCCTCCTTGTGTGATCTAAGGGAGGAGATCAGAGCACTGATGGAGTTGTCAGTGTGCAATGAAGATGGTCCTAAAAACCAAACCCAAACCAATTAGGATTTACAGTAACTATTATTTAAAAGAATATATTCAACTGATGCTACCTGCTTATGGCATTATCCCTTCTGGTCATTTACAACAGGGATTCTCAACTTTTTTTTTTTTTTGCTATGGCCCCCTTCTGAGCCTCATTTACTTCTGTGGCCCCCCTCATAGTCGCTGTTAGCTGGAAAAAATGTACTTTCCCATTTTACTGTGGCCCCCTAGAAATATGGCATGGACCCATGGGGGGCATATAGCTCACTTTGAGAACCACTGATTTACGGTACATAAGATAAATGAAAATGTCCATTTTTGTGTACAGGTGAGTGAGTTTTTCCTCCTACAGTGATAGATTCTTCATGTTTAATGAAGAATATGTGGTGAAGATAAGCTCAGAACCTTAGTTGTTACTGAAGCTCTCAATGCCATGGCTTGATGGGTTTTACACTTTTCTAATCACTCTGGCTTGCACTCATTTAATTTCCTATGCAAGTAAAAAATTATAGTTATCTATCTTTTTAAATTTTTGTTCTGTTTTTTTGTTTCTTTTTGTGAACATGTGCAGCTGAAAATCTAAAATGGCATAAGTTCAATGTGTGTACCTGGCAATGTTGTTTTGTTGAAGTTTCTACTTAATGTGGTACACAGTCCCATGCCGCACCCTCCTTAGTCAGGGCTTACAAAATGCCTGGTAGGTTACAGTGTTAATATTCTTTGCTCCCCTTTTGGGCCACAGTAAGAGACTAAGTAAGTACTAGTGGAACAAGAGAAGAAGATGCTGAAGTTCAGATTGGACAAACATTGAGGAGACCTGTTGATAGCATTACATGGCAGTAGTGTTCTGGATGTAGAGGTGTTCTGGATGTAGAGGTGTTCTGGATGTAGAGGTGTTCTGGATGTAGAGGTGTTCTGGATGTAGCGGCAGACTTGAAGAATGCATGGAGAAGAGAACTGGAGACAAATTAAAATGATGAAAATGACATGGAAAGATCTTGTGATGATCTCACGCAACAGGAGGACTTGGCATGTTGTTTGTTGAAGGTCTATGTTGACATGTGACAGGAGGACTTGGCATGTTGTTTGTTGAAGGTCTATGTTGACATGTGACAGGAGGACTTGGCATGTTGTTTGTTGAAGGCGTATGTTCCTTGAAGAGCTGAAGCTGAATTGATTGATGGATTAAAATGTGCTACCCAAGGAGCAGCAGCTGGGAGACTTTTTCAGGCCATAAATCGAGGATTCTTCAGCAACAGAGAAGTTGGTAAGAAGACAAAGATGGCTGTATACCGCTCCACCTGTGTTCCAGTCTTGACGTATGGATGCGAGTCATGGGCAATGACTACAACCCACAAAAGCCAGATCCAAACCTCAGAAATTAGGTATCTGAGGAAGGTGGTTGAAGTAACAAGAAGAAACGTGGTCCGCAACCAGACAATGCCTAAAAAGCCCAACCCCTGCAGACCCAAGTAGAACAGTCTCAACTAAGATGGTTTGGCCATGTCTGCAGAATGGGAGAAGATCGGCTATCATGACAAGCTTGGGAAACTAAGAGCCAGGGATCCAGACCTCCAGGATGACCCAGAGTCTGCTGGGAGGAAAACATTAGACAATCTTTGAAGGGCCGAAGACTAGAATGAAACCAGGCAGGAGGAAAACAGCCAATAGGATAGTATGGCGCTCTCTCTTCCAAACTTCTACACAAAGGGTAGAAGGGGAACGACCAAGTAAGTAAGTATTAAGTCATAACATAACAACAATTCAAAGTAATCCATGAACAAAAGTTCAATCAAAGTAATCCACTAACAAAAATTAAATCAAAGTAACCCAAAAACAAAAACTCAATCAAAGTAATCCAATAACAAAAATTCAATCAAAATAATCCAGTAACAAAAATTCAATGAAAGTAATTCAGTAACAAAAATTCAATCAAAGTAATCCACTAACAAAAGTTTAATTTTGCAAAAAACTCACTTAAAAGCTCCCACTGCTGCTGGATGAACAATGCTGCCATGCCTGGCCTGTTTTCCACCAAATGAACCACCTGAAGATTAATGGAACGATTAGATTGATGGACAGGTACAGAGACAAAGGAAGAAAGGTAATCTGGCTGATGCATCATTATATTTTTTATACTCTGTAAGAAGGAATATCAGATCATGTCCTGTTAGGTGAATGATATTAATTTTATACAAATATATGCACCAATAACGGATATTAGCACATTCTAAGATGAACCTAACATTGCTACTGCAGAGTGCAAATCTCATGAGAAAGCTGCAGGGCTTGGAAACTTCAATGCAAAAGCTTGTAAGGAAAAAGTACAAGAAGTGACTGGTGGTTATGGCTAGGAGAAAGAAATGAAAGAGAAGACAAACTGACTACATGGGCAAGAACACATGATATGATAATAGGAAACATCTAGTTTATAAAACATCCTCGATACTTTTGGCCATTGATAAAAGAAGAAGCAAGACAAAAAAGATTTAAAAAAGAAATAAATAGTAAACACATTTAAGACAGCAAAAGAAGCCTGGATAAACCAGAGATGCAGAGACATTAAAATAAAGCAAACAAAAGATGCAAAATCTATGCACATACAGATAAAGGTGTTAACAGGCTGAAAAACACAAATTAAGAAACAATATTAATGGGTCAAGAGAAAATAATTTTAGATGAACAGAAAACATAACAGAGCTCTATGATGACAACAGATCAGAATGAAATAATCAAGACAACTATGATGGACCATCAATACGCGTGGGAAGAGTAGATTTTATTGTGTTATCCCATATACAGAAATCAAAAGACATAAAGTCCAACACAAAACTAAAAATTGTCAGCTCAAAGGTCAAGGCCGTCCTATGGTATGGTCCCAAAACATGGAGAACAATATAAACAGTAACTAAGACATGAGAAGCTTTCATAAATTAGTGCTTGCTCAGAACAGAAACATTCAGATAGTATGACAAGATCACAGATGTGGGAACTGATGGACAGAACCAGGCAAATATCAATAGCTCAAGAAGCAAAGAAACAATACTGGCATTAGATAGGACATACACTGAGAAAACCAACTGAGAGCTTGACAAGGAAAGCCTTATTCTGGATCCCCAGAGTTAAAAAAATATATAGGGTCACCAAAAAACACATGGAATGAAACCAGAGACACACTGTTGTTATTTAGCTAGGGATGCTAAGCTTTTCACTCCTTTGCAGCCAATACCAAGTTGAAGAGTCCTTGGCATTATCTACACTGTAGATCTAGGCTTTTCCTGTAACTTTTCTGCCATTCCAAAACATGTCGAGTTGAAGTCATGAGCTCCAGTTTCTCCAGCTTGGCTTGCATTTAAAGGACCATCACATCTGGTCCCAAGCTAGGAGGAAGAAGCATGTGGTATACTGTGAATTTCCTCCCATCCAAGGGGGCTCTCCAAATATGCAGAGCTAAAATACTGTGCTCTGGTTCTGGGCTCTCCCAAGGAACTGTCACGTCCTACATAGAGCCCCTTCTACGCTCCATCTGCCTATCATGGGTCCATAGTGAGATCCTCCTGCATGCAGTCAACCAGGTAAAAGCCAGAGTTACGTCTGGGGCTCAAGTGACTCCTCCAAGCTTAAGTGTACAATGCTGGGTTCTCAACATGTTTCACCACAGGGGGAATCCATAGAAGTGTGTGGATGGAATAATTTCAAGAATCAATGAGGGTGTAACTAGCCTCAAAGACAGGTTCACATCCACATCTGTACACTATAGCACTGTGCTTAGCTGGTGGTCATATAAGGATGACTCTAGATATGCCTCCATGCATACCTGAGACACATTAAAAGGATAAAGAAGAAATGCAAAGAACTTCAACAAATGGCACAGGACAGGAAGGTTGGGCATAAGTTTGTTGATGGCACAGGACAGGAAGGTTGGGCATAAGTTTGTTGATGGCACAGGACAGGAAGGTTGGGCATAAGTTTGTTGATGGCACAGGACAGGAAGGCTCGGTGTAAACCTGATGAAGTACTCTGCTCCACAGAAATTGGAGTTGGCTGGAGACATCATCGTTATGTCACTTTCCTTCATTATGAAAACTAATTTCAAAAAGCACCTGGGGTTGGTCACTTTCCTTCGTTACGAAAACAAGTTTCAAAAAGCAGCTGGGGTTTTTGGCTGCCAGAAAAAAATAAAAGTTGAGCACTGGCAGCATGAAGTCATTGGCCTCATGTGGCAAATTACAAAGTTATGACACTGCTAATCAACCTGGAACATGACAATGCCGTTATTATTAGAAAGCTGTAGTAGGAATTATCATTTCTTAAGTATTGTCTCTAACAACTGTCTGTCCTGTAGATGGCGCTTGTAATCAAAAATAAAAGGGGGAAAAATGTAATTAAAAAAAAAGAAAAAAAGAATCAACTAGGGCAAAATAAAGAACTAACCAATTCTCTTTACAACAATGTTGATACGATTTTCTGGTATGGCCAAGACCTTGGACATTCCCACCTGCAAGAGAGAAAAAAACAATCGTCCCTTTTGATTGCCAACAGCAGCTTGTCATAGTTGCATTAAATAGTTGTTTAGAAACTGGATGTCTGTAGAAAAAGATTTTAACTGCAGTCAGACATATAAGTGAACAGTGAGGAATGCAGTCAGTGACCCATAGCTTGACTGCTTGTGTCAGGGTCAGCGAGCCAGAGCTGACCAAGACCCTACTCCACCTCCAGGTGGTGGTCCTGGAAACAGGCTGCATCACTGCAGTCTGGCTGAGTGAGTAGGGATCGAAGAGGGAATGCTAACCTGGTCCCAAAAATGCTGTGGTGAAGTCAGATGTGTCGACCAAAAGGCGCAAATATCGCAGCTCACTTTAAACGGACACAACGCAACCAACGTACTTTTCAGAACAAACGAAGAAGAAGATATATGTCAGTGGTGGGAGACCTCTTCCATATCAGTAGGATAAGACAAAAGGCAAGAGAAAGACCTAAGAAATGATCGCTCAATGACGCAGCTATGGAAATATGAAGAAAAATAATGTGGATTGATCACATGGAACAACTGAGTGCATTTCATAGGAAAAGAAACACAGCCTTACTGAAAAGAAAATAATAAAAATAATGAAAGAAATCAAAATCAGACAAATAAAATATGTTAATGGTACTTTGCTGATAATCATCCCTGCCTACAATTTTTTTTTCACTACCTTGTAAGACTCTTGCAAATCTGAAAGACACAGAAAAGGGAGGCAAGGGAGATGTCCTGGTGATCATCTGATATGCTACATCAGGGGTGTCCAACCTACGGCCTACCAAGGGGTTCAGTACGACCTACATATCACTTTTAAAATTCGTCAAAGCAGACAAATACTAACACTCAGACTAGTTTATAAAAATTCCAACCAGAGCGTAGAAATATTACAGCTATTTTCTTTTTAAAATCAAATATGGCACCATGAAGTTTGAGTAAGAAACAGAACATTGATAAAGAATGCCATGTTTTCCAAGCTAGCTGAACAGAGGCTTTCTTCATTGTTGAGAATGGTGGATTTGTTTTATGTCTAATTCGCCAAGAAGCTCTAGCGGTTTTCAGTTAACACTATATCAATAGACGCTGCAGCATGAAACACATAACTCAGTATGACGCCACATCGGTCAAGTTAGAGCTGACTGCATCAACTCTCTCAGACGAAGCAGTATTGCACAGCGATTGTTTTTAAATTATCACATCAGAGCTCAGAAGCAGCAAATAAGTTAAGTTTTAATAGATGAAGAAGTAGCAAGAACAGGCAAACCATTTTCTGATGGGAAATTTATGAAATGATTTTATATATATATATATATATATATATATGTAAGTGAATTTGTAATACAGACTTTAGTTAACTAAATTAAAATAATTGGCATTTTAAGAATTAAACATTTTAATTTATTACTGTGTTAAATATAACAACAAATGCTTCTTTAGCTCAGAATTAACATTTTTAAGAATTCTATCTAACAATTGTATATAGTTACGTCAAAAATGTTATTAAACTCTGGCCTTCGAGGACTGCCTAAACAGACAATGTGGCCCGCACCTTTACAAGGTTTGACACCCCTGTGCTACATATCTACCTTTAAAAGTTTGGACACCCCTGTGCTACAAATATCTACCTTTAAAAGTTTGGACACCCCTGTGCTACAAATATCTACCTTTAAAAGTCTGGACACCCCTGAGCTACAAATATCTACATTTAAAAGTTTGGACACCCCTGTGCTACAAATATCTACCTTTAAAAATTTAGACACCCCTGTGCTACAAATATCTACCTTTAAAAGTCTGGACACCCCTATGCTACAAATATCTACCTTTAAAAGTTTGGACACCTCTGTGCTACATATATCTACCTTTAATAGTTTGGGCACCCCTATGCTACAAATATATACCTTTAAAAGGTTGGACACCTCTGTGCTACATATATCTACCTTTAATAGTTTAGGCACCCCTATGCAACAAATATATACCTTTAAAAGGTTGGACACCTCTGTGCTACATATATCTCTACCTTTAATAGTTTGGGCACCCCTATGCAACAAATATATACCTTTAAAAGGTTGGACACCCCTGTGCTACACATATCTATCATTCCCAGGCTTCACTATTGTTACTTGCTATGTTTTTACACTGAACACTACCACATGTATGTTACATCCATCTTATCAGCCATAGGCTTTGGAATAAGTACAGCCTGTATTTAACACTTTGCTGACCAAATTCGACGATAGGCGAATTTCCGGTTGAAACCCTTGCTGACCAGATTCGACGAAAGTCGAATTAGTAACTCCACCAACGCAACAGACAGCCGTATCGATAGTTTTATGAAACAAGCCTCATCCGGGTATTTTTAACATTCCAAAATGGCTGCGCCCATGAATGATATCGTGAATCGCTGTTTATAGCCGAATTTTGAATAAAATTTCATTATTTTTAGTACAAGAGCCCATTCTTTGTTTTCATCATGTGTGATGATGAAAACCAGACTTATAACAGAGATGATTCTGACTCTGGCAGCGAATCTGGGGCCGAAAGTGATATCTCATGGCTAAGTAGAGATGTTTCACTCAATCGAAACGCAACTGATAGCAGCGATAACGAATTTGGATTAGATAAAGGTGATGTAGGTACATCTGAAGCAGGAGATGGGCGTGGCACAAGAGACCACAGCAAGACTGCACATCAAAATAATCTGTGGAGATGGAGAAAGCTTGCTCAAAACGAACTTGTTGAGCTTGACATGCTTCCTTCAGATTGGTGCATGTGGAACAGTAGCTGAGAATAGGAAGCATTTTCCTGAAGCACTGAAGAAAAAGCAACTCAAATTGAAAAAAAGGCAGATCATCCTGTGTTTTGTGCCACAGAAGATAAAGGCATGTTGGCAGTTACCTGGCATGACACAAAAATAGTTAATATTTTATCTACTGTTCACTCCAATGATGTTATGGACAAGACAGTTAGAAAACGAGGAATACCTGAGGGCAGAACAATTCAGAAGCCAGTGCTAGCAGAAAAATACAACAAAAGTATGGGAGGTGTCGACCACTTCGGCCAACTGGGTGCAAGCTATCCCTACCCACACAGATCATATAAATGGTACCTGCCATTATATCATTTCTTAGTTGAAACTGCCCTGGTTAATGGGCACATAACCTACAACACTGCCAACTCTACAAAAAAGATCACAGCAAAGAAGTTCAGGCAGGATGTCAGTCTCGCTCTTATTGAACCTGCTATTCTTCGACGCAATGTGACACCTTCAAAACCACAAGTCACAACAACACGACTTACTGAGCGCCACTTCATTGATAAATATGAAAGGGCAAGGTACAAACCAGACTGTAAAGTGTGTAAGGCTGCAGGGAAAAGAAGCCAGACTGTCATGTACTGCCCAGATTGCAATGTACCTCTATGCACGATACCGTGCTTCAAATTATACCACACAGTCGAGGATTATCAACGATCCAGACAAAGACTCTTGCAGAGGCCTACAGCTACAACTTCAACCCCAGTTAATGAAGGAAGCAGCTCAGACTCCAACTAGAGGTATGTAACTATTCAAAACATTCACAAACACTCATTGTCAGATGCCGCAGACACAGAATACACTCAAAAAAGACAATACAAAAATTAAATTTTCTTTGCATTTTATTCACAATTTTTTATGAGCCTTTTATGTTGAAATACATGGTTATTAATAAATCAGTACATCAATTAAGATTATTTTCTTCATTGCCATCAATGTCCCTAACATTTTATTGCACTGACATCAAACAAATTCACTAAACACTGGAAAAATATCATGGTTTTAAAACATCTCCTGAAATTTCTATAAATAGCCACACAAATTCAAGATGGCCGCCATGATCATGTGACCAATTTGCATGAAATATATTTTTATAGATGTAGCAACCATTCATAATGGCGCTCTGAAAATTTCAAAACCCTATGTCTGTTTTTCAATTTTTTATGAATTTAAAACAAAACCAGTTATTTTTAAAGAAATCGGCAAACAAACTTGGTAATGGGAGACATTAATGCACTGGATTGCTGGTTAATCGTTAAATCAGTACGTCAATTAAGATTATTTTCTTCATTGCCATCAATGTCCCTAACATTTTATTGCACTGACATCAAACAAATTCACTAAACACTGGAAAAATATCATGGTTTTAAAACATCTCCTGAAATTTCTATAAATAGCCACACAAATTCAAGATGGCCGCCATGATCATGTGACCAATTTGCATAAAATATATTTTTATAGATGTAGCAACCATTCATAATGGCGCTCTGAAAATTTCAAAACCCTATGTCTGTTTTTCAATTTTTTATGAATTTAAAAAAAAAAACAGTTATTTTTAAAGAAATCTGCAAACACCCTTGGTAATGGGAGACATTAATGCTCCGGATCGCTGGTCAGCAAAGTGTTAACATTTTATCTGTACCAGACAATCTACTTCCTGTAATTCCATCAAAAGAGCATTAGAAAATTCAAACTAAATTATACTTTTCTGAATGTTAACTTCACTTCAAAGACAAGATGGCTTTCCTATTTCATGTACTTCATGATTAAAGTGAACTGTCATTAACTAGCTCATGAGTTTTCACTGGGAATGCTGAAAAAAATACTTTTTATCCTGGGGATACCGTACTTTTAAATGCTGGTGGAAGAGGACTAGTCAAAAATTTCCTTAGCCTAAAAATGATCCTAGTCACCTAAGAGATATGCCAAATCCTCTCCCATGATCTACTGTTAGATTAGTATCTATCTAGTGCCAACCCCGGCTCTAATGACTATTAGAATTCTCAGCATGGCATGGCCTTATTTTATCTAAAGATTTTTCTTTTACAAATCCACACAACATATAAACAGTTCTCCCAGCCTTTTCTTGTCACTGGACATCTGCATTTCTTAAGACAGCCTTATAAAAAGACCTTCAGGGATCATTTAAAAAAAAAATATCATCATCATCACATTATCTCATCATCTACATCAGCTCTTCATCATCTTCATTTTTATATTTACACTGTCGTAGTATTTGACACACTTTCTCTCTAAGAGAAATATTACCTGTAACACATCCAGGTCGTGGGTCATACATATCACATGATACTCATCTGTATCCCGTGGATAAACAATGCAAGCATGAGGCTCCAGGTAAAAATGTTCTTGTGCCTCTAGATGAAACTCTCCTTCCAGAACATGGCTTGCCACAGAAAATCCCTTGTCAATATCCCCACACTGGATCACTTGTGGAGGATGGTCGAAATAGGAGTTACTTTTGATGGCATCCTGTTAGAAGCAAATGTTTAATTATACAGGATGTCTGGAAAAGACTAAACACTCTTTAATTGGCTCTAATTCCACATTTTTGGGCCGGAAAATACACAGGGAGAAAAAACAAAGATAAAGAGAATAAATGCAGGAAATGATAACAAGATTTTACTGGAAGAAACACCAGCACTAGATGCAGATCATACATATACCTTGGCAGCAATATAGACACAGTTAAAGGGACAGACAATGATATCAAAATAGTAAAAAAAGGTTAGAGGAGCTTTCATTGCATTGGGAAATATATGGACATCAAAAGAAATCTAGTTTAACATAAAAATCAGAATCTTCAACTCAAATGTCAAGTCAGTCCTACTGCATGGCTGTGAAACATGGAGAACTACAAAAACAACAACCAAAAAGCTACAGACTTTCATAAATGGATGTTTGCGTAGAATAGAAGGATTAAAATGGTATGACAAGGTTACCGATGCGGAACTCATGACAAGAACCAGACAAGTGCCAGTGGAACAAGAGATGAGAAGAAGATGCTAGAGATGGACAAGAAACACACTGATGAAACCTGTCAATAACATTACCAGGCAGTCCTTGTCTTGGCATTCCCAGGGTAAGAGAGGCAAAGAAGACATGGAGAAGAGAACTGGAGACAGACATGAAGGGGATGAAGAAATAGAAAGACCTTGAGCAGACGGCACAGGACAGGAAGTCTTGGCATAAGTTTGTTGAAAGCCTGTGGTTGTTGGGGAGATGAAAGGTGATAAAAATTCAATATTCTCTTTACTGTACAGGAAATCTAAAAAAAAACTTTATTATCAAATAACTCTCAGTAATAATTTGACCACATATATTAATTACTTAACCTTCATAAAAGCAACTGGGACACTATACAGTTGAGGTAAAAGTCACTTGACAGTTAGATGTATTTATTAATGCTAGCTGAAATAAAATAAAAATCTGAAATACAGGCACAATTCACAAATTTAATTTTATCTTAATAATAAGAGTTAAACTACTAGCGAAATCAATTAATACATAGAAATATATGTTATCCCAACATTTTCAACGGATGTTTAGCATCTGTCACTGTCAAGTGACTTTTGCCTCACCACGTACACTTTTTTTGTCCTTTTTTAAGTGTAATAATAATGATACCATAAAGAGTGTCGACCTTGACCTTGTGTAGTTCCTGGTGTTCCCTGATGGAACAAAAAAATAATAGACCCACTGCTCCTACAGGCATGTCATATAAGGTGACTAATACGAGGTTGTGGATGGGGCTGGCCAGTTCATTACATACAACACATTGACACAGAAACCACCATTGTAAAAGCATGTGAATGTGTGATGCAGGCTTCCTGCTATAGTGGTGGCTCCCTGCTCCCATAGGAAGCAAAAAAAAAAAAAAAAAAAAAAAATTTATTATGATTACGACTGATATTTCTTATTAATTTACAAACAAATATTCAATACAATAATGGAAACCAGGGTGGATCGATGGTTTTATAGCGATTAAATGCAATCTTGAGGGCAAGTTCGGGCACAATGGGCTAATCACCTGTTAGTCAAACACTTAACTTTGATTGCATGTTTTGCCCGGGAGCCTTGTGCTCTTTGGGTCACCTCTACACTCTGTTTACGGGGTAGAAGAAGTTCCGATTAAGAAGAAGATATTCAATACAGTTTTACATCACCAGACAAAATCTAATGCTCTCAATAGACACGTTGATCCTTAAGTCCATCTTTCACACCTGGATTGTTATGATTGGCTCCAACTCTTCATACTCCACTCTGACCTGACTAGCAGCTCGCCTAGCAGTGACCAGGTCGTCTGCCAAGATCATACCCAAAACTTGTCCTTCATGCACTGTCTGATGACACATCATCATAAAAACAAATTAAAACCGTCATCATAAAAACAAATGAAAACCATCATCATAAAAACAAATTAAAACCAGCGCCATAAAAACACATTAAAACCATAATAATAAAAACACATTAAAACCATCATCATAAAAACACGTTAAAACCATCATCATAAAAACACATTAAAACAATCATCATAAAAAAATTAAAACCATCATCATAAAGACAAATTAAAACCATAATCATAAAAACACATTAAAACCATCACCATAAAAACACATTAAAACCATCATTTTAAAAACACATTAAAACCATCACCATAAAAACACATTAAAACAATCATCATAAAACAAATTAAAACCATCATCATAAAAAGAAATTAAAACCATCATCATAAAAACCATCATCACAAAATCTTATTAAACCATCATCATAAAAACATTAAAACCATCAGCACAAAAACTTATTAAAACCATCATCATAAAAACTAATTAAACCATCAACACAAAAACACATTAAAACCATCATCACAAAAACACATTAAAACCACCATCACAAAAAACACATTAAAACAATCATCATAAAACAAATTAAAACCATCATCATAAAGACAAATTAAAACCATAATCATAAAAACACATTAAAACCATCACCATAAAAACACATTAAAACCATCATCATAAAAACACATTAAAACCATCACCATAAAAACACATTAAAACAATCATCATAAAAACCATCATCACAAAATCTTATTAAAACCATCATCATAAAAACACATTAAAACCATCATCATAAAAACACATTAAAACCATCACCATAAAAACACATTAAAACCATCACCATAAAAACAAATTCAAACCATCATCATAAAAACACATTAAAACCATCATCATAAAAAGAAATTAAAACCATCATCATAAAAACCATCATCACAAAATCTTATTAAAACCATCATCATAAAAACATTAAAACCATCATCACAAAAACTTATTAAAACCATCATCATAAAAAACTAATTAAACCATCATCACAAAAACACATTAAAACCATCATCACAAAAACACATTAAAACCACCATCACAAAAAACACATTAAAACCACCATCATTATACCTTATGCCTTATTATCTCCTTAAACAGTCTTGTAACTACCACTACAGCCGGCCTCCTTCCAAAAGTTTACATAAAGTATTTACATGCTGTTGTAGTGGTAGTTTCTGTAGCATTGTGTTTTACATGATGAGGTTGGCAGCCTCAAGTACAACATCCCATTAGTCACCTAGTACGAAAAACCTGTGGCAACAATAGTCCTAATCTTTGTTTGTCTCATCAGAGGCACCCGGGATCTATACGGGGCATAAATCAACAAAGAAGTAACAAGAAGAGACATGGTCCGCAACCAGACGATACGTCAAAGCCTAAAATTTCACCCCCTGCAGACCCAAGTAGAACAGTCCCAATTAAGATGGTTTGGCCATGTCTGCAGAATGGGAGAAGATCGGCTACCATGACAAGCATGGGAAACAAAGAGCCAGGGATCCAGACCTCCAGGATGACCCAGAGTCCGCTGGGAGGACAACATTAGACAATCTTTGAAGGACCGAGGACTAGAATGGAACCAGGCCAGGAGGAAGACAGCCGATAGGATAGTCTGGCGCTCTCTCTTCCAAACCTCTACACCTCACGGTAGAAGGGGAACGACTAAGTAAGTAAGTAAATCAACAATATTCTGGGCAAGATATGTTACGGTGATTTTTTAAAATCTATTTGTAAATGTGCCATTCAATGAACATGTCATATGATAATTTACTAACATCTAAACAATTAACTCACAAGTTCAAACTGATAATCATCATATGTTATATATATATATATATATATATATATATATATATATATATATATATATATTATATATATATATATATATATATATATATATATATATATATATATATATATACTTCATTACTGTATGGTGTGGACAATGAACAAGCAATTGAAAGAAAGCTTTTGAGACGTGGAAATATAGAAGAATGGATCCCATCTCATGGACAGAGAAGAAAACAAACAAAGAGGTCCTAGAAATCTAGGAATGAAAAAAGTGAATGAGATCAAAATTAGACACCTAAATTATTTTAGTCACATAAAAAAGACATAACACATTTTACTGAAGACCATAACAGAAGGCAGAGTTGAAGGTAAGCATGCAAGAGGATGACAGTGATATCAGTGGGAAGATAACATCAAGAGATGGACAGGAAAGAGTCTATCAGAGTGCACCATCAAGACAAGAGACAGAAGACGCTGGAGATCCATTGCAGCCGACATTCTTTGTGGAGATGGCAGCTGATGATGATGATGCTTCGTCTTTCATCACCTTAAATGTTCTACAAGGGAAAGAACTAGTTTAAATGTAAGAAGGATAGTAAAACCTGCTGTGAATTACGGAATCAATGAATTATAATGACTTGTGATGAATTTAACCTCATCATGTCAAACAAAATGCAACAGAAACTGCCTCTGCAAGAGCATGTGATTGCTTGGCACAGGCTTTCTGCAAGGGGACCAGCTAAACTGGTGGGTTTATGCTCATAAGGAGCGCAAAGGAAAATGATGATGATGATGATGATGGTGGTGATGATGATGATGATGATGATGGTGGTGATGATGATGATGGTGATGATGGTGGTGATGATGATGGTGGTGGTGGTGGTGATGATGATGATGATGGTGGTGATGATGATGGTGGTGATGATGATGATGGTGGTGATGATGATGATGGTGGTGGTGATGATGATGTTGGTGGTGGTGATGATGATGGTGGTGATGATGATGATGATGGTGGTGGTGGTGATGATGATGGTGGTGGTGATGATGATGGTGGTGGTGATGATGATGGTGGTGATGATGATGATGGTGGTGATGATGATGATGGTGGTGATGATGATGATGGTGGTGATGATGATGGTGGTGATGATGATGGTGATGATGATGGTGGTGATGATGGTGGTGTGATGATGATGGTGGTGGTGATGATGATGGTGGTGATGGTGATGATGATGGTGGTGATGATGGTGGTGGTGATGATGATGGTGGTGGTGATGATGATGGTGGTGATGATGATGGTGGTGATGATGATGGTGATGATGATGGTGGTGATGATGATGGTGGTGATGATGGTGATAGTGGTGGTGATGATGGTGGTGGTGATGATGGTGGTGGTGATGATGATGATGATGGTGGTGATGATGATGATGGTGGTGATGATGGTGGTGATGATGATGGTGGTGATGATGATGATGGTGGTGATGATGATGATGGTGGTGATGATGATGGTGGTGGTGATGATGATGGTGGTGATGATGATGATGGTGATGATGATGGTGGTGATGATGATGATGGTGGTGATGATGATGGTGGTGGTGATGATGATGATGATGGTGGTGATGATGATGATAATGACGATGGAGGTGATGATGGTGATGTGATGAATCTGGCGTGAGATGAGTCTGGTCACGAACTGTGCACACTGAACTGACATGAGCTACTTAAATGTTGTTACTGTTGTTATTTGTGAAGAAAAATATCCTGTTCAACCTCTCATGGGTTTTAATGAGGACCTTTTTTTCTAAGTGTAGTCCTATAGCAGATAATGCCGTAGGGGAGTTAAGTGTTAGAGACTTCACTATACTAGATACAGCTTTGAGACGGGGGTGACCAGTTCCCATCCTCGTTGCCCTTGCCTACCCCAACTCAAGAGCAGAGACAGGCAAGACCTCAAATTAGTCACCCTGCATGTCGTGCCTGAGGGAGTAATAGTCCTATTCCGTTTTTTTAACTTCTTCAAAGACCTCCAGGAAATACATGGGACAGACAGACAGACAAATAAGAAGTCATAAACCCTGAAGATACCAGACAAGGCTGACCTGATCACAAGCAAAGACCAGATCCTGAAAGTCATTCCAGCTGTTACTTCCAGGCACATCCTTGGCTGTGATATAATCCACAACTCCAGGCAGGCTGAGAGCCACAGATGGATCAACACTTAGGATTTTGGCGTGGGCGTTGGTGCTCATCACAAACCCAGCAAACAGTTCTCCTGGAAATAGCGTTGTGTGCAAAATAATTAGATAAATAGGGTACTGTGGATGTCACAGTTACAGATACATCTGTATTTTATTTAAATTGCTGATGACAACAAATATCCCATTCAACCTGTGATGGGTTACAATTAGGGTTTTTAGTGTCTTCATGTCCAAATAATATGTTCAGTTGCTGATATGTGAAAGTGGCATCATATGGCCTATCCAATTATTGTAAATACAGCAAATAAAAATTACCAAATTGTGTGTGTAAACAGATGTATGTAGTTTCAGATTTAATGCAACTCAAACTATGATATTCTGACTGTCACGGCACCATTTCGCTGTACGGGTCACCATTTGTTCGTAGATCGAGCAAGTCATTCAGAAGCCGCCGTTTGGGCTGACAAAAGTTGACGAACGACTGAGGTCATGTGACCAGCGGGAAATTTAGGCGCCAACAGAGTCGCAGGGGATTGTGGGCTCATCTGTCATCCTGGATGGACATTCGCTACTAGCCAATTTCTGTCTACCCTGGGATGGAGTTTTTTCAGGAGACAGTGTTTCGCCATGAGTGTCTTGTCCTGTTCCTATAGTTAAGAGTTAGTTAGTCTCTCAGGTGTATCTTTTGTGACCGGCAGTTTGTAAGTACGATCGATTTTGGTATTTAGTAATCATCTTTATGACTTATGTGAGTGGGACTCACATTGGAGTAGTTCGGCGCCATTTTGCCTGAAGTTGTACTAAGGTTTAGCTAGTAGTGATTATGTATTCATTCATTATGTATTCCCCATGGTCGTGTTTTGGCCAAGTGGTGTTGTGATTTAATAAAAGGGATTGTAGCTGTTAAGCTGTGTTATTTCATTATGTCAGCCAGTGTTCGTGTGGTCATCCTCTAGCATACATGAGTCAGCTTTATAGTAAATCCACACGGCAGTGGTATAGCCCCACAAGTGAAGGGTACCTAGCACCTTCCCCCACCCGGTTTGAGGTTCTCACACTGACATTTGACATTCATAACATAACTTCTGTATGCTGAATGTGGAATTTGTATAGATCAGCTGATGAATTACAACAACAGATGAGCTATGAAAAGATGACGCTACCTACAACTTAAGATTCCAATTTCAGCAATATTGCTATCATTGTATGTACAGCAGTTTGCACAAATAACTGAAAATGTGATTGTACTGATGGTTCCAAAAAAAGATAATCTGGTAGCAGATACTGCTGTAAATGGCTGAAATTTGTGATTTTATTCCTTCCAGGTCTCAGCCTTATGAGATGAGGTGACCAGTTCTTTTCATCACTACCTTCATCTTCTGTAACTCAGAGCAGAGCCAGGTACCCATTTTTACAGCTGAGAGATTAGAGAGGGAATGACCTGGCTGCCTGGTTTCAAATCAGGTACCTTTTGTCTGGAGAAGCAAGTGCTCTTACCAATCTGGCATTCACACATTTGCAATGATAAGATCTATAAAATTATTAATCAAGCAGATCTGTAAAAATATGGCAATGTTTGACCGTGTTTTACGTCTGAGAATAAAATACGCGCATAATCGTATTTTATGGTAAAAAATAAAATATGCATACAATAGGTTATTATACGTTAAATTAATATGCGTAAGTTTGACGTCATTGGCACATAATGTGTAAAAAAACAAGTTGTTTGTTTTCATGTAAGAGTTTTGCTGACATTTTAAAGGTTAATATCATACATACATGTTTTATTTAAACTACAACTTCAATTAGGGGTCAGAGTGGCTAAGAGGTATGGCATCCGCCTCAAATTCTAGAGGCACCGGGCTCAATTCCCAGTTGAGGGAATATATATTATAGAAAGTTTTTTTCAGAACCAGTGGTCCTAGTGATATCATACCCCCTGGTCTCCTGGGTAGTGAGATTGGATACCTAGCCTTCTCAGATAATGGCGAAAAAATAGGAGGTCCCATGTGCTATTTGCGCACGTTAAAAATCCCACGGCAGTTGGAAATCGTAAAGAGTAGGCCTATCAGGCCGCCGTCCTGGCAAAATTTAAAAATTAGAAACTTACCCACCACAAAAATATTTATAGAATGTGTGATTCCCATATACACACATTGGGATTCTAGCTGGTGCTACAGAGTTCATGCACTGTGCTGAGATCCTCCTTGTGTGATCTAATGGAGGAGATCGGAGCACTGATGGAGTTGTCTGTGTGCAATGAAGATAGTCCTTAAAATCAAAATCAAACCAACCAAACAGTTTGAATTGCTAGACGAGCACAGTTTAAATCGTATTGATTTACAAAAAAATGGTCATTTGACGCAGTGATGCAATGTATTTCAACATACAGAAGTTTAACCGTATGCATATAATACATATTTTATCATCAAAAATACAATACATATCATATGTACGGTCGAACACTGAATTACGGATTGAGATTATTCATGATTGCTTTTTAAACCATTACTGTTATGTTTCTTAAGTGTATACGCCAACTCTCAACCCAAAAAAAGTGAATAATTATTGTATACAATAATTTGCAATTTCATCACTTCTATAGCTTTTTTAGAATAAACTCCCGTTATATAATGTAAATTTCCTATTAAAATTTAACATTATCCTCCATGGGGAAGATGTCAAATTACTGTTAAAATTTAACATTCTACTCCACAGGCCATAGATCATGCCAGGAAATGGTATATTGTTTTCCCACCGGCTGCCTAGTACATCCATTTGGTTATTGTAACATTTCCTCATCACATCTATACTTTACACATCATACAACACAGTTATTTGTTGTGTATAATGTTTGCAACAATCCTAAATATTCTTCTGGCAAATTACAATTCATTTATCACACTTTATGACAAAATAACCTCGATCGTCACATTTTCCTGTGCCATCCTGTAATTCATTCTGTGTTCTTTACCCGTATGACTCAGTCATTTTAAATACCCATAAACAGAGCTATTGAAGCAATGTTTTACTGAATTAAATCAGTTGAGGTATCATCAAACGAGCAAAATTCTTTCTCCTCATAGAAGGTCTGGGAAGATAAAAAAGTTTATTACCGCCTGGATAATATCAGCTGTAGTACTTTGATTTCTTAAGTTCCTATGAGGCTCCCTAGAACTGAAGCGTCATTCTTCAATTCAAATCTCTGCCAAGAGTAATCTTGAGGTAAAGGCACATACCTTTGAAGACTCTCAGTAGTTACTCTGAATTTTGGCCATTGTTGGACCACCACTGCAGAGCAACGGGGAGAAATCCCGTGACACTCTTTAGCTCCCCAAAGAACTTAAGCCTGGAACAAACATCTGCCAAGACTTCCTGTCACGTGCCATCTGCTCAAGATCTTTCCATATCTTCTTCACGTCTGTCTCCAGTTTTCTTCTCCATGGATTTTTTTGGTCTCCCTCTTTCTCTTTTACCCTTGGGATTCCAGAATAAGGACTGCCTTGTAATGCTCTCAACAGGTTTCTTCAGTGTGTGTCCCATCCATCTCCAGCATCTTCTTCTCATCTCTTCTTATTCCACCAGCGCTTTTCTCGTTCTTGTCATCATTTTCATGTATGTGGTCTTTGCCATACCACTTCCATCCTTTTATCCAATGCAAACATCCATTTATGAAAGCCTGCAGCTGTTTGGTTCTTGTTTTCAATTTACAATTATTTTATATATATATATATTGTGGCGTCAAAAGTTTATACTATTCAGTTGAGTCGTATGCTCGTTTTCAACTGTGTCTAGGATTATTAGATATAGTGTCCTCAAGGTTCATAACAGCCACAATCAAACTAGATAACCGTAATTCCAATGACCCAAATCAACGGGAAATATATCGACTTGCAAACTCTGTTGACATTTCAACATTTAATCAATGTATACTGGACATCATCACATGGCATTGCAAGACAGGTTAATTTCATCCAATTCTCCAACCATTGTTTCCATGTAAACACTATCTGATCACATTTCATTTGATAATTTCATTTCGGTAAACATGGATGTCTTTGAAGACATTGTCCATTGAACATTTTCCAAATATCTATAATCTGGCAGAAAACACAAGCCAACCCTTCAGGGTAAACACTAGCTCTATACGTTTTTATCTCCGCACTATGTCATGTGCGCTGTCATGAAATATTCTAATCCACATATATAAATTATTAGGTAAATATGAAGCCTAACAAATAAAATTAATAAAGAGAAGAGCAATGGTAAAATAACAGTGCTGTCACAAAGAATGTACTCGAAATCCCCCTTGTTTTCTGCTTCGTCTACAAATTGTAACGCTTTCACGTTGATAGTAAAGCTTACTGTATTATTACCCGCCTTCTTCAATGAAACGTGTGCTGCATTTCTAAGAAAAACATTGAGACGTACTGCGTAATGACCTAAATTAATCCTAACATTAATTATATTACGTTACCAAAACGAACGAACAGATGGACAAAAGGATAGCGAGAGGGGAGGGCTGAAAATCAGGAACGCATGCAACACGCGACGCGCGATATACAAATGCTGGCATCACGCGTGTAAGTCTACAAGCACTAACTTTTTCAGACGGACAGTGATAAAATACACTACCCTTTCCCAGAGTTAGGTTTATAAATCATAACAAACTCTTATTAGAAAAGACAACATTAGATGGGTTTACGTTTGAACACATAACAGTACCCAGACAGCACATCTTCCAAACAGGAGGTAGTAGAAAATACATATTTTGAACGCAGCCACGTAGCTCTTTTAAAGTGGGAAAATTGGGTTCCTTAGGGCTTGCTGACAAATAATATGTAAAACGTTACGCCAATAGTCCAGGAATTAATAAATTATACCCAAAAATAAAATAGTGAGGCTGCCTGACAGCATGAAATCATTTCTGCTCATAAAATTTTTTATAACGTGTTTGAAAAAAACCTTACGTTACATAAATAGCCTACCATGTAAACTCCAAATTGATTGGAGCGCAACAAATGAAAGCCTAACCACGATTGGTCGGGCTATAAATACTATCTTGGTTGTTAGGGGAAACGGGGAAAGGTAACATTTTTTCAAACACTTGTCGAAACGGGGCTCATTGGTCAGACTCGCTGATATACACACTTGGGAGCGTTAGTTCGAAACCACTTGTTTAAAATAGCTTGATAAAGCATCAGTGCGTTGAAGCCAGCATATATTTGGCTCAATAAAAGCCTGGAACATAGGCAGATGGAAGTTTGTGCCAGTTTGTGCCAGAATTCATTGCTAATCAACGTATCTGTGTTATTCGTATGAATTGTGGTAAGCTTGAACCATTTAATATCTTTTAATGAAAATTGAATGTGAATTGTTGATTTATGCCTGTATATATATGTGTAGTTCAGTGGCCAACGTGAGGTAAAGCCTGTAATGCTCCAGCCTGAACAGAGGGTGTCGGAGAGAAGTAAAACGGCATGGAATGGCCAAACAGTACACTGACACCTGGATGATTGACTAGAAAGAAATAATGCTGGAAGTGCAGAGGCGTAGTGACCATTAAGGATGGTAATGCTGGTATAAAGTATTTCAGATGAAGCTGACTGTTGGCCTAACGCTCTGAATGCAATGTTTGTGCTGTATTGTGATCAGTGTAAAAGAGAATATAAATTAGTTATGAAGTAGAAGGTACATCCTTCTTGATTTCAGGGACAGTGGTCTTGATGGTAGTGAGCAGCACCTAGTCAGAGATTTGCTGAATCCAGAGTCGGACAGCATACTCCTTGGTCTTTTAGCTATCAGTGAGGTGTCTCCAGAGCCCAGAGGAGAATTCGAGCAGAGGAGTCCTCTCCTGCCGCCATCACTCAAGATAAGCAGAGTTGGCCAGCTGAGCTCAACATTATGCCCCCTCATCTTGAAATAACTTTATAAAAATACTATTCAGAGGGGAATTTACTTGTCTTTAAATCAGGAACTGTGAACATCTCCAATACTGGTCCCTAAAGACAAACTATTGAAGTCATGATGACAAATACCAACAGAGCTTGAACAAAACAAAACCAGTATTACCTCATTTTACTACTACACAACTGACACACATAGAACATTTGTAATAATATATGTCACTACAATATTCATATTAAATACATCTGTACATAACTTGTAATTTAAATTGATTGTGATTCCTGGTTCCCTTGTAGTTGAATCAGGACACATATTCATTCATGCTAGTAATGAATACATATTGTTATTTGAACCGTTACGAGTGACTTCTTTAAGCTATTCTCATAGAGTGTTATATGTATGTGAGTGTCACAGTGTTGTTAAGAGTAGTGGATTAAATTAAATTGTTTATCTGTCTGTTGTTGTGACTTACACTTCACCATACTCATACCCTAGACACATAACGTAGCATCACACTATTCCAGAATAATTCTGACTGAGATATATAGATATGTGGTAGCAAGTAAGGTTATCTATAATACACTACTCTTAATAGATATAGATACCTTCACAGCTGATCTCAGTCAGTACACTAAGTTCCCTATAAGTATTTATAACATCCCACTTCACCACATATATTGGGGTCTCGCTCTTGGGATTTTGAATCTTTCCCTATTAAAAATATTGGGGGGGGTAATTCACTTCAGGGAATATAAGAATTAAAAGGTATCCTTGGGTGGAATTAAATAAGGTTGAGCTCACGGTGCCTGTGTTGTCCATTAGAGATTGAATTGTTGGTTAGACATTGTATAAATTTACATAATAGACAATGGCGGACCTGGCCAAATTTCGATCTGCTGCGGTTCAGACTGCAAAAGAGTTAGGATTAGATGGGCAAGTTATGGTTGCCTATGTCACGACGGAATGTGACAAATTTATTGAACGCGAAGAAAGAAGGTTTGAAGCCGAAAGAAAGTTAGAGGCTGACAGGGAAATTAAGAAGTTACAGTTTGAAGCTGAGGCTGAGACTAAGAGGTTGCAGATTGAGGCTGAGGCTAAGAAATTGGAGGCAGAAAGAGAAGACAAACGATTGGCTGCAGAAAGGGAAGAGAAGAAATTGGCTGCAGAAAGAGAAGAGAAGAGATTAGCTGCAGAGAGGGAAGCAGAAAAGGAGGAGAAGAGATTACAAAGGGAACATGAGTTACGACTAAGGGAGTTTGAGTTTCAAGGCCATGCTCCTGAAAATGGTGCCAGTCCCTTTGCCTCCGATGCTACGGTTACTCAGGGAGCCTCAATCTCAGCTATGAATTTTCATTTAGATCATTTTGTTGAGAAAGACGATGATATTGAGAGCTATATAAATAGGTACGAAATATTAGCTACCACGTATGGGTTAGAGAGAGAAAGGTGGAGCTTAAAGTTATCTCAGGGACTTCGTGGGGCAGCTTATGAAGTTTTTGCAAAAATGAGCAGAGGTGATCAGGAAAATTATGACATGCTAAAGCAGGCTCTTTTGTTAAGGTATGAAAAGAATGCAGAATTCTATAGAAAAAAAATTTAGGAATGCTAAACTACTGTCAGGTGAAACCTATCACCAGTTCTCTGCACGAATCGAGACATACTTGGAGAAATGGACTTCTCTGGGGAAAACCCAAGATCTTAAGGAAATGGTCCTTATAGAGCAACTAAGAGAGTCCATGGCTCCAGACCTGAGAAAGTTTCTCATGGAACAAGGTGCAGAGAGGCTGGGTGAGTTGCTAAATGTTGCTGAAAGGTATCAAGCAGCTCAAGCAGAGGTAACAGGTAATAAAAAGAAACAAGTGGACAACTTTAGGGCACCACAGAACTTTAATAAATTTGATCCTAGGGATCAAAATAAAGGTAAGCACCAATTTGATAGGCCACGGTATGACAATAAAAATAAATTCCCACAATTCGATGAAAGGAAATATGATGAAAGAAAATCTTTCAACCAAGGAAAAAGGTGGTGTAAGAATTGTCAGATGGACAATCATGACACTGACCGTTGCAGAAGGAAACCTGTGTATATGGCAACCCTTCAGGTCAGGTCGACCTCAAGACAGGAGGAGGATATTATGTTAGATACCACTCCAGAAGAGATGAGGAAGGCACAGGCTGGGGATAAAACACTCAAGCCTTGTTTCAGAAAATTGTCAACTTGTCATACCACTCCAGGCAAGGGAGATTTTTACATGAAAAACAAGTTGATGTATAGGAAGGCCGGAACTAGATCCCATGGTCACGGACAGCTGGTTCTTCCAAAAAGATACAGGACAGAATTAATAAGGAGCCTACATGTGAAACCAGATGGGGACCATGAGAAGATAGGTACCATTATTCAAAAGGTGGCTCACAATTATTATTGGCCCAAAGCAAGATGGGACATTGAAAATTTTGTAGAAAGGTGTAGCATAGCACATGAGGGAACACCCACAAGTGGGAACATGGATCAGGACCTGGACACGCCACGGGGCAAAATTAGGCCTGACAATAAAAAGAAATATAGATTTGATAAAGTGGACCAAATGGAATGGGAAGCCCCTTTTCACGGACAAGCTTCACTTAACTGTTTTACTATGGCCACTATGCGGAGAGTGCAAAAAGATGTCTTACCCCAGGATAAGCCGAAAATCCCTCAATCGGACTTAAACAAACTGGAGGAAGAAGATGTAGAGAGGAAATCTCTCATCAAGAATTTTAAGAGGGGAGACAGCCCCAAAAGAAAAATTGGTAGCGGTCGTTTTGTGAATGATAATTCTGGGAGGAAAAATCATCATTATAAAGCTTCGAGTGGAAGAGACCATACCGGTGCATGGACAAATAGGTCCACACAATTAAAGGTCCATATGTAGCTATGTTAAGAACGTGGACTGATGAAAAGGCAGAGGAAAACATTACATCTTCATACCAATATGTGAATGAGCTGACCACTCGGTTAAAAACTGGCTGGAAACTTGCCAATGAAAATTTGAAACAAGCCAGGAAGAAACATGCTGCCTATTATAACAGGAAGGCGAAAGACAGAAATTTGGCTGTGGGAGAGAAAGTACTGCTTCTTTTGCCTGGGAGTCAGAATAAGTTACAAATTGGATGGCAGGGTCCATATACAGTTCTAGAGAAGGTGTCTAGAACAAATTATAAGATAGATAAGAAGGGGAAAGAAAAAATCTATCATGTGAATCTCCTGAAGAAATATTTGGAAAGAGAACATCAGGAAGAGACACACTTGTTGACCTTGTCCATCGCCATGGAGATGAAAAAGGAACCACTTTCATCATTTGAATATCCATTACACCCCTGTGAGACAGCAGCACAGGTGAAAATCAGTACACATTTAACGAAAACTCAGAAAGAGAGAGTGCAACAGGTTCTAAATAATCATGCAGAGGTGTTAACAGACCGACCAGGGCATACAAACCTATTGGAATATGATATGAAACTCATAGACTCCACACCTGTCTGTATGAAACCATACTCGATTCCGTTTGCTAAGGAAAAAGCTTTGAAGGAAGAGATAGACTATCTATTGAAGGAAGGAATTATTTCGCACAGTGAGTCTTCGTATAGTTCCGGTGTTGTACTCTTAAGGAAGCCCTCTGGAGAACATAGACTCTGTATAGATTACAGGAGACTGAATGCTATTACAGAAGGACAGGTGGATCCATTGCCGGATACAAATCAGCTGTTTGCCAGGTTAAATAAAGCTAAATATTTCTCAAAAGTGGATCTGAGTAAAGGATACTATCAGATTCCAGTAAAACCTGAGATTAGACCATACCTAGCTTTTAGTACCTCAGAAGGACACTATGAGTTTAATAGATTGCCATTTGGATTGAAGAATGCGCCTAGTGTCTTCTCTAGAATGATGAGAAAATTATTGGATCCTCTGAATAATCCCTGTATAACAAATTTTATGGATGATATCCTTATAGCAACAGAAACATTTGAGGAACACATTGACTCTCTGAACATGCTGTTTAATCGACTTAGGGAGGCAAATTTAACAGCCCCACCAACCAAATGTTGCGTTGGATGTAAAGAATTGGAATTTTTGGGACACACAGTTTATCAGGGAAATATGACCCCTGACCCAAAGAATTTAGAAAAACTACAGAAAGCCCCGAGACCACAAACCAAGAAGGACGTGAGATCCTTTGTCTCTTTATGTGGTTTCTACCAGAAGTATATCAAAAACTTTAATTCCATATGTGCACCTTTAACGGAATTGACACGTAAAGGACTTCCAGATCGCATTACATGGACACCACAATGTGAAATGACTTACCAAGAATTGAAGGAAAAGCTCACAAGTAAACCCATTTTGAAATTACCTGACTTAAGTCAAGAATTCATAGTAAGGACGGATGCAAGTAATATTGGGTTAGGTGCAACTTTACTACAGAAATCAGATGCATTGGATGGGGAATTAAGCCCAGTGGCATATGCTAGCAGAAAGTTGAATAAAGCTGAAATCAACTACTCAACTAGCGAAAAAGAATGTCTTGCAGTAATATGGGCAATAAAGAAATTCAATATTTATCTATATGGGAAGGCATTTAAGTTGCAAACTGACCACAAACCTTTATCGTTTTTTTTAGCACAGGCTAAGCATGAGAACTCTAGGTTACTCCGATGGTCTTTGCTTCTGGCTCCATATAATTTTAGCATTGAATATATATCTGGAAAAACCAATCTGGGAGCGGATTTTTTAAGCCGCCATCCGTGTGATGAGAATCACCGTAAACCCCAGAAATAATAATAAATTTCTCTATGTGTATATAGAATAAAGGACTGACATATAATGTCTGTTTTAAGAGGGGAGGTGTCATGAAATATTCTAATCCACATATATAAATTATTAGGTAAATATGAAGCCTAACAAATAAAATTAATAAAGAGAAGAGCAATGGTAAAATAACAGTGCTGTCACAAAGAATGTACTCGAAATCCCCCTTGTTTTCTGCTTCGTCTACAAATTGTAACGCTTTCACGTTGATAGTAAAGCTTACTGTATTATTACCCGCCTTCTTCAATGAAACGTGTGCTGCATTTCTAAGAAAAACATTGAGACGTACTGCGTAATGACCTAAATTAATCCTAACATTAATTATATTACGTTACCAAAACGAACGAACAGATGGACAAAAGGATAGCGAGAGGGGAGGGCTGAAAATCAGGAACGCATGCAACACGCGACGCGCGATATACAAATGCTGGCATCACGCGTGTAAGTCTACAAGCACTAACTTTTTCAGACGGACAGTGATAAAATACACTACCCTTTCCCAGAGTTAGGTTTATAAATCATAACAAACTCTTATTAGAAAAGACAACATTAGATGGGTTTACGTTTGAACACATAACAGTACCCAGACAGCATATCTTCCAAACAGGAGGTAGTAGAAAATACATATTTTGAACGCAGCCACGTAGCTCTTTTAAAGTGGGAAAATTGGGTTCCTTAGGGCTTGCTGACAAATAATATGTAAAACGTTACGCCAATAGTCCAGGAATTAATAAATTATACCCAAAATAAAATAGTGAGGCTGCCTGACAGCATGAAATCATTTCTGCTCATAAAATTTTTTATAACGTGTTTGAAAAAAACCTTACGTTACATAAATAGCCTACCATGTAAACTCCAAATTGATTGGAGCGCAACAAATGAAAGCCTAACCACGATTGGTCGGGCTATAAATACTATCTTGGTTGTTAGGGGAAACGGGGAAAGGTAACATTTTTTCAAACACTTGTCGAAACGGGGCTCATTGGTCAGACTCGCTGATATACACACTTGGGAGCGTTAGTTCGAAACCACTTGTTTAAAATAGCTTGATAAAGCATCAGTGCGTTGAAGCCAGCATATATTTGGCTCAATAAAAGCCTGGAACATAGGCAGATGGAAGTTTGTGCCAGTTTTGTGCCAGAATTCATTGCTAATCAACGTATCTGTGTTATTCGTATGAATTGTGGTAAGCTTGAACCATTTAATATCTTTTAATGAAAATTGAATGTGAATTGTTGATTTATGCCTGTATATATATGTGTAGTTCAGTGGCCAACGTGAGGTAAAGCCTGTAATGCTCCAGCCTGAACAGAGGGTGTCGGAGAGAAGTAAAACGGCATGGAATGGCCAAACAGTACACTGACACCTGGATGATTGACTAGAAAGAAATAATGCTGGAAGTGCAGAGGCGTAGTGACCATTAAGGATGGTAATGCTGGTATAAAGTATTTCAGATGAAGCTGACTGTTGGCCTAACGCTCTGAACGCAATGTTTGTGCTGTATTGTGATCAGTGTAAAAGAGAATATAAATTAGTTATGAAGTAGAAGGTACATCCTTCTTGATTTCAGGGACAGTGGTCTTGATGGTAGTGAGCAGCACCTAGTCAGAGATTTGCTGAATCCAGAGTCGGACAGCATACTCCTTGGTCTTTTAGCTATCAGTGAGGTGTCTCCAGAGCCCAGAGGAGAATTCGAGCAGAGGAGTCCTCTCCTGCCGCCATCACTCAAGATAAGCAGAGTTGGCCAGCTGAGCTCAACATTATGCCCCCTCATCTTGAAATAACTTTATAAAAATACTATTCAGAGGGGAATTTACTTGTCTTTAAATCAGGAACTGTGAACATCTCCAATACTGGTCCCTAAAGACAAACTATTGAAGTCATGATGACAAATACCAACAGAGCTTGAACAAAACAAAACCAGTATTACCTCATTTTACTACTACACAACTGACACACATAGAACATTTGTAATAATATATGTCACTACAATATTCATATTAAATACATTCTGTACATAACTTGTAATTTAAATTGATTGTGATTCCTGGTTCCCTTGTAGTTGAATCAGGACACATATTCATTCATGCTAGTAATGAATACATATTGTTATTTGAACCGTTACGAGTGACTTCTTTAAGCTATTCTCATAGAGTGTTATATGTATGTGAGTGTCACAGTGTTGTTAAGAGTAGTGGATTAAATTAAATTGTTTATCTGTCTGTTGTTGTGACTTACACTTCACCATACTCATACCCTAGACACATAACGTAGCATCACACATTCCAGAATAATTCTGACTGAGATATATAGATATGTGGTAGCAAGTAAGGTTATCTATAATACACTACTCTTAATAGATATAGATACCTTCACAGCTGATCTCAGTCAGTACACTAAGTTCCCTATAAGTATTTATAACATCCCACTTCACCACATGCGCAATACACATAGCGATTAATCTTTTCCGTGCCGCGCTCACCAGCACCAAACTCTTGGTTGTTCTCTGACATGTGGCGTGCAATAGCAATATATATATATAAAATCAGCTATCTTCTTACAAACATATATGTTTACTACTGGTTGCTTTAAATATATCAAATAATAAAATAAAAAAATAATTGGCATCCATTTTGGTGCCTCAACATAACCCAAAATCTAAATACCACCTGGGATTCAAAGAGTTAATTTACATGCACATAATTTTCTATTTATATTTTCTACACAAACAGACACGGCGATAAATACATATGCCTGTATTAATGTACACATACCAGGGTAAGACAGGTAGAGGAAAACCAAAGAACACATGGAAAAGAGGACTGGAGAAATACATGAAGGGGACGAAACAGACATGGAAAGACTTTGAGCTGATGGCACAGGACAGGAAGACGGTATCAGTTTGTCGAAGGCCTATGCTCCATGGGGAGTTGAAGGCTAAAAGAAAAAGAATGTTCACATAAATCTTCATCATCATCATCAGTACCATTCAGTTGTCCAAGGAGCTAAGGATTGCAACAAATCTGTGCTAAGTTTTCCTCTCCCACGCCAGCAGGTTCTGCAGAATTTGCTTTGCCGAATGTTTTGTTAACGATCAATTAACCAATCAGAATTGTTCCGCTTGCCGTGGAATTTAGGTTTTTAAGTAAAACATACCAAGCCTTTCTGTCACACGCCATCAGCCCGAGGTCTTTCCATATTTTCTTCAGCCCTTTCATGACCGTCTCCAGTTGTCACCCACGTTTTTTTTCCCCGTCTCCTTCTATCTTTCTTTAGCTGACTTGTCCATATTGCTGTGGATGTTTTCGTGGCTTAAAAGTTTCTACAGGAAGGGAGTAGGTGAACCCCATGCCCAACCCTCACTAGTTGCCTTTTATGACACTTTTTGTAAGTTACAGCGTTACTATTCTTTGCTCATCTTTCAGGTCCCAGTAACACATAGGTAAAAAAGTAGTCCCATAGCATATACTGCCGTAGGAGTGAAGTGTTAGAGACTTCATAATACTAGGGAATGCATTGAGAAGTGGGGTGGCTAGTTCCCTTCCTCGCTGCCTTTTTCTTCCTTAACTCAAAGAGCAGAGTCAGGTGCCCATTTACAGCTGGGAAGGCTGCAGCATGTCGGTACTGTGATTCAAACATGGCACCTTTGCAGTGAGAGACCAGCACTCTAACCACTCTGTCCATCGGACACTCAACACACAGAAGATACATAAATACAAAGCTTAAATTTGCTGGTCTTGACTTTTTTGACAACTTTCGAATAATGGAATATTACAGGAATCAGACTCACCATCAGAGACAGGTATATCATCCACATAAACTGCCTCCCCTGTGGCCTGTTTATATGCAGAACTGTGAACTATTGGTCGTCCAACCACATCACGTGGAGACTGGAGATCTGAGGGCATCTGGTATACTTGACTACCACTGCTGATACTTATTGGAATATCATTCACTGCACTTTGGTCTGCCAAGTCTGAATGCTGTAGGTGGAAACATTACGTGATTAGCATTAAAAGAAAAAAGTGTTGAGTCAGTTTTACAACTGAACAACACAACAAAAAGATGGGAAGTTTTGGGGTTTACCTTTGTCAGCCACAATGACAAATGAGACAAAGATAAGAAATGTAGATAGGTTTAGACACAAAGACAAAGGACACTGCAGACATGTAGAAAAATAGATAAACAAAATGTAAAAAATAAAAATAAGATGAGTGACCCTGAAAGATTGAAAAGACATAGGCTAATCGATGCAGGTAACACTGGAGAAAAGTAGGCTACAGCTAAATAGGCCTAAACAAATTTTAAAAAACAGAACACGAAAGAAAGAATATCAGCACAAAAAATCTAACAAACAACAAAGTGGAAAGGAGAAAAAGAAATAATTTTAACAAAAGAATGAAATAATATGAGAGAAAAATCCTGGAATGAGATAAAAAGTGCAAACTGAGCTTTACAAAGTAGCCTAAAGGAAAAGGGTGTGACATAGCCTAATCCTACAGCAATGTCGGGGAGTAAAAATTATTTATATGATTAGCAACAATAACAGACGTTATGACAGATTAAACATTCCAAACCCTGATAACTGTAGTGTAATTATGTATGTATATAAGCTTGGCTACGTCCTCAGCACACGCACACATATGGTTCACGATACACACAATAACACTTGAGCAGCCTGCCGCCATCAAACTTTATTTCTTAATGATCGTACACAGGTAGTTTCGTATTTTAATGTATTATTACAATAACAGTTGTATGCTTTCCTACTTCACTGTTATTGTTATACAGAATTGACATCATTGCACTCCGGGCAAACCCATAGGTGCTCAGTCTCCATCAGTATATGTCGAAGAGTGTGAATGCTAACTGTTCCTGTAGCTCGCTGGTTGTAAACACGACGGATGCATCCTCTCATACGTTTATCTCTACTAGCCTCACGTTTGATGTCAAATTCCAAAAGTCTTAACCTTGATGATTCATCTATTGCAGTGAAATGTATGCAGTATTAACTAATGATTTACACTTCAATGTAACCCTTATGAGTCTTCCCTTTTGGTAGAATCTTCTTTTTACGTGTCTGTATTTTTATCAACTTTGAATCCGTAGTTCCAAAACCAGAGACTTGACTTTTTTTTTTTTTTAAACATATAAGCATACCTGATAATTGTGATTTTCCCTATCTACAATGATTTGACAAATGTGATGCCATTTTCTCATATCGGCAGTTGTTCGCGTTATTTGGAATTGAAAACAATATATATCCTAATTATAACCCATCAGAGGTTGAACGGTTTATTTTTCTTCATCAATTTAAAAAATAAATAAATAAACTTGACCCCCAATGAGATTATTATGTATGTCGCTTAAGTCAGAGGAAGATCTTTGGAACATCATTTATTTTTTATTAATCCTTGCATTGATTTTACTTTTTATTTTAGTAACCTTAAACTATTTATGTCCAAATGCCTGTTTTTTTAATCATTTTTTATTTTGATGCAGTCATATATAATTACAGACTTTCATAAATACCGTAGTTGCTTCCGTAGAATAGAAGTATTGAAATAAAACAGTCAACAATGTGGAACTGACGACCGAAGACGCGGCAAAAGTGATAAATGCAGTCAGCGACTCATAACTTGACTGCTGGCGTCAGCGAACCAGAGCTGACCTAGACCCTACTCCATCTCCAAGTGGTGGTCCTGGAAACAGGCTGCATCACTGCAGTCTGGCTGAGACAGTAGGGATCGAAGAGCGAAGGCTAACCTGGTCCCAAAAATGCCATGCTGAAACCGGATGTGTCGGGCCGAAAGGCGCAAATATCGCAGCTTTGCTGTAAACGGCGACAAAACGTAACAAACGTCCTTTTCAGGACGAACGCAGAAGAAGAAGAAGAAGAAGAAGAAGAAGAAGAACTGACGATCAGAACAAGACAAGTGTCAGTGGAACAAGAGAAGAGAAGAAGACGCTGCCAACGAATTGGGCACACATCGAGGAAGCCTGCTAAAATTAATACCAGGTATTCCTTGTTCTGGAATTCCTAGGGCAGTGTTTCTCAACCTTTTTGTGTTCACGGCACACTTTTCAATTATCTAAAAATTTGCGGCACACTTATCTGACCACGCGCATGAATAACAAATTAGTGATATATACTACATTCAATACACTAATTTGTGGGTACTTTAGAATAAAGAAAACTCTCAATTCCATTTTCTTTTAATTGTTTAAAATAATTAGAACATGTATTTGACACAAAAAAGTTGTTTTTCATACAAACGTGGTGGTCCTAATGCGATACTTGGGCTTGATGCTTTTGAGTAATTTATTGGATATTAGGGCATATTTGAGATAAGCAAACTCTTATTTCATCTTCAACACAGGGAAGTCTTTTCCATTTTTAGCATTTAATGCTTGTAAGTGTTGAAAATCCCAACTGACATAAATATAGCGTAGAAAACTGCATCAAAATAACACTGGCTAACAAAAAAAAAAATTTTTTTTTCTTTCTCTAACATTTCTATGTTTTTCTGGTCAGTTTTAATGCGCTGTTTTTAAATCTGCAAACCGTTTTTCTCTATCAGGTCGGGATCTCTAGAAATACGCAATTGAAGTTTTTTAACAACACATACAGTATTACAACATCATTCGTACAAGTTGTATAACAGTTATGTAGGCTTGAATTTCTTTGCAGTCGACGTTCGTCAGTGAATGGCATGTGGTACATCGCGATGAAGCATCCAACAATAATCGGGAAGCATGGTCACACACCACCGTCCTTGATAACGTGACTCCATTACGGCGATATCTTGATGGAATCGTTCTCCATGTTCATCGCTGACTTTGCCAAGGTTGTCAGGGGAAAAGTCAAGATGCGAATCGAGCAAATGGATTTTGAGGGACATGTTACAGCCCATAATTCTGTATGCATCTATGCACTGCTTAACAATATGCACATAGTCGACAGATTTGTGATTTCCCAGAAAGTTATCGACGATCGATTTGAATGCCATCCATGCGCGAAGTTCACTACCATGTAACAAGTTCTCGAATTGTTTGTCTGCAATAACTTTCCTAATCTGAGGTCCTACAAAGATACCTTCCTTTATCTTTGCATCGCTAACTTGCGGAAACTTTTCTCGAAGATAAGTGAAAGCTTCGCTCGTTATATCTAACGCTTTTACGAAATTCTTCATGAACCCCAACTTTATAAGTAACGGTGGTAAAATGATGCTGTCTTTGTTAACTAATGGCTCGTGTATTACATTTTTATGCCCGAGCTGCATACGATCCCTGAAAGGCTACACCTTTCTTGCACAATGTTCCTGTCTGTTGCGGCTGTCCCATTCACATAGGAAGTAACAAAATTTAGTATACCCAGTCTGCATGCCCGTGAGAATTGCCATGACATTTCATTCATCATTAATAACCCTCTACTCCCAAAGGAGCATAGGCCTTCAACAAACACATGCCAAGTCCTCCTGTCACGTGCCATCATCTCAAGTTCTTTCCATGTTCTCCTCATCATTTTCACCTCTGTTTCCAACTCTCTTCTCCATGTACTTCTTGGTCTTCCTCTGCCTCTCTTGCCCTGGGGGTTCCAGAACAAGGACTGCCTTGTAATGCTATCAACAGGTTTCCTCAGTGTGTGTCCTATCCATCGCCATCGTCTTCTTCTCATTTCTTGTTCCACTGGCACTTGTCTAGTTCTTGTCATCAGTTCCACGTTGGTAACCTTGTCATACCATTTTAATCCCTCTATTCTACGCAAGCACCCATTTATGAAAGTCTGTAGCTTTTTGGTTGTTGTCTTTGTTGTTCTCCATGTCTCTGAGCCATACAATAGGACTGACTTCACATTTGAGTTGAAGATTCTTATTTTCGTGTTGGATCCTATTTCTCTTGATTTCCATATATTTCCCAATGCAATGAAAGCTCCTCTTGCCTTTTGTATTCTTATTTTGATATCGCTGTCTGTCCTCCAACTTTGTCTATATTACTGCCAAGATATGTGTATGATTCTACATCTTGTATTGGTGTTTTTTCAAGTTCAACCCTGTTATCATTACCTGCATTTATTCGCATTATTTTTGTCTTTTCCCTGTGTATTTTAAGACCCAATTGCTGTGACCTCTCATCGTCCACAAATCCGCCATTGGTAGTCATTGTACTTTATTTTTGCCAAAAGTATAGCCATATTGTCATAAGTTTCTTTCATATGAACAGAGTAGGCGACTGGAATTGATGAAAATAAATTTCCGTTATGCAATAACACGGATTTTAGACTAGTCTTGGAAGAGTCGATGAAAAGTCGCCATTCGTTGACTATGTGCTCATGACCGAGGTGCACCATTAGACCGTTTACATCTTTGCAATAGCAAATGTCATCATCCATCTCAAAGTATTGAACAAGTTCTCTGTGTCTATGACGAAATTTAGATATCGGAGTATTGGGCGCTAAAAGATTCCATTCTTTGAGTCGCGAACCGAGTAATTCCGCATGTCCTTTGGTAAGAGCGAGATCACGTATTAGATCTGAAAGTTCTGAATGGTTAATTAAGTGAACACCATCATTCACCGGTATATAATCCGAGTCAGAATTAGTTTCTAAAGCAGGTAAACTATCACTTTCTGATGGTTCATTCACGTCCAACGGATATTGTTCTGGTGGAACTGGGATCGGACACGTGATTGGATCATGAGGCACTGGTTTCGAAACCGATTCATATTTGGATAAACCACAGACTTTCTAGTTTTAAAAGTGAAACCATGGATATTTGTCAAGCAGAAGTAACAATCAGTAGCGTGATTTGTCGGTTCACGCCATATTACTGGCACTCCAAAAGGCATCGACTTATGCTTCGGCGATTTTTGTAACCAACCTGCCAATGTATTTGCACAAGTCGAACAAACTGCATTTGGCTTCCAAGATTTATTTGCATCATCAACTTTCGAATCGAAATAAAGTTCATATGCTTTCTTTAGTAATGGTGTAAAGTTTTTCTGGTGAACACGATCGGTAAAATATCCGCACACGTAACAGAACAGATCAGCCGAATTTCTACAACTTCTAGAAGCCATATTTCGCTCAAAATTATTTCAAAATATAGTAACTATTTGAAAAATAGCGTAACATATGTCATGCATCTTTTAGCAGTATAAAAAGTAGAATTATTTTGCATTTTATTAATTTTTAATAAGTTATATAGTTAAAATGAAACGGAGCAAATAATGGTTTCCCAAAAATATATTTATTCACAAATATCTTAAGAACCCGATGTGATAGAGATAAACGGATTTCAAATTTGAAATCAGTGCAAGAAACTGACCTAAGAACACTTATTCTTATATAAGAAAGAAAAATGTTGTTTGTCAGTGTAATTAAAGCTCGTTTTGCAATAACAGAATACTCGCCTTTAACCGAAATCCAGAATGCGTCCAGGGGTATCTCAGAGTGTTTCATTTTACGACTGCGATCAATTGAAATAGTTTTATATTACATGATCACTAAAAATATACTTGATGCAGTAAATTTACACAATTTTGCGGCACACTTTCATAGGCGTGGCGGCACATTGCTTGAGAAACACTGTCCTAGGGTAAGAGAATCAGAGGTAGAGACATAAAAACACCTCGATAAAAAAATGGAGACAGACATGAAGTTGATAAGGAAGAAATGGAAGGACCTTGAGCTGATTGCACAAAACAATCAGACATGGCATGTATTTTTTAAGACACGTGTTCCTTGGGATCTAAATGGTACTGATTGATTGATTGATATATAATTATTTTAAGCTTTTGATAAGCTATTAGAACCGTAAAAATCACAACTCATATTTTTTAAAAGAACAAATATTTCCGTTAAATCATTAATAGTCAACTTAACATTTTTGTTGTTGCCCTTGTCTATTACATTTTCCTTAATATTTTAGTGGCAGCCATCTTGCTTCACATGTGACTGGACACAAGGGAGTTTTTTCTCTTATTTTTATAGTTTCATGTTCTCTACTTAATTCTCATTTTCTTTCCCTCCTGTCTCTTGTTTGTCTGTCCCTGACGAAGGCCTTGTGGCCGCAACGTAGGTTTTTCTTGTCCTTCTCCTTGTAAGACGTATTACTATTTGTGTGTGTATTTTTTTTGTGTTTTTTTTTTTCATTCAACTGTTTTCCTTAATATCGTGTATTAAATCCCGTCTTGTTCCAGATTTTTCTGAGGAGACAAGTAAGACAGAATAAAACTACAGCTCCATCGGGCACCTCATCAAGTAAAAACTCATTGCTGTGCAGACAGTACTGTTGCGACAGCATGTGATGTAATATAGGCTTCGAAAAGTGAGGGAGCCACGGTAGCACAGTGGTTAGTGCACTAGCTTCCTAGCTCGGTGGTCCATGGTTCGATCCCCAGCTGAGGTGGAATTTTTTAGACCGCAAACGGCTCCGGGGTCGACCCAGCCTCATGAATTGGGTACCAGAGGAACACTGGGAAGGTTAAGGCGGCCAGCGTGATGCTGACCACATCACCCCTAGTGTGCCGATGGTCAAGAAAATATGGGCCTAACACAATATTCCCAATATGCCTCAATGGGCGTGTCCTTTACCTTTTTTTTCAAAAGGGAGCCAACTGCTGTAGTGGGTTCCTGCTTCTTGGGGAACAAAAAAAGGAGATGATGATGGTGATAATGGTGACGATGATCTTGTATTAACATGTATCAACTTCACGTGTCCAACACTAAGAAGACAGTTGTATCTAGGGTTACAATTTTTTTAAAAGTTTGGAAACACTGTTCTAAATCCTTTTGGCCCACTTTAGTTTTTTTGTGTATACTAATTTCATGGTCCCAAAGTAACAGGAAAACTTTAACAGTAATAAAAACTCTTAAAAATAAGATCAAGTCAAATATCAAGTCAGTCCTATTGTATGGCTCTGAAACATGAAGAACAAAAATGACAACCAGAATGATACAAGTGGGGGCTTGTGCAGAATAGTAGGATTAAAACGGTACAACGCGATCGCTAATGTGAAACTGATAACAAGAACCAGACCAACAGCAGTGACACTCAATGTGGGCAAATCCTGAGCCCATAACAATAAGGAACTAGAAGCTGGAACAGATGGACACATTTACATACCTAGGATACATAGTAACACCAGATGGCGGAACAAGAGAAGACATCATCAACAGAATGAATAAAGCGATAACAGCCTTTGGTAGTCTAAACAACATATGGAAGTCCTCTCAGTACAGCATAAACATCAAATTAAGATTATATGAGAGCTGTGTACTTTCTGTGCTTCTCTATGGTGCGGAATGCTGGAGAGTAACAGAGAAGGAAATGTCGACATTGTCCTCTTTCCACACAATCTGCCTAAGGAAAATTCCATGATTTGTTTGGCCGAATACCATCACCAACCAAGAACTGCTTACTCGGAGCAAACAAGAGGACATGCACACCGTCATAGCCGTCAGACGCTAGAATTGAGTTGGCCACGTCCTAAGAAGAGTTCCCGATGCCATCGCAAGAACAGCTATGCTATGGACCCCGGAAGGAAAGCGAAAGAGAGGCCGACCAAAAACAATTTGGCAGATAACTGTGGAGTCCAAGATGCAAAGAATGAACCAGAGCTGAGGCACTGCACAAAGGATGACCGCCGACCGAGCAGAGTGGAAGCAGTTTGTTGCTGCCTTACAAGATGTCATCAGGCGTGATGACCACTCACTGCTTTGACAGTCGGCAGCTAACGATCAAAGAAGAACATCAGTGAAACAAAAGGGTAGGAAGAGAAGCTAGCATTGGATAGGACACTGATGAAGCAAACCAGTTGTCGTGAGTTAGTCTGTTTCACAACACAGCCTTCTGTATAATTCTGAGTAGCTCTGACCATACCGCGCGCATTCGTTGTGGGAACTGTATGATACACTAGCTAATGGAAACGCTTCCTTATTCGTGTGTTTACTGAAACGTACTAGGCTTAACATGGAGTCTCAATCCGTGCAACCGAGTGAAGGATGCCATTTAATTACATAAGTAATAAAGAAGTACCACTGGAAAGAGGTCTCTAATTCAACAACAGGAATGTTACTTTAGAGGTAGATGTAAAAACTTCCTCGAAAAGTAGTTTATTAATTAAGAGAGATATATTGAGTGGAAAGGCTTCGACACATCGGGTTAGTCCCTAATTTAGGTATTTAAAATATGCATAGAATAAAATGCACTTAGGAGACTAAAAGATTTTTAGCTAGGAAGATAGATTAATTCAGGGTATAATTTAAGCCTTAGATGAATAAAATCGCTCCAGAAATAAGAAAGATAACGGGGAAACTAGTTTTTCATAATTGAACTTCTTCTTCTTTGATCCTTAGCCGCCGACCGTCAAAGCAGTCAGTGGCCATCACGCCTAGTGGCGTCTTGTAGGGCAACAACAAATTGATTCCACTTTGCTCGGTCGGTGGCCATCCTTCGTACAGTGCCCCAACTCTGGTTCATTCTTTGCATCTCAGCCTCCACAGTCCTCCGCCAGGTTGTTTTTGGTCGGCCTCTCTTTCGTTTTCCTTCAGGGGTCCAAAGCACAGCTGTTCTTGTGATGGCATCGGGGTCTCTTCTGAGGACATGACCAACCCAGCTCCAGCGTCTGCCAGCTATGATGGTGTGCATGTCCTCTTGCTTGCTACGAGTAAGCAGATCTTGGTTAGTGATGGTATTTGGCCAAAAGATTCGGTGAATTTTTCTTAGGCATGTTGTGTGAAAAGAGGACAATTTCGACATTTCCTTCTCTGTAACTCTCCAACATTCCGCACCATAGAGAAGCACAGAAAGCACACAGCTCTGATATAATCTTAATTTTGTGCTTGTGCTGTATTGGGAGGACTTCCAGATGTTGTTTAGGCTAAAGAAGGCTGTTCTTGCTTTATTCATTCTGATGTTGATGTCTTTGCCTGCCCCGCCGTCTGGCGTTACTATGCTTCCTAGGTATGTGAAGGTATCTGTCTGTACCAATTGCTGATTCCTTACTGATATGGGCTCAGGGTTACTCACATTGAGCGTCATGACCTCAGACTTCTTTAAATTGATATTTAAGCCCACCTGCTGGCTAAACTTATTAAGTCTATCCGTTTTTTCCTGGATGTGTTGATGTGAATGTGCTAGTAGTGCAATGTCATCTGCATATTCCAGATCTTCCAATGTAGAAAATGTAGTCCATCTTATTCCTCTTGGACTGCCCTCTGTTGTCTGGCGCATCACCCAGTCTATGACTGTCAAAAATAGAGTAGTTGATAAGGGGCATCCCTGTCGTACTCCTGTCTTCACCTCAAAGGTTAGGTTGCTCTGCCCAACACTACACGTAAAGTTGGCATAGAGGCTTTTTATGATTGACACTATGCAGCTTGGAATTCCATAAGCCCTCAGTATTTTCCATAAACTGTCCCTATGTATGCTGTCGAAAGCCTTTTCAAAATCAACAAAATTAATGTAAAGCTGTCTTTGCCATTCTGAGCACTGCTCTATAATGTTCCTGAGAGTGAATATATGATCTACACATCTCCTGTTCTTTCTAAATCCTGCTTGTTCTTTCCTCAGTTTGTGGTCTACTGCCTTTGAAATTCTCTGTATAATTATCCTGCCTAGTATTTTGCTGGGAACTGAGAGAAGAGTGATTCCTCTCCAATTATTGCAGTCTGCAAGATCTCCCTTCTTGGGCAATTTGACAATTATTCCTTTGTTCCACTCTGATGGTGTTGTCCCCGTTTTCCAGACTTGTGCAAATAGTGGTTCTAATAGTTCTGCTGCTAGCTCAGGGTCTGTCTTAAATAGCTCTGCATTTAAGTTATCATGGCCCGGAGCTTTGCCGTTCTTTAACCCTTTGATTGCTGTGATGATTTCTTCTCTGCGTGGAATGTCTGTATTCACATCTAGATCGTTTTCAGCTTCAGGAACATTCAATTGTGTCTCTGGTGGTTCCTTGTTCAGAGTTTCTCTGAAGTGCTCTGCCCATCTTGTTTCCTGTCCCTCTGCTGTCGTGATGAGATTACCTTGCTTATTTCTTACTAATGTAATATTGTTTGCACCTCGTTTTCCGCTGATGAATTTAGTTATTTTGTATACTGTGCTTTGTTCATTTCTCAGTGCTGCCTCCTCTGCCTGTCTTGCAAGATCGTCTAGGAAATTCCTTTTGTTGGCTCGGGTTTGGCGTTTAACTTCCTTGTCCAGCTGACTGTACTGTTCGCTATATAGTTGCTTTAACCTGGGGGACTTCCCTTCTGTTTTCTTTCTTTTCATTTCATTTCTCATCGTTATGGTATTTAATGTTTCTGGTGTTATCCAGTCTTGCTTCTTCCTTTCCTGGAATCCCAAGCATGATTTGCTGCTTTCTTTGTATATTGTTGAAATGGTGTTGAAATTCTGGTCTATATCATCAGTCAATGTCTTTTCCTGACTTTTGGCAAATTGATATCGTTTCTTTATGTCGGCCGCAAAAGCTTTTCTGGTAAGGGAGTCCTTCAATTTGCTGATGTCAAACCTTTTCTGTGTAGTTACAGTTAGTGCAGCCCTTCTTAGTTTCACTTTCAGTTTTGCTACTACTAAATGGTGATCACTTCCCACATCTGCACCTCTTCTTACCTTCACATCTTGTAATCTTGTAATGCATGTCTCCATCTATCGTTAACCATGATGTGGTCTATCTGGTTTCTGTCCCGACCATTTGGTGATTCCCATGTTAATTTGTGAATTTCTTTATGTGGGAAGAGTGTTCCTCCAATGACCAGGTTGTTAATGCTACAGAAACTTATTAGTTTATCCCCATTTTCGTTTGCTGTTCCGCTGCCGCATTTCCCCATTGTTCTTTCATTATATGTATTGTGTGTACCAACTTTCGCATTGAGGTCTCCCATTACTATAACAAAATCATATCTAGGTGTGTCTTCCATTTCTTTCTGCAGTTGTTGATAGAATTCATCCTTGACCTCCTCATCGCTATCATTCGTTGGTGCGTAGCATTGTATTATTGTAGTGTTGGTGAATCTCCCTCTCAATCTTAATCTTTTTCCTTCTTCCTCGTTCGTCCTGAAAAGGACGTTGGTTGCGTTGTGTCCGTTTACAGCAAAGCTGCGATATCTGCACCTTTCGGCCGACACATCCGACTTCAGCACGGCATTTTTTGGACCGGGTTTGCCTTCCCACTTCGATCCCTACTCTCTCAGCCAGACTGCAGTGACGCAGCCTGTTTCCAGGACCACCATGTGGAGGTGGAGTAGGATCTTGGTCAGCTCTGGTTCGCTGACCCTGACTCAAGCAGTTTAGCCATGGGCCGCTGTCGTGAAACATTCTAAATCCACATATATAAATTAAAAGGTAAATGTAAAGCCTAACACATAAATTCAATAAAAGGAAAGAGAAATGGTAAAAGTACAGTGCTGTCACAATGGCGTACAAAAATCCCCCTTGTTTTCTACTTCGTCTGCAAATTGTAACGTTTCACGTTGATAGTAAAGCCTACTGCATCACTACACGCTTTCTACAATAAAACGTGTACTGCATTTCTAAGAAAACCTTGAGATACGCAAGCTGATTAATGACCTAAATTAATACTAGCATTAATTACACTACGTTAACATAAACGAAAGGACAGATGGACTTAGGATAGAGAGAGGGAGGGCTGAAAGCAGGAACGCATGCAACACGAACACGCGTCTCGCGATATACAATTAATGCCACCCACCCCAAGCGAAAGGCCAGAAGCAATACTTTTTTTTTCAGATAGACAGTGATAAAAAACACTACCCATACGAGAGTTAGGTTTAAAAACATGAAAAATGCTTATTCGGAAACATGACATTATACTGGTTTACGTTTGAAAGCCTGACAGTACCCAGACACCACATCGTATTGAAGTGAACAGGAGGTAGAAGAAAATGCACATTTTGAACGCAGCCACCTAGCTCCCTTAAATTTATATAATTGGGTTCCTTAGGACTTGCTGACAAAGAATATGTTAAACGTTACGCAAATAATCTAGGAATTAACAAATTATAGCCAAAATAAAATGGTGGTGCTGTCAGACAACACCAAAATCAGAATTGCGCAGTGGCGGATTTTGAAACCACCATTGTACGGGAAATAGGCCAACATGTTACCTCCTGTTTCATTGGCGGAAAGTATATGTAAGGCTAAACATGATTAGTCGGTCTGCAAATACTATTTTTTGTTGTTAGGGGAGACGGAAGGAAGGGTACTTTTTTTCAAACGCTTGTGTAAACATGGTTCGATTGGTTAGACCCGCCAATATAGGCAATTAGGAGCGTCAGTTCAGTGCCACATGTTAAAATAAACCTACTAAGAAACAGTGCGTTGAGAGCCAGATCATATTTTTCTAAATAAAAGTCTGGGACAGAGGCAGATCGGAATTTGTGCCATTATTCATCGCCAGTCAACGTATCTGTGTATTATTTCCATGAATTGTGGTAAGCTTGATATATTCAATATCTTTTTAATGAAAATTAAATGTAAATTGATAATTTATGTCTGTATATGTGTGTGGTTCAGTGGCAAACATGAGGCAAGGCCTAAATATTGCTCCAACCTGAACAGGAGGTGTCGGAGAAAAGTAAAACTGCATGGAATTGCCAAACAGTACACTGACACCTATCTTATTGACTAGAAGGAACTAATGCTGGAATTGCAGAGGCGTAGTAACCATTTAGGAGGAGAATACTGGTGTAAATTGTTTCAGATGAAGCTGGCAGTTGGCCTACCGCTCTGAACTCAGTGTTTGTTATGTATTGTGTTCAGTCTGGAAATAGATTATAAATTAGTTCTGAAATAGGAGGTACAACCTTCTTGTTTCAGGGACCGTGGTCATAAGTTATTGAAGCAGCACCTGGTCTGAGTTTTGCTGAATCCAGAGGCTGACAGCATACTCCTTGGTCCAGATAGCGACCAGTGAGGTGTCTCCAGAACACAGGAAGCAATCGAGCAGAGGAGTCTTTTCCTGCCGCCATCACGAAAGATAAGCTTCTGTGGCCAGAGTAGCTCAACATTATGTGCCCCCTCAAAAATTGACATTTTATCAAACACAGAGGGACAATTAATTGGTTCAAATGACAGGAACTGTGAACTTTTCCCAATACTATTTCCCCGATAATCAAACACTTGAAGTCATGATGAAAAACAACAACCAAGCTTGAACAAAACCAGTATTGCCTCATATTACTACTGCACAAATTACACACATAGAATAATAATAATAAACTATGTCAATACAAAGTTCATATATATAAACGGTGTACATAATACTTGTAATTACATTTGATTGTGATTCCTGGTTCACTGTGTAGTTGAATCAGGATACCCATTATTGAAAGAATTAATACATATATTTTTAAACTTAAACACTTGACTCATTTAAGATATTCTTATAGAGTGTTATATGTGTGTGAGTGTCACAGTGTTGTAAAGTGTTGTGGAATAAATTAAATTGTTTATCTGTTTGTTGTTGTTGTGACTTACACTTCATCATTTTCATAACCCTAGACATTTAACGTAGTCATCACCCTATTCCAGAATAATTCTGACTGAGGTAAAAATGTGGTAGCAAGTAAGGTCATCTGAAATACACCACACTTATTAGATACAGATACCTTCACAGCTGATCTCAGTCAGTACACTAAGTCCCCTATAAATATTTATAACATCCCATTTTACCACAGCCGCTAACTGCATTCTCTATTGCTGCGTCTTTGGGTTGCTGTTTTAACTTTTCCTGCCCCTGTCCATCTGCTCTCGCTTATCCCTAGAATGTGTAACCTGTAGTTTCTCATTTCTGCCGTGACATGTCTTAGTTTACCTGTCTCGTACATTGTCCAGACATTCCAAAAACCTATTCTTGTATCCTGTTTTGTGGTCAGGACATCCGTTTTCATGTCAGTGGCTTCCTTTCGGCTTTCACCACTGACAGTCATACGAGCCACAGACTCCGAATGTCCATCCCACAGCAAAGTTTTCATTTATTGTTGTTTCCGTAACTTCATTGGTTTTTTTTACACAGACAGGGGTGTCAGCCCTATGCTAAAACCCCCAACCTGGAGGACCAGGGTACCATCTTTTGTCTGACATCTACCCACACAGACCAGTCCAGCTTGGTTGAACCTACCAGGAGTAAAACTCCCACTGGTATAGCTCTGGGGATTGTCAGGGTACGCAAGCTGCCATACCGCTACAAGGTATAGGTACCATTGATGGCAGTCATAATTGAACAGAGAGACTAAATATGCCTCATTTTGGGATTCGCAATAGCCAGTTAGCCCCATGCTTTCCGATACGCCGGATGTGCTAGTATAAATAGACCTCGCCCTTGCTAAATTGGCAATATCACCCCCAGACCTAAAGGTCTTTTATATTTGGACATGCGCCCTAATATAACCGACTAGGTTGAACGGGACGCGCCTCGCCAAAACGAGGCAAAAGTTTTACATTAAAAAAAAATTGTGGCCATAAGATTTGAAAAACACAGCGAGCAGAAAGAAGCGGTAACTTGTAAATGAAGACTGCCTTTGCTAGTCGTACCTGAGATCAGATCAAGTTTGCCATTATAGTCCGTTCGGAAATTCGTGCCCACACATTGAACGTTGTAACTTTGCAACCCCTTGACGGATGTTATTGAAATTTGCTACGTGCCCTACTGATATCAATGCAGTTATTAATATATTTTTTTGCCCTTACAAAGCTCATGTCATGTTCGAATTTTCTTCTTTAAGTTATATAAAAAAAACTCTTACCGTTGTCTGGGTTAATATTTAGTAGTTCTACAGGAAAGTTACAACATCCGTTCAAAAATTGCGCACTTAATTTTTGTTTCAGCACAGCTCAAGTGATGAAATGTGCTATTCAATATTTTTTTTTTTTGAATTAGTGTAGTGACTACATGTCCGCACGAGTGCGCACCTATTGTACACAGTCACGAGTAATTATTTCAGCGGCGTATGCTAATTGCAATTAGTTGGCTGCAACGAAACAAAACGACACCAGCGTATAATATATTAATAAACTAAACTGCATAATTATGAAAAGCGCAATGAATCTGAAATGCAAATTTATCACTTTGCAGAAGGTAACTGTTATATTGTACAGGCATTTTCGCAGAGAGGCTAAGATGGGTTGTTTATACCACGACATCCAAAAACCAGGTGGAGAACTCGAAAGGCCCTGGGTGTGGATAGAAGATCTTTTCGACGTTGGACATAACAGGACTGTGATTGTACACAGGCTGCAGTTAAGCAAGGAAGGAAGAAAAAAATTGATGATTTTGACAAGGATGTCATTAGACGTTTGATTTTGAAGATTTTAATGCCAATCAACTTGTTACTCTCCGCATGCTTAAAAGTCGGCTGCAAGCAGAATGCGATATTAACGTCTCAAAAACAACTCTTTGGCAACTTGTCAGAAGTGTCGGCTTCACTTTTAGAAAAACGTCTGGCGGAAGGAATTTTTTATGTGAGAAACCACATCTGGTTGCAGCTCGAAGCAAATACCTTAGGCAGATTCGTGAGAGAAGGCAAGACGGCTATGATATAGTGTATTTGGACGAATCTTGGGTTAATGCTCATCATACGAACGAGAAAGAATGACAATCTGTTGACGGAGACCATAGAAGGAAAATTCCCAGCAGCAAAGGTCAAAGCATTATATTAACACATGCTGGCAGCAGACAGAATGGGCTTGTCCGTGATGCAGAGCTTATTTTTCAATCAAAGTCTGTAGATGGTAGGGACTACCACAGTGAAATGAATGGGCAAATATTTCGAGATTGGTTAGTGAATACACTTCTCCCGACTCTAGATAGGCCGTCTTGCCTGGTGATGGATAATGCGTCCTATCATAATGTTCTAGCGCAGGAGGATAAAGCTCCCACTTCGGCAAGCACGAAAGACGAAATCAGGAGGTGGCTTATGAATGAAAATATCTTCGCCGACAACAGCTATTTAAAACTAGAGTTGTTGCAGCGTGTGAGACAGAGGAATAAGACAAAAGTGTATCTGATTGATAAAATTATCCAAGAGCAGGGTCATGTTTCTCTTCGACTCCCACCTTACCATTCTCACCTTAACCCAATAGAGATGGTTTGGGCTAGAGTTAAAGGGCAAGTGGCCGCCCAGAACACCACTTTTAAAATGTGCGATGTTAAAGACATGACTCGTGAGGCCCTTTCACGAATAGACACAGAGTACTGGGCTAAATGTGAAGAACACGTGCTCCAGGAAGAAGAAGATTACTGGCAGCGAGATGCCTTGCAGTTTATCCAAGCAATAACTGTTGTGAACTTATTGGAGTCGTCCGATTCGGAATGAGGCACGTCGATCGCATTCCTTCGTTTGTGATAAACTAATTTCATATGCCAATCTATAATAACACATAAACAGTTACGATTCGTCATAGCTTCCTGATGATTTACTGCTATCATGGTTCATTATCAGATCATCATTCCTCGTATCAAAATCACGTGAACAACCAATAACACATTTAGGATACGCTTTTGAACCGTCTTGTCGCACAAATGTTGTGATTTACTGTAAGAATTAATGTTACGGGCAGATTTAGGCAACTGTTCCAAGAAGATCAAAGAAAATCGCCGTTTTGCAAAGTTCGCGACAGCTGTGGATGTAATGATCGCAAAATCTTAACTGCATGAAAAATCTAAGACTGCATGCAAAAATTCATGTCCATACAAGAAACAGTTTTGGAGAAAATTGACGCTTTCTGTGAGCACGAATTTCCGAACGGACTATAACAGCTCGTCTGTGTGTGCCCGAGGGTAAGAAAGATATATATATATATATATATATATATATATATATATATATATATATATATATATATATATATATATATATATATAATTATATGATTTGCTATTGATTCACTACAGTGTGTTGGTAAGTGTGTAGACATGTTTCTGCATGCAACCATTGTGTAATTTCTGAAGGACTTACCCGCCTGTGTACATTCAAATTAAATTGAGAATGATAGCAGAATTGTGTCTGTAGGTTTGGAAAAGCTTTTAAAGAAATATTTCTTGAGAAAATGGGACACATCAGGCATGTGTATAAGAATATAAAAAAGAAGGACAGAAATTGTTTTAATGTATGGATCAAAGTATTACTTAGTATTTTATACTAGACCAAATCATTGTATGGAGGCGGATCGTGGACAGATGGATCTAACTAAGGTTTTAAAAGGAAAGTGTAGTCACGGTGAATGGAATGGAATAGTGATGGACCATATAGGGATTACGTTTATTTTTGTTTCAGGTTCTATCCTGACAACTACAAAACAAAAACTTTATAGAGTCATCCACCTCTGCTGGACTCTGTGGTGCAAGTGCCCTTGTGGTTAACAGGGCCAGATACCCAGCTTCCACCGCCTGGAGAAATTCAAAATACGTGTTCGTCCATGGCAGGAGAGTGACAGATCTCTAAACACAAGATAAGTGGCAAAACAAAGCCACTGATCATCGTATCCAGATTATACCCCTATACTAAAAGACAAGATGCAAATAAACATACAGTGAATGATGAAAAGTGTGGACATAAATTTACCCATTACTAGCTTTACAGTCAAGAAATAGTGACAAAACTCATTAGTCTAGTATCATATCAATGCTCTTTAAAAGGAGGTAATTAATCCAGTTGATAACCTTCAACAAGTGAATGACTTTTGATATTGTTAATTATTTTCAATGTTTATTGATTTATTGTTGTAAATAAATTTGATTTCATTTCAAACTTTCCAGACCGAAAAGAGAAACGGTATAGGCTAAATAAATTGTAAATATTTACCAGCAGACTTACTTACTTATTAAAGTTTAGTTCATGTTCTTGTTGGAAATAATTTTGTTAATATCCCCTAGCAGAGTCAACAATAATAATAATATAATCAAGGGAGGATCTTGAGAGGGAGCCCATAGGGATCCAGGATAATACAATAACATCAGACCTAGAAACTTATACAGCTTGACCCTACCTTTGATATCCATACACCCTTACTCTTTTCAGAGAAGGGGGTATTACTTATAAGACCAGACTCTTATCTGGCACTATCCTGGTATCACCTGATACAACTTTGTGTCCAGGATATATTACATTTTAATAACGTCTCAACCCTCTCGCGACACCAGTTGACAGAACTTTCTGGTTTTTTTCAACGCGTGTCCCTATTCAATGCCAGTACACATCTTCTCACATCTTGTTACACTAGTACATCATATCAGATTGCAAACAATTTTTGTGTGATGCTGAAGTTCGTGTCAGCAAAGCATAGCAATACAAACTGCATTCCATTATAATTTGGAAATTCCATCCCTTCATTTGTGGTTCATTGTTTGCTTTACTTCCAATGTCTGTTTGTTTTGTTTTTCATTGTTAAAACATCTTCCTGTGCTATTTAACGCTCAAATTGTCAGTAAACACAGGGAACACGTTGTCAAATAGCCAACCTGTTACTGCACTTTTGATAAAAGGAAATATTTTTACGACACGGACATTCATTAGCAAACCGTCGTAGTTTGTTTTAAGATGACATCAGCACTGAATAACCTGGTTTGTAGTTTGTTACCTTTATAAATAATCAAAAGTGAACTTTTTAAAAATTACCCAGGTAATCGCACAGAGAATTAACGTTATCAGGAAAGCAGAATTTTGTAACTGTTCTTATCTTTTAAATTTCATAAAGTTTTTTCAACCATTTTTTCAAGACCTTACTTGTACGAGTACATCCCACCAACATTGACTTATTTTGTTTTAGTTCAATACATTTAGTTTCCTGATCATTCAATTACTTGATCACTTAGTTACATGGTGATCCATTCATTTAGTAATTCATACATTTATTCATTTAGACTTTTGGTCATTTAGTCATTCAGTCATGTACTCATAAACTCTGGCATTCAGTCACGCAGCCAACCTTCTTAAAATACGTAATTGAAATACAGAAACATTTCAGTTCACAGCAGTAACAAATAAATACTTCAGCATTATTTAAAAGGCCATGTATTTCCAATGGTCTCTGAAGAGATGAAGAAATAATATCACTACTGTTCATTCAGGCATATCATAAAAGATGACTAATATAAGATTGTGCATGTATCTGGCAGTCTCATCAGTTAAAATACACTGCTACAGAAACTACATCTATTCAATAAGCTAAAGATAGGAACTACCAATGAGTGTTACTGGGGCAAATGACTGCTGAACATCTGCTGCAAAATTGTCCAACATATGAGGAACAGAGATAACACATTTATTACCAGCAGACCTAATGGTCTTTTATATTTGGATATGCGCCATAATATAACCGACTAGGTTGAAGGGGACGGGCCTCGCCAAAACGAGGAAAAAAAAATTTTTTTTTTAAATAACACATATGGCCATCACCAGAACCACCCCTGGGCAAACTCTATGGAGATACCAACAACCTCAGACTGACAGCTGCTTTCTTTAAACTTATTCGAGTTGATGTTTGAAAGTGATTGAAGAAGACGAAACCATTGCTGCAAGTGAAAATGAATTCTTGTGTGCGGGATTCCTGCAAAATGATTAGCTGCAGTGTGTGGCTCCATGCTCTATACGGAATGAAAATGGGAAATGATGAACTGCTTAAAAACATCTGGTTAGGTACAGAGCCATCTTTTTTTCTTACTCTTTGACTCCATCTCACTAAAATAAAGAATTATTCATTTGTTCTCTAACCTGTTGTAGTCTCTGGGTAACAGCGGTGTAGAACCTGTAGAAAAAACTGAGAGTCAGAGTTCTCCTGTAGGCAACCATGCCACCTGGTGAACCTGGAGGGAGGGGCAGGTCAGCAGGGAGCATGTCCTGAGAGCAAGCAGTCTCCAGTAGGGTGTCGTCCCATGGCCTGACAGTAAAGAGAAGATAATGAGGGAATCAGACTTTATCAAGGATAGTTTTAGATAGACATTTATTGTTATACAGAACTGACATCATTGCATTCCGGGCAAACCCATAGGTGCTCAGTCTCCATCAGTATATGTCGAAGAGTGTGAATGCTAACTGTTCCTGTAGCTCGCTGGTTGTAAATACGACGGATGCATCCTCTCAAACGTCCATCTCTACTAGCCTTATGTTTGATGCCAAATTCCAACAGTCTTAACCTTGATGATTGCAGTGTCATTCTCTAACAGGCGATCATTAATTGTTCTCAGTATATCTCCCTTATCCATATCTAGTGTCCCCAGTATGGGTGCCCTTGATGCTAGTCTGTCAGCTCTTTCATTACCACATACCCCAGCGTGACCAGGACTGTATATCCACACCAGCTCTTGAAGACTGGAAGCTTCTATGAATATTTGCATTCATGCCGCAACCAACCACTTTGAACCTTCCGAAGCATGGACTGAGAGTCTGACACAGTGATGGCCTTTGTTAATGAAGTTTCAGTTATCCACCTTAAAGCTGCAGTAACAGCCTCGACCTCCATTCTCATGCTGGAAGTTGTTATCTTGTAAGCTATGTTCGGCGACGATTCTGCCCTGCATCCGAGCAGAGAAGCCCCAACCGGATTTCTCACCACGGATCACAAACCCATCTGTATACACAATGGCTTCATCATCCCCTGAATGATCATGTATCCGTTGATTAATTTATTGTTAAAGACACCATTTGCTTCTTGTGGAGTTTAGGCCTTCAACAAGTTCATGTCAAGTCTTCCTGTCCTGTGCCATCTGTTGAAGTTCTTTCCGTGACTTCTTTATCACTTTTAAAAACCTACCTTAACATCCTTTCTCTATAAGTTTTTAAGGTCTTCCTATATTTCTTTTACCCTGGAGGTTCCGGAACAAGAAACGCCGTATAATTTTAACAGCTTGCTTCCTCAATCTGTATCCTGTCTGTGAAGTCAAATATCCAAACGTAACTTTGTATCCGCGCATCTTTTGAAGCTCATTTTCATCTAGGGTTAATATCGAAGTTTGTCCCAGTTAATAACACTTGTGAACGTTAATCATAAAGGCTCTTCAATCAGCCAACATCAATCACTGTGACGACGACGCATGTCCAACATCCTATAATATTTATTCCACAGTTTTCACAAGACAACAGCACGGCATTCTATGTAAGTTATTTTCCAAGATACACATTCTGGCAATCCAACAATAGTATCACATAATCCATTTTCCTCCATATACTTAAAATCTGAACACATCGAGTTCTCATAGAACATTTCCCATTAAACATATTCAAAAGAACTACCAGCTAGGTAGAAACAACATACGACCCCAAAGGGTAAACACCAACTATATCCCGTTACTATACCAAACATTCGCACGTCATATGCGAAGTACGCATAGTGATAATTCATAATCGTGCCGCGCTTACCAGCACCATACGCATCGTCATTCTATCTGACATGTGGCGTGCAAAAGCCAACGCCACACTATCCTACACAAGTCTTTTCTTTCCATCAGTTCCACATTAGTGATCTTTCATGTCATTAAATCCTTCTATTTTGCAGAAGCATCCATTCATGAAATCTGTAATGTCTAGATTGACATTTTGTTATGCTCCAAGACTCAGAGCCATAAATAGAACTTGTTCAACACATGAGATGAACATTTTATTTCTTTTGACTCCCATATATTGCTCACGGTAATGAAAGCTCATGGTATCTATCTTACTAGCAATAACCCGTCAAACTTGACGGGTTTTTAATTATAGTGTGCTGTTTCCGTTCCCAGATGAGCAGATAGAAGTACATTCTTAAAGTGTTTTTGGTTTCTTTCCATTATACAGTATAATCAAACTGTTCATGAACACCGTCATTTGAACTCTTTTCTTTGTTGATTGTAACTATTTTCGGGAGAGTATTTATAATGGGAACAATACAATTTTTCAACACGGTTGCATTCCTCCGCTGTGACCAACGTACACACCGCGAGAATTATGTTATTTTAGATTCAATTTAAAAGTTCTTTGATAACGACATTTCGTGTGAAAGTGCGTGGATTGTTTTCAAAGATTGTTACATCTTGATCATTATGTGTCAAACCGTTCAACTAAATTCACTTTGGTATGTTATTGGCTCATGCACACCAATTTTTACGCACTTTTTCTTTGTCGAGCGCTGCTAATTACGTGAAAGAATTAAAAATAATAAAATAAAACCAAAGTATTTGTTTTATATAACACCCACGCCGCGCAAGTTGCACACCGTGCATTACTTTTTTTTTTCTGGCGCAAGTTACTGTTTTGAGTGAGACCGACCGACGTAACATACATCGGTAATTATGTTAGTTGTGTGTGTGGGGTTCTTATTTTGACATCACTTTCACGTTACACTTTGCTTTTACAACAATAATTTTCTCAGGAGTAAAATATCATTTCATTTACTTTATTATAAGAGAATGAACTTTTTTTTCAGGTAAATAAATATTAGACAAACATAAAGGTATGTTTTCAGGCACTCGTAAGAAATAAAGAAGTAGAACACTAGACAACAGAAAAACAACAGACGTGAGTGGCTTACCCAGGACTCGAACCCAGGACCTTCCGTGCGACAACCCCGTCTAGCTATGCAAGCGAATCACACTATCCTCCTTGCCATCTAGGCATCACCAAAAAATGATGCTTCGATGACGGGTCACTAGTGCGACCCGCAAGACATAACACCGGAAATTTACCATGGGCAGTCCAGCCTATTAATGACGCAATCACTTCTGTTGTTCCCCTATTATACAGTATAGGTCAGACTAAACAAGACAAAGACCTTAATACTGTGTCTAGTAAATGATAGAAGACTAAGAACAGTAAGTACAGGACAGAGGATAGGTTTTTGGTATTGTATAAACATTTACAACACATAAGGAAGGGAAACCCGAGGCCTGTAAACAGTAAATAAATATTAGACAAACATAAAGGTATGTTTTCAGGCACTCGTAAGAAATAAAGAAGTAGAAAACTAGACAACAGAAAAACAACAGACGTGAGTGGCTTACCCAGGACTCGAACCCAGGACCTTCCGTGCGACAACCCCGCCTAGCTATGCAAGCGAAGCGCACTATCCTCCCTGCCATCTAGGCATCACCAAAAAATGATGCTTCGATGACGGGTTTTTTTCAGGTGCTTGATTCAGAAAACAAGGTTTTCAGTTGTAAATAATACTTTTCCGTAACGATATTCAGAAGCAAGACATAATAAAAAATACTAGATGAAAGATTACAGCAAGTGGTCTGAAAATACACATGGAGAAAAACAAAAGATAATGAGAATAAATACAGGAAATGATAACAAGATTGCACTATAAGAATCACCACTACAAGAAGCAGAATCATACAGATACCTTCATAGCAATATAGACACATTTAGATGGATAGATTAACAATGTTAATATATAGTGGCTGGGAATGTGAAGGTCTGATGCTGTTCTTACAATGTATGTGACTTTTAACAGATGAAAGTCAATTAAATATCTGTTAAAGTCAGTTATATAACTGGAACCACCAGGCCTTTACACCCCTCCACTTTAATATTATTCTTGTTCAGAGTTTCTTCTTGATTTTGTTTGTTTGTTTTTTTTATTTATTTATTTAACGTATAAGCACAATTGTGATTGTCCCTATTTACAATGATTTGACAAATGTGATGCCACTTTCTCATATCGGCAGTTTTTCATATTATTTGGAATTGAAAACAATATATATCTTAATTATAACCCATCAGAGGTTGAACGGGATATTTTTCTTCATTAATTTAAAAAAAAAAAAGATGGATAGACAAAGATATAAAAATAAAAATACAAAAGGTTAGAGGAGCTTTCATTGCATTGGGAAACATATGGAGATCAAAAGAAATCGTCCAACATGAAATTCTGAATCTTCAGTTCCAATGTCTAATTATTCTTATTGTACGAGTGACGTAAACCATATAGGTGTCAGTGGGAAGGGAGATGGGAAGCAGACATTGTTGATAAATAGTACACACATTTAGGAAACCTACTAATAGCATTTCAAGGCAGTTCTCGCTCTAGAATCTCCATGGCAACAAAGGCAGAGGGAGACCAAAGACCACATGGAGAAGAGAACTGGAGACAGACGTGAAGGTATGAAGAAGACATGGAAAGAACTTGACCTTAAGACAGGATAAGGAGGACATGATGAAAATTTGATGACTACCTCTGCTCCTTGTGAAGGGTTATGATGATGATGTGACGATGATGATGATGATATGAATATTGATCTTTCTTCATGCTTACTTTCCAGTCAAAGCTCTCATAGTCTTCGTCGCCAGCACTGTCTTTATTGACATCCCTCCAAAAGCCAGAATGATTTCTTGGACATGGGTCCCACTATCTCCAAGATAAACTCGCATGCCAGCATTAACAATGGCGATATCATCCTCTTTACGATTGGCTTGTTTGTAGCCGAAGAAGTACTCATTCTGGGACAGACAATGGAAGCATGATCAAGAAATGATCATGGAAAAAAACAACAACATAGGACCAAACAAACAAGGGAGAAAGGTGTATATTTTCAGGATAAATAGTTGAGGCTGAAAATAATAGTTCTTTTTTTTTTAACTGTAAGCTATAATTCAACGAAATGTTACGATTTATGGGGATAACACACTACAAAATCAAATTAAGCTTTAAACAACATGCCATAAAATTATATTAATTTTTTAAGAGTATGTCATAAATGTATATTATACACCTTAAAATCATACTCAGCGTTTAAAAGCACGCCACAAAATACATACGTGGAAGTGAACCTATGTCTGTAAGGATAATTACATCCTCATTGACTCTTGAAATCATCTACACACTTCCAGGGATTTCCCCTGTGGTGAAACTTGTTGAAAACCCAGCATTGCACACTAAGCTTGGAGAAGTCACTTGAGCCCCATACATAATTCTTTGGCTTTGACTTGGTTGACTGCATGCAGAAGGATCTCTCTATGGACCCAGTGATAGGCAGGGGAAGCTGAGAAGTGGCTCTGTGTAGGAAGTGACAATTCCTTGGGAGAACACAGAATCAGGGTGCAGTATTTTATCTCTGCATAGTTGGAGAGCCCCCTTGGATGACGGGGAATGCACAGTAGGCCACGTGCTTCTTACTCCTAGCATGGGACCAGATGTAATGATCCTTTAAACGCAAGCCAAGCTAGAGAAACTGGAGCTCATGACTTCAACTCAACACATTTCGGAATGGCAGAAAAGCCAAAGGAAAAGCCTAGATCTACAGTGTAGATAATACCAAGGTGTCTTCAACTTGGTATTGGCTGTTAAAGAGTGAGAAGCTCAGCAGACCTAGTTAAACAACAACAACAAGAGGGCACCATAAAATCATATTAAACTTTTATGAGCAAACTATAAAATCCCATTACACTTTTAAGAGAATAAAAAATGATATTAAACTTTTAAGTTTATAATCATATTAAACTTTTAAGAGGACATCATATAATCTTATTAAACTTTTCAGAGGACATCATATAAACATATTAAACTTTTAAAATGTCACCATAAAATCATATTAAACTTTTCAGAGGACACCATAAAATCATATTAAACTTTTATGAGCAAACTATAAAATCCCATTACACTTTTAAAAGAACACCAAAAAGTGTTATTAAACTTTTAAGAGAACATCATATAATCTTATTAAACTTTTCAGAGGACATCATATAAACATATTAAACTTTTAAAATGTCACCATAAAATCATATTAAACTTTTCAGAGGACACCATAAAATCATATTAAACTTTTATGAGCAAACTATAAAATCCCATTACACTTTTAAAAGAACACCAAAAAGTGTTATTAAACTTTTAAGAGAACATCATATAATCTTATTAAACTTTTCAGAGGACATCATATAAACATATTAAACTTTTAAAATGTCACCATAAAATCATATTAAACTTTTCAGAGGACACCATAAAATCATATTAAACTTTTATGAGCAAACTATAAAATCCCATTACACTTTTAAAAGAACACCAAAAAGTGATATTAAACTTTTAAGAGAACATCATATAATCTTATTAAACTTTTCAGAGGACATCATATAAACATATTAAACTTTTAAATGTCACCATAAAATCATATTAAACTTTTCAGAGGACACCATAAAATCATATTAAACTTTTATGAGCAAACTATAAAATCCCATTACACTTTTAAAAGAACACCAAAAAGTGATATTAAACTTTTAAGAGAACATCATATAATCTTATTAAACTTTTCAGAGGACATCATATAAACATATTAAACTTTTAAAATGTCACCATAAAATCATATTAAACTTTTCAGAGGACACCATAAAATCATATTAAACTTTTATGAGCAAACTATAAAATCCCATTACACTTTTAAAAGAACACCAAAAAGTGATATTAAACTTTTAAGAGAACATCATATAATCTTATTAAACTTTTCAGAGGACATCATATAAACATATTAAACTTTTAAAATGTCACCATAAAATCATATTAAACTTTTCAGAGGACACCATAAAATCATATTAAACTTTTAAAATGTCACCATAAAATCATATTAAACTTTTAAAATGACACCATAAAATCATATTAAACTTTTAAAATGTCACCATAAAATCATATTAAACTTTTCAGAGGACACCATAAAATCATATTAAACTTTTAAAATGACACCATAAAATCATATTAAACTTTTAAAATGTCACCATAAAATCATATTAAACTTTTAAAATGTCACCATAAAATCATATTAAACTTTTCAGAGGACACCATAAAATCATATTAAACTTTTAAAATGTCACCATAAAATCATATTAAACTTTTAAAATGACACCATAAAATCATATTAAACTTTTAAAATGTCACCATAAAATCATATTAAACTTTTCAGAGGACACCATAAAATCCTATTAAACTTTTCAGAGGACACCATAAAATCATATTAAACTTTTAAAATGTCACCATAAAATCATATTAAACTTTTAAAATGTCACCATAAAATTATATTAAACTTTTAAAATGTCACCATAAAATCATATTAAACTTTTCAGAGGACACCATAAAATCATATTAAACTTTTAAAATGTCACCATAAAATCATATTAAACTTTTAAAATGTCACCATAAAATCATATTAAACTTTTCAGAGGACACCATAAAATCATATTAAACTTTTAAATGTCACCATAAAATCATATTAAACTTTTAAAATGTCACCATAAAATCATATTAAACTTTTCAGAGGACATCATATAAACATATTAAACTTTTAAAATGACACCATAAAATCATATTAAACTTTTCAGAGGACACCATAAAATCATATTAAACTTTTAAAATGACACCATAAAATCATATTAAACTTTTCAGAGGACACCATAAAATGTTTATTAAACTTTTATGAGCAAACTATAAAATCTCATTACACTTTTAAGAGAACACCAAAAAGTGATATTAAACTTTTAAGAGAACATCATATAATCTTATTAAACTTGTCAGAGGACATCATATAAACATATTAAACTTTTAAAATGTCACCATAAAATCATATTAAACTTTTCAGAGGACACCATAAAATCATATTAAACTTTTCAGAGGACACCATAAAATCATATTAAACTTTTAAAATGACACCATAAAATCATATAAAACTTTTAAAATGTCACCATAAAATCGTATTAAACTTTTCAGAGGACACCATAAAATCATATTAAACTTTTAAAATGTCACCATAAAATCATATTAAACTTTTAAAATGTCACCATAAAATCATATTAAACTTTTCAGAGGACATCATATAAACATATTAAACTTTTAAAATGACACTATAAAATCATATTAAACTTTTCAGAGGACACCATAAAATCATATTAAACTTTTAAAATGTCACCATAAAATCATATTAAACTTTTCAGAGGACATCATATAAACATATTAAACTTTTAAAATGACACCATAAAATCATATTAAACTTTTCAGAGGACACCATAAAATCATATTAAACTTTTAAAATGACACCATAAAATCATATTAAACTTTTCAGAGGACACCATAAAATCATATTAAACTTTTAAAATGACACCATAAAATCATATTAAACTTTTCAGAGGACACCATAAAATCATATTAAACTTTTAAAATGTCACCATAAAATCATATTAAACTTTTAAAATGTCACCATAAAATCATATTAAACTTTTAAAATGACACCATAAAATCATATTAAACTTTTAAAATGACACCATAAAATATTACATTTTTTAAATGACAAAATAAAATCATATCAAACGTTTAAAATGACAGCATAAATCATATTCAACTTTTAAAATGACACCATAAAATCATATTAAATTTTTAAAATGACACCATAAGATCATATCAAACGTTTAAAATGACACATAAAATCATATTAAACTTTTAAGATGACACCATAAAATATTAAATTTTAAAATGACACCATACAATCATATCAAACGTTTAAAATGACACGATAAAATCATTAAACTTTTAAAATGACACCATAAAATCATATTCAACTTTTAAAATGACACCATAAAATCATTAAACTTTTAATATGACACTATAAAATATTAAATTTTAAAAATAACACAATAACATCATATCAAACGTTTAAAATGACACCATAAAATCATATTCAACTTTTAAAATGACACCATAAAATAGTATTAAACTCTTAAAATGACACCATAAAAATCGTATTAAACTTTTAAAATGACGCCGTAAAATCATATTCAACTTTTAAAATAACACCATAAAATCGTATTAAACGTTTAAAATGACACTATAAAATCATATTAATCTTTTAAAAGGACACCATAAAATCATATTAAACTTTTAAAATGACATCAACAAATCTTATTAAACTTTTAAAATGACATCATAAAATCATATTAAACTTTTAAAATGACACCATAAAATCATATTACACTTTTAAAATGACACCATAAAATCATATGAAACTTTTAAAATGACACTGTAAAATCATGTTAATCTTTTAAAAGGACACCATAAAATCATATTAAACTTTTAAAATGACATCATAAAATCTTATTAAACTTTTAAAATGACATCATAAAATCATTTTAAACTTTTAAAATGACACCATAAAATCATATTAAACTTTTAAAATGACACCATAAAATCATAATAAACTTTTAAAATGACACCTTAAAATCACATTAAACTTTTAAATGACACCATAAAATGATATTAAACTTTTAAGAGGACATTATATAATCATATTAAACTTTTAAAATGACACCATAAAATCATATTATTCTTTTAAAATGACATCATAAAATGATATTAAACTTTTAAAATGACACCTTAAAACCATATTAATCTTTTTAAAATGACACCAAAAAATGATATTAAACTTTTAAAATGACACCATAAAATCATATTAAACTTTTAAAATTACACCATAAAATCATATTAAACTTTTAAGACGACACCATAAAGTCACATTACACTTTTAAGACGACATCATAAAGTCACATTACACGTTTAAGAGGACATCATAAAGTCACATTACACTTTTAAGAGGACACCATAAAACCATATAAAACATTTAAGGGGGCACAATAAAATCATACTAAACTTTTAAAATGACACCATAAAAAATGACATTAAACTTTTAAGAAGACACCATAAAACCACATTAATCCTTTCAGAGCACAAGATAAAATCATGTTAAACTCTTCAGAGCACAACTTAAAATCATATTAATAACATTATTCCGTCATTATGCATCCATTATTCCCATATATATTATTCTAGTTGTTTGTTAATCAATAAACAGATACAGGCAGCTACAAGGAATACACACACTGTGCCCCATTGTGCCCGAACTTGCCCTCAGGTGTACTCATATTCGCTATAAAACCACCGAACCATCGAGACGTCATTCCAGCCAAAATGGACAGAGCCTCACATACCCGAAGGTTTCGAGGGATGTCCTTCCTCATCTGCACAAAGGCATTTATAGAGGAACACTCAAGACCGATTGGTTTTGAACTAATAAAAGCGCTCTTTCCGCGAGGGTAGGAGCTTGGTAAGCATGTATTAGCTCTAGAATTGCCACAGTTATCCAAGTAGGATCGTGTCATCTAAGGAACCTCGACTGATTTAATGAGCCATTCGCGGTTTCACCGTGAGACAGTGCGAACTTAGACATGCATGGCTTAATCTTTGAGACAAGCATATGACTACTGGCAGGATCAACCAGATAACTGTCTGACTGAACAGAGCATTTCGTCGCTCGCGTCGCTCGGGGAGGGAGACAGCGCTCTGTGCAGAGCGGATCCCGGCGGCCCCGGCGATTTTAAGAAATATACATACAAAGATAAATACACTAGATTAGAACTACTGCTGGTCTGCTAGCTCAGGCAAGTCGCACATGGTGACTAAAATGAGGTTAAGGCATCCCGTGTACAAATCAAAATTCAATGGTTTGTGCAAGGTCCTCAAATCAATAACAACAACACATGAGGCAGGCAATCTTATCGCGTAAAACGAAATGCTACAAAATTCACCACTGCACGAGCATATAAATGCTTGCTGCTAGCTTCCTGTACGGAAATCACGTGCAGTGTTGGGCCAATACACAATATGGAGCACACAAAAACAAGAACTGGTGACGACAGATACGTGAGCTTGAACTTACTGGTCTGGTATAAGGAACCGTCACACTAAGTAATGTATCCGTTTTGTTCAGACATGTCTGTCGGTAGCCAGTGAAAAAATTCTCCGCCATTGTCACTTGTCTTCTGTTGCCATCTGAAAGTATACAGTTAAATGACACAACTTAAATAATAATAGCCCCTTCAGTCATAACTGACAATGGGAATGCGCCCCTGAGGTGACATCCCTCAGCTGCTTATTCTCCTGGTGATCCTTTTGACGTTTTCTCCTCTCTTCTGCTTGCTGTGAGAGCTTCTTTTCGCCCAATCTGAGGTGGCGCGTAGAGAGCATCGTCACATGGTGCGATCGGCAGCTTCATCCTCCCAGGTTGATGGATTTATGTCCAGTGCCCTCATGTCTCTCTTGCACACATCTTTGAACCTCAGCTGTGGTCTCCCAACTGTTCTTTTGCCATCTGCCAGTTATCCGTAGAAGATATCTTTCGGAATGCGACCATCTTCCATGCGGCGGACATGGCCAAGCCAGCGTCGTCTGCGCTAAGCATGCTTAAATACACAACTTAAATACACAACTTAAATACTGGAGGCAAAAAGAGAACAAAATGAGGAAAAATTTAAATGGAAAGAAGAAAGAGAAAGGAAAATATATGAATGATTGAATATCAATAATAATAATTGTCATCACTTCCTTGTCTTCTCCCTGCGGAGCATGTAGACAGCACTGTAGCTGATCCCCATACAGGGAGCCTGACTAAAGCATGCATGTGCCCCATATATATAGTTCAGCTTCAGCATTTATTTCTTGGAGATACATTTTCCCATTCTAATTGGATAAAACGTAAATGCAGTCCCAAAGTAGATACTACAATAGGGCAGTGAAGTGTTAGAGACTTCACCATACTAGGTCCAGCTGGGATGACTAGAGCCCCTTGATGTATAGAGAGTTACGCGAACTATGTCAGAATCGAAAACGAGGCTGAACTACGTAGACGCCATTTTCGGCTGGACAATACCAGGGCTAGTAGCGAGAATAAGCATCGAGTAAGATTTTTTTTTTTTTTAAATTAATGATGAAAAATATCCCGTTCAACCTCTGGTGGGTTATAATTAGGATATATATTGTTTTCGATTCCAAATAATATGAACAACTGCCGATATGAGAAAGTGGCATCACATTTGTCAAATTATTGTACATAGGGACAATCACAATTATGCTTATACGTTAAATAAATTTTTTTTAAATAAATAAATAAAGAAGAAACTATGAACAAGAATAATATTAAAATTGAGGGGTGTAAAGGCCTGGTGGTTCCAGTTATATAACTGACTTTAACAGATATTTAATTGACTTTCGCCTATTAAAAGTCATATGTATTGTAAGAACAGCATCAGACCTTCACATTCACAGCCACTATATATTATCATTTGTTCGTGTTAAATATTGTTTGACTATATTATGTAGTTCCCTAGGACTGTCTATTCTTAACACCTCTTCTATACTTATAAGATTATATTTATATATTTATAAATATATTATAAATTTAATATATAATTATAAATTTATATATTATATATATATATATATATATATATAATAAATTTAAATTATATAATATAAATTATATAATTTTATAATTATATAATTGTAATATATAAAATTATATAATAAAAATTATATAATATAATAAAATTGTATATTTTCTCTATTTTAGCTTCCTTATCTTCTATGTTTTGTTTGATCTTTTCAGTAAGTGAGTAGTCTATGACTGGTCTATGATCTCATATTTTATCTATATATATTATATATGTATATATATATATATATATATATAAGAAAAAAAGGTAAAGGTAAAGGAACCCGTTACACGCCCATTGAGGCATATTGGGAATATGGTGTTAGGCCCATATTATCTTGACCGTCGGCACACGAGGGGTGATGTGGTCGGCATCACGCCGGCCGCCTTAACCTTCCCAGAGTAGCTCTGGTACCCATTCGGGGCTGGGTCGACCCAGGAGCCGTTTGTGGCCTAAAAATTGTCCGCCTCCTCTGGGGATCGAACCATAGACCACTGCGCTAGGATGCCAGTGCACTAACCACTATGCTACCGCGGCTCCATATATATATATATTTATATATATATATATATATATATATATATATATATATATATATATATATATATATATATATATATATATATATATATATATATATATATATATATATATATATATATATATATATATATATATATATATATATATATATATATATATATATATATATATATATATATATATATATATATATATATATATATATATATATATATATATATATATATATATATATATATTTATATTTATATTTATATTTATATTTATATTTATTTATATATATTTATATATATTTATATATATTTATATATATATGTTGTTCGTCCATCACGGGTGATGAAGACCACTCTGTTCATCCAATTATTTAGGAATATGTTAGGTTAGTCTATGGGTACGAAGGTGACTGATGAGCCCGATGCGGGCCTGGAAAGATCTCGGACAGTGTGGGCAGGGAATGTTTGCTTCATGTGAAGGTTTTATTACACGGTCCTTTCTAGCTTGTCTCCGCTGTTCCGCTGCTGCTCTTCTGGATGATTCGCATGCCGCTGCACCTTTACGAAGAGATGTGCGCCAAGCAGTTCGGTCTTGCGCAGCAGCTTCCCATGTGTCTGGGTTTATGTTAAAGGTTTTCAATGACGTCTTTAACGTGTCTTTGAAGCGCTTCTTTTGGCCACCATGGGAGCGTTTACCCTTCTGTATCTCACCATAAAAAAGTATCTTTGGCAGTCGATGGTCTGGCATGCGGACTACATGACCTGCCCAGCGAATCTGTGACTGCATCAGAATAGTATCAATACTAGGAATACCAGCTCTGACAAGAACGGCGGTATCCGGGATTTTGTCTTGCCATTTGATGTTCATTATCTTCCTGAGACAGACCGTATGGAAGTGGTTTAGCTTCTTTACGTGGCGCCTGTATACAGTCCATGTTTCACTTGCATATAGCAGCACTGGAAGCACCGCAGCTCTGTACACCTTCAGCTTTAATATATATATATATATAATACAACTATAATAAAATTATAATTAATTTTTATTATATTATTTTATAAGGTAGTATGTTTTGCAAAGTGTTGCAATTCTAACGGAATATTTGTTGCTAAATAGTGGAATTCTAACGGAATATAAAATTCAACGGAGTATGTGTTAAAAATTCACGCTACTGATTCTATTCAATAAACCGGTAAGTAAACTAGTTTTCTTCTTTTTGTTTTGTTAGTTGAAATACAAAGAATAGTACAAATATGTGCTACTGTATTTGCATCTAATTTTATTTCAAATTCACAGAAGAGAACAAGTGGTAATCTTCTGACTCCGCACTGGCCACAACAGATTGAGATACCATCTATTCAACAAGCTAAAGATAGGAACTACCGATCAGTGTAACTGTGGCACTGATAAAATGACTGCTGAACATCTGCTTCAAAGTTGCCCCTTATATGTGGTACAGAGAAAGTGCATATGGCCGACGCCAGCTCCTTTCGTGGAAAAGCTTTACGGGGATTCAAATAGCCTCAAACTGACTACTGCTTTCTTTGAGAACATTCAAGTGGACGTCTGAGAGTGTACGAAGAAGAAGAAGAAGAATTTCAAATTATTAGTTAACCTAAACGAAAATGCATATTGGGTCTGAAACTCGCGATTGGGTCCATTTTCATGCAATACGGGTACAGCCGAAAATGGCGGCCAAATTTTAGTTTGCGTAACTCTTATATGAAAAATGGGCTCTAGGTTAGCTTCCTTACTTCCTTTACCTTCTCTAACTGAAGAGCAGGTTTTTGATCCGGAACTCGGTAAGTTTGGCATCACACGAAACACTAGCAGTGATTGACATATGAGAGGATGCAGCCGTCATGAATACAACCTTCACGCTACAGAAATAATTAGCATTCATAGCCTTAGAAATCTGCTGAGGGAGACAGAGTAGCTATGGGTTTTGCCGGAGTGCGAATATGTCTTTTCTGATCAACGATATGTTTCTCTTCCGTCTTGCTTCCTTCTTGTAATGTAAAAAGGCGAAACTCTACCTCTACGGAGCAGCTACCACTTTTGTTCCTCTATTATCAGGGCTCTGGTAATGTGCAAACATGAACCATGGTCAATACAGAGTAGGAGATGCTCTAACGGGTGCACTAGTCCAGGAAATATAGCAGATGAACTGATGCTATTGAAAGGCGGGCTACATTTACAGTCCATTAATTGATTAGCTAGTTCTACTGTTTGTTCTGATCTCAGTGGCAGACCACAGAACATTTACCGTCATTTTCAAAGCTTGATAAACTGAAGCTATGTGGGCATTTATTTAATACAGTGTTTCTCAAGCTGCCATGTAGGCCACTGTGATCTTCGTGGAACCATTATTCAGATCTATGTTAGGTGCATAACATGAATTATTTTTCCATTATTACCAAATATTCTTCCTATCAAACAGACAGAAAGATTTGAGATGGTGTACTGTACGTCTCCTCTCCCCTCCCCCCGTAGTTTTATTCATTCATTCATTTGCCCTTCATCTCCCCAAGGAGCATAGGCCTTCAACTAACTAGTGCCAAGTCCTTCTATCCTGTACCATTTCTTCAAGACCTTTCCATGCCTTCTTTATGTCTTTCATTTATATTTCCAGTTTCCTCCTTCTAGTGTTTTTGTCTTCTTCTAACTTTTTTTTAACCCTGGGGATTCCAGGGAAAAAAAAAGATTGTCTGGAAATGCTATCAACAAGTTTTCTCAATGTGTGTCCTATCCATTGCCAGCGTCTTCTTCTCACTTCCTTTCCACTGACACCTGTCAAATTCTTGCCATCAGTTCCACATTGGTCATCTTTACATATCTCTTCAGTCCTTCTTTTACAAGCAAACACCTATTTATGAAAATCTGTTATTACGTTTTTGTTGTTCTCCATGTTTCAGAGCCATATAATAAGACTGACTTGACAGTAGTTTGCAGATGATAAACTTTGAGAAGCACTGGACATTGACTTTCCTGGATCTATCTAAATGCACACGAATCATTTTCATAGAATGCGACATTGCTCCCACATCATATAACGGAGAAACAGCTAAACTTCCCATCAGTTTAAACAACTATTTTGGCTAGACAGTGGCATCACTCCTGAAAGTTAAGGAGGCCCATATCTGACAAAAAGTTTATTCACAGCATACATAGCAATTAGCTTGTAAACTTAAAGATATAAACTGTGAATGTACTGGCTTATGAGTTGACAACAAATCATGGATAAATCATCCCGTGTTACTATAATGTTCTCAGAGTCAAAGTCTTCTTTGGCAAATGATGACTTCATTTGTAAACTTCTTCAGATCCTGCGCTTTCCTGTGTGGATTCTTAATGTTGCAGGCATTCCAGTCATAGCCAATAGCTCCAGTTTGTCCCGGAAAACGACAACTTCAAAATTTCGAAAAGTTTTCATCTCACTACACATTATAATCTTCGGCCTCATGCATATCTTTAACATAGCTCGGGTGGTTGCATTACTTACAGTACGTTTTCCAACAACTGGCATTGAAAACATGTCTCGTTTGCTGCTGTTTTCATGGTGTATTTTATTTTCGGCAGCTATATTTGTGAGCGAGAACATAATTTTAAAACGTTATCTCCAGCCATTTATAAAATCTCTAGAAGATTATCATCTAAATTTTGGGTTCCTGCATGATATCTGCAGAAGAAAACGACTTGCAAAGTTGTTTACGGTATTTGCTGTTGTTTCAGACGTAGGGTGTCTTATGATCTGGCTGATGTGTGGAAGAATTGAGTACGCCATAAAAGAGGTCATGATTCCGTTCGCTGATGCTAAGATGGACACAAACAGTATAGTGATATTGACCGCCTTATTCTGCCCTATAAGTATTGTTGTACTACTTACGGTACAGGGGTCCCTATTACTTCACACCTTATTTCTGTGTATGATAACGGATGAATTTGAGGCAACAACAAAAATGATGACTGAAAGCCTCAAATTTAATGACAACATGACAGAGACTCGCTTCGACCATTGTAGGTAAGTGTTAAAATCGTTTTTCTTTGCTTCCGTATCAGTCTCCTGAGATTAGTCTCGCTATCCAGTGGTGGTCTTAGGCATAGGCAACCAAGATTTTTACCTAGGGCCTTGGTCTTTTAGGGACCTCGCGTACAAATACGAGTACAGATGTCGCGTACAAATGTCTCGTACATATGTCTCGTATATGCTTGACAAAATAACAGGAATTTATTTAAAGGGGGCCTCGCGAATTCACGCTTGCCTAGGGACTCACGCAACCTAAAACCAGCACCATCTTTATCCCTAGCTAATTTATTTTCTCTTATAATGATAAATGCCTTAATAATGCTTAAAGTAAATGTGAGGATGAAAGGATACAGTATACATGATGAGAGAGAGAGAGAGAGAGAAAGAGAGAGAGAGAGAGGAAGGGCAGAATGTCAGACGGACCTGCGTGCCCAATTCTTAACCCTTTGAAAATAAAGTTCGTTCGTTCGTTCGTTCTCTCCTTTCTCTGTAGCTTCTTACGTTTATCATTACTTCTATACCTGCTGTCCTTCCCGATATCTTTAATGGAAACTTATATTGGGGCTGCCTTTATATCACTATTGCTTCAATAACTAAGCATCTTCGTGTGTCATGCAGGACATATATTTTATGGTATTGATACGCAATTACATAAATGACATAACAAAATGGAATACCACCAGGATCAATACTGTCACAGATTATATTCATTATAATGGTTAATCAAATAGCAGGGGAATTTGGAATCATTTTTTTTTTAAATTTCACAATATAAGAGTGAACTGTGTACATTTTTTTCCAAAAGAGCAAGAAGGATTTACAAGTACAGACAAAATGTAATCTTGGAATGGGTGACGAAGTGGGTGATTCCAATTATGTGGTTAAAAAATTGCATATTAAACATAAATATACTAGAACACAAGTACAGACACATCCACCAATTAGCCTAGTAATGACAAAAGATCAAAATCTTAACTATAATAAATACATAGATAAAATGATGGAGTCATAAACAAACTGAGTTGCTTGAAAAAAAATAGGTAAGGAGTAAGTACCAAGACAATGCTCATGTTCACATGCCGTTTTATCAGCGTAAACGTCCATTCAGTGACTCCGCAGCTAAAAGTAACAAGAGAAAGTTGCTGAAGATACAGTACTAATCTTTAAGCATGCAGGAGCAACAAGAATCAGGAGCAGTAACGGTATTATACACACCTTCTGAGTGTATTTCTACTACTACAACATTTGCTAGTGATAATGAACTATAATAGGACGACCCAGAGTCCGCTGGGAGGACAACATTAGACAATCTTTGAAGGACCGAGGACTAGAATGGAACCAGGCCAGGAGGAAGACAGCCGATAGGATAGTCTGGTGCTCTCTCTTCCAAACCTCTACACCTCACGGTAGAAGGGGAACGACTAAGTAAGTAAATAAGTAAGTAATGTACTATAATGTTTACAATTTCTACAACAACAGCAATAACGTCTACTATTACTACCTCATCTGATCCTACCTACTTTCTTCACCAACAACATTCATGCAACTTGTACTTATATAAATACTGCTGCTGTCATTTATGGTATTGTTTCTACTAAAATTATTTACTGATTTTCTGATTCAGCAGTCTATTCACCAATGTTGCTTCTATATATACTTCACCTAATACAGCTGCTGCTACGACAATTACAGTATATAACAATATGTGGAACAAATAAATCACGCTATGCAACCATATATACATCTACTGACAATTGTAAAAACAGGAAAATTAAATGCATTTATTTCCATTTAAGTGTAAAATGATTTATATATTTCATTCAACTGACCTGTCTGAAGCATCTTGTTTCCATTGCTGTCCTTGTTCTTAGTTCTGTCTTTTCACATAAACATTAATTGTAATACTTCTGCTTTTACTAAAACTAAATTAACTACAACTATGGGATGCAAAATAATTCATTAGATTGTATAAATCGCAGGGTTAATCACTAGCCAAGACCCTGAAGGGCCTCCGTTTGGTTAATCCTGGGAAAAGGGACTCTTTAAATTACAGAGATACCTACCAAAAATTTCTTTGATTGGGGAGGGGGGGGGGGAGAATAAATGAAGCCCTGAACTTAACTTCGGTTTTAATCTAGTCGTGAGGATATCACAGTGAATAGATATTGGTGAATAGCCATAAGAAACATGGTCCGACCAACATTACGTTAAATGGGCAAAAGTTAGAAGAAGTGAACACCTTTAAATATCTGGGGTTCACTATATGTAGTGATGGAAGATCAAGAAAGAAATCAAGACAAGACGAGATGGTCTCAGCTGCCATGACAAGGTTGAATGTGATCTGGAAAAGTAACATCAGTTTTCCTGTGAAGATCAAATTATACAAATCACTTGTATTATCTATTCTTTTGTATGGGTGTGAGGGCTGGACACTCACTGCAAATACGGAGCGAAGGATTCAGGCTTTCGAGTATAAATATTATAGAAGAATATTGCACATTTGCTAAAAAGAGCACAAAACAAATGTCTATGCTAGAGAGAAAATAAACACGTATGCAGGCCACCAAGAACCACTTTTGTCAGTAGTGAAACGTCGAAAGCTTGCCTGCTTTGGGCATGTAACTCGTCATGACTCCCTTTCGAAAACTATCCTCCAGGGAACAGTCGAAGGTAAACGGAGAAGAGGAAGGCAAAGAAAATCCTGGGCTGATAACATCAAAGAATGGGCAGGGTATGGTTTTTCCACACTTGTATGCATTGCTGACATTCGAGAACAAATGTCTTAGAAAACTCATGAACATCAGTTGGAAAGAATTCAAGACTAATCGACAAATAAGAGAAGACTCTAGGCAGAAATATGTCTCCGACTATATAAGGAAAAGACGATGGTCATATATCGGTCATGTCCTACGAATGCAAAACAACAGAATACCACTACAGGCGCTCACTTGGGTTCCTGAGGGTAAGCGGAAAAAAGGAAGACCAAAAGAAACACTCAGAAGAACAATAATAAGAGAAGGAAGAACGTTGGGCCTAAATAATGTGCAAGAGCTAAGAGGAGTGGCGTCACAACGAACAACCTGGAGAGCACTGGTTTCTGCCTTATGCGCCGTGTTTGGCGCTTAAAGAATTTATTATTATTATTATGCATTGCTGAGGATAGAGAGCAGTAGAGGACCCTGTCTGCCGATGCTTCCACTATGGCCCCTACGACCCATGACGGATTACGGGTTGAGATGAGATGAACAGAGTGGTCCAGAATTATGATTTCCACTGTAGTGGAACATGTTGAGAGCTCAGCATTGCACACTACGCTTGGGGTTGAGGAAGGAGGGGAAGAATCAATCAAGCCATGAACTTAACCTCAGTTTTAATCTAGTCATAATGATCTCTCAATGAATAGACAGCAGGAGTGGTCATCTGGGGGAAGTGGCTCCCTGCAGAACGTGATTATTTCTTGGATTGAGTAGCCATATCAGAGTGGCCCAGCATCCTGATTTCCACGGTGGTGGAACATGTTTAGAGCTCAACATTGCACACTATGCCAGGAAAAGGGGGGTATGGGGGAATGAATGAAGCCCTGAACTTAACCTCGGTTTTAATCTAGTCGTGAGAATCTCACAATGAATAGACAACAGGAGGGGTGAGTTGGAAGTGGCTCCCTGCAGGACGTGATATTTCTTGGGACAGCGCAGAACAGGAGCTTAGTATTTTGGCCAAGCACATTTGTACAGTAGTCGCCCAGCTCAAGATGGCTGAGAATGTATAGTATGCCTTTCCTTCTCTCCCAGCTGGCCTGGGGGAAAAAAGTTTGCTGAACATGCTATTGTTAAAGAAATGACCCAACCATGCAATAACTAACTACAACACATGCAGCACAGCACAATTTTCCAGATAAGAGCATACACATATCGGACTCAACAAGCACTTAACCAGATTAAACCTCTCACATGATCCTGACCACTACAAGTGTACCCATCCACAATGAAACAGATCAACATGTACTACTCACATGATCATAACTCACCACATAAATACGAAAATTATTGCCGGGCTCCCTAACTATCTCAAACCCACAAGCTTAAGAACATATACAAGATATTAAAACTGACAGTTCTAGTTAAACAAGAATCATTATTACGTCCATAATGTGGTCCCATATGCAAGTTGCGCACGTTTATAAATAAAAGGCAGTTGGAAATCATAAAGAGTAGGCTGTAAGGCCACTGCCCTGGCAAAATTTAAAAATTAGAAACCCACCCACCACAAAAATATTTATAGAATGTGTGATTCCTGTATATACACACTGAGATTCTCGCCAGTGCTACGGAATTTGTGCACTGTGCTGAAATCTTCCATGTGTGATCTCGGAGGAAATCGGAGCACTGGTAGAATTGTCTGTGTGCAATGAAGATAGTCTTTAAAACCAAAGCCAAACTATAATTGCTGCTCTGTTTTTTTCCCTCAGAGAAAGACACCAAGCACTTTGCAGAATGGTTGCAATCTTCAACAAGCTGACTAGATCTACCGTGTCCATCAACATCTTCCTCAACATGGTCACTGTCTTCACATACATCTCCGACTTGGACAATTTCAAACAGCCAATAGAATGGTGGATTCTCCACATTCTCAGTGGGGTTTCTGTTAACATTATTGTCGTGTCCTTTCTGACTATACAGTGGGGAAAGCTGCCTGCAGCTGTAAGTATGGAATTCTCAAGACATTTGAGAATGCTAAAGCAACGATACAAAATTCCATTCAATCAGCTATCAGTTTTTCTCAATTTTCGACGCATACCACTGTCTTGATTGGTAAAGGGTTTTTAAACATACAGTATCAATTTTTCTTGTTTGATGAAGTTTTCTACACATACTACTTTCTTGATTGGTAATGTTTTTCTAAACCTATCAATCGTTCTTGTTTGGGGAAGTTTCCTAAACATACTACTTTCTTGATTGACAAAGGAAAGAATATTTTATTACATTTATTTTAAAACATTCATGTCCGTTTTTTTGTTTGTTTGGCTCCATTTGGACCATAGGGTCACAACTATAGCTGGTCCACTCACAGGAAGCTTCCATCTAATCATTCATGTGCTCTTTGTCACTCTTTCAGTTGTGGTGTCTGTATTAATATGTGTTATATGAGACTGCCAGCTCCAAGTACGAGTGACCTCATATTAGATGCACGAGGAAGCAGGTCATATTCTCTCTGTTTTCCTCCTCAACCGACCCAGGGTAACTACCTGGAGCTGATGACGTTTACAATCTAATAATGTTGTTTAGGGACCTAAAATAATTCTTGAAAACACAAAGAACCAGACAAATGTCTGTGGAACACGAAGTGGAAAGAAGACACTGGCACATAAGAGAATAAACAATGATGAAATCTGTTGACAGCATTACAAGGCAGACCTTGTTCTAGAACCATCAGGGTAAGACAGGTAGAAGGAAACATAACAAATGGAGAAAAAAGCTGGAGATAGATATGAACGGGATAAATAAGAAATAGAAAGACCTTGAACAGATGGCACAGGACGGGAGGGCGTGGCTTGAATTTGTTTCAGATCTATGCTCGTTAGGTAGTGGGAGGGGTAATGATGATGATTATATATATATATATATATATATATATATATATATATATATATATATATATATATATATATATATATATATATATATATATATATATATATATATATATATATATATATATATATATATACGAACATACGGAGAAGAAAAGTAGAGACAGAACTGAAAGTAATGAGGAAGAAATATATATATATATTTCGCAAGATTATTTCTATGCCTGCTTCACAGTAACATTTGTTTACATTCATGTTAAGGCTCAGTCGATTGTTGATGCTGTAGCTGATGCTAACTGGACAGTCATGTCAAAGGACCTGATACACAAGGTAGGTGGTACACATAAATTGTCTTTGATTTTACAACATCTACCTATCATGGGCACTCAATAGTCTTTATATTTTTAAGTAGTTGTAATGTTTTAAGATATATGATCGAAATACACGTCATAGAATTAAAGTTCTTGAGATGGTGATATATAGAAGAACTAGCAGAAATACCCGGCGTTGCCCGAGTAAAAAAAAGTAACCGAACTTTTAATAAATCACATGGTCGCGGTACTTCTGAGCTACCGTTATTACCTGAGCAGCCAGGACCAACCTTCCACAGTTAATTTTCGGATTAACCCAATGAAAACTATACATCTCACCTCCAGCATATCTACTCCAATCATGTTATCCATTGTACCTCTCATGACCACATCTAAATTCAACCATGTCCTCCATCATACCTCTCACCTCCAGTACATCTATTCCAATCATGTCCGCAATTGTACCTCTCACCTCCAACACATCTATTCCAACCATGTCCTCAATTGTATCTCTCACCTCCAGCACATTCACTTCAATCATGTCCTCCAGGATAACTCTCACTCCTAGCACACCCACCCCAATTATGTCATCCACTGTCTCTCTTACCACCAGCACATCTATTCCAGTCATGCCCTCCCACCTCTACCTCTCACTCCCGTGCCATCTACTCCAGTCATGTCCTCCTTTATACCTCTCACTCCGAGTACACCGATTCCAATGATTTCATCCGCTATAGGTTTTCATCTCCAGCACATCTACTCCATTCATGTCCTCCACCATATCTTTCACATCTACTCCAATCGTTTCCTCCGCTGTACCTCCTTCAGTTCGGTTAGTTTGAGGGAGACCGCGAGTGTGCAGTTCCTCTCTTTCCATAGAAATAACGTTATCTTCTATGGCAATTAAAGCTGTATTGTAAATGTCATCACTGTAACCAATTTCCATTTCAAGGTAAATTAACTGAGCCTGATGTTTAAAATCTTCTGTTGTTGATGATTAACTAGGGCTGCTGAGCTCGTCACTCTTTAGCAGTCAATGCCAAGCTGAAGAACCTGTATGTGTTCTGTAGCTGTTGAGTGGTGCTGTTTAGAGTGTTTGTGATTGTTGGGGAGCCCGGCAATAGCTGTTGTCTGTATGTTGAAAGTCCAGGGCAAGTGTGACAAAACGTCTGTACGCGTTCTTTTGGTGGCTCTCTCACACCTTCAGCCACTCCGGCAGTATCCCTTCTTTTCTTAATTTTTCTTTTTCTCCCATTCAATCGCTTTTATTTGGCATAATTTGTTGCCCTTTCATTCAATATTTTTCTCTCTATGCTGAATCTAGTAGTGTGAAGTCTCTAACACTCCACTCCCCTACGGAAGTATCTGCTATGGGACTACCGTTATCTTTTCACACGCAGACGTGCTTACGTTACGCCAGGTGAACTGTAGTATTATCAGGTAATTAGACGGGCCCGCATATTACGCGGTTATTGCTTGAGTCGCCTTTGAAAGAGACAGGCCTGTGTTGACACAACGGGGTATTGCACGATTGTTTAAATTGAACCACAAATGGTTTGCCAAGACGGTCGGCGGTCATATCTGTCTGTCTGGTGCACCCACAGGCGTTAATTAGAATAGCGCTTCCGCTGTCCCCGGTCTGTATCATTATTACAGATATATATGTCTGGAGAAAACATTGGCGGAAGACATTACGCCAGGAAAACATGGTCACAAGATTGCAAAGATGCAGATTACGGAAGAATTACGCCATATTAACAAGAGGTCGCGCGTTTGAATTTAAAATGTAATATTTTCAAACATGCGGGGGGATGAGAAATAATTAAAACACCCCTACCCAGTGCTAAGAGATTGGATTGGCTTACAGTAAGAAGCCGGAATAAACTATGGATTCTATTGGAACATCCGACAGAAGCACCATCAGTGATGTAAACTGAGAACTGCACATATAATGTAGTGAAATTAGAAACACAGAACACATAGAGATAATGCATCGCATCGTTAATAGCGACTCCAAGAAGCCAGAGAAAGGATCGGACTCAGTATTCATATTTTATAGTGACAGATCAAAGTATTTGGGGAACTTTGGAAACTAACAAGCAAACCCGCATTTATAAATACAACGACTGTAACTTAAGGGACCAGGACTTTAAATATTAGGACTGGTTATCTAAGGAATTGGATCAACCTTCATAAGAGAAACTTTCCCATACCAAGTGTTTCGCAGATTCACCTGTAATCAATGGAATTCATAATTTCCCAGACCAAGTAATTCGAGAGCATATAACCTAAATTGCTCGTGTCCATTCTAACCTGTGCGAGGAGATTGTGTATTCCTAAAACTTTGGGGTAAGAAATAAACCTTTCTTTACAAATGTGAATGTGACCTGTTTCTTGCTAAGTGGTTATATATGAGGCTAACCACCTCAACATATAAAACTAGTATATTCGTAAACCACTACAGCAGATGCTGGTGATTGCTTCTGGCTACTCGTGCGGAAACCCGACAGCAGAGGTGACCCCAGACTCGACTGGAGCAGTGATAAGTGATGATTACATCACATGTGCCTCAAGTGTTTCATATCATTTTGTGAGATATATGTAACTTGTTAATGCTAGTTCAGGCACAAATTATTACTCGCGCTGCCCAGACACATTTTCCCAGTTAATACCCAGAGGAATATTGGTGAATTTTGATCATCTTTCATTGAGCTACGCTGTGTACTCAAGAATATGATTCTTCTGAAAGATTAACATTGGTGGGTGAATAGCGAGTCAATGCGCCTGTTACGCTTTCAACTCAGTGTACTTAGCAGAGGCATTTGTATTTCTATTTGTCTAAAGTTCGTGGTTACAAGTGTCGTAGATTTTTTGAAAGGAAAATTAAGACTTGGGTTGGTCCCTTCTGAATAGATTAAAATAAGTGATAGTCACAGTGAGAAGTAGTAATAGAAATAGATTTCCACGAGTGAGATGGTAGAAATTTAGAGAGGCTGTCCCGGAAATCGAGAATCTTCTCTCTTCCCGCCTATCTTCTACAACAGATCCAGAGGAGTCAGACAGTCTATAAAATATATATATATTAATATATATTACCACTCACGTGCACACACACACAATTGACAATATGTAGACGCACACACGTGGGAAAACTATAATAATGATTATACAGATACTTTGGAACGAAACTGACCGACACGCTGGAATAATTATTGAGTAGTTTAATTATCATAACAAACTTCTCTCACAACATATAAAAATTACATCAAAAACATATACACATCATCATAAAAATCAAGGAATGCTACAATAGTGATAGACCCGTTTGTATGATCTTTCCCCTTGATATATAGCTCACAGTCCCGTTAGAAGAAAGTGATAACCCCAAAGAGTCACAGATACATATGATTTGAGTCTATGGTTTGCCCCTTTTTTTAAGGTATGGACAGACTTGATACTCTGCTCTATTCTAAGGAAAAATGTTGTTAGCAATAACTTGCATAAAGAAAAGTTACAACGTGGGTGAATCAAACAAAGAACATCCTTCAGTCTAATTTCACTCGGTTCTTTCATCAGGGCCCTGATATACTTACAATCGTGCTGTTGTTCGCCGTCTGGCGCAAACTTTGGGACACTCACACACTTTTTATCTGTTACTGTCGTTTAATGAAGCGGATCCCAACTCTCCAGATTTGTTTGTTGGTTTCATCAAAATGGATCCGGGGAGCGTCTGCTTCATGCGATAGTTATTTCAGACCAAAGTTAGTGTCACTTGACTCACGACTAAGGATTAGGCTTAAGCGGGCACACAATGTCAGAACACGAGGTTTCCCTTAATTAGGAAGATGACCGGTGGACAACTTCTCTCAACAGATACTCTTGGTTCACCACACACTTGGTCAAATAATGTCGGAAAAGTTAATGTTTATTTTCTGTAATTATTCTCGCCACAAGGCAGCATGTACATTTGAGTTGGAGGAGAAAATATGATCTGGCACAAAGGCCCAGTATAAGCATTTATTCTTTAAAAGAAACCCGTTAGTGGGATTGGTATTCTGTCTATCTCTGAAGGCACACGCCCTGTCAGACAGGTGTTACTTGAAAACCCACGTGGTTAAAGATATAAAAGGTTTATGTTTCTCACAGGTATGTCTCTGTACTAAATGCCGGCAAAGTTGGGTTACCCCAGTATTCACTGAATAAAGAAAAAAACACATATGAAATATTTTACATATTATGTACTCAATATAACTTACGTTTTGAACTGCAAGCACAGAGCTGGACTTGACGTTTAAACTTTCCCGTGAAATAAGTTATATATAAAAATCAAACATCATGAATTAGGATTACATACGTATTCCGTCAACACTCATGAGGCATCTAGCATTTATAAGTTAGTTTTAAAATATATTCTCTCGTCTGATTATTTAGAAGTTAAATTTAATTCATTTTAGCTACATGATTTATAAGCTAGAAATTATAATTTATTCTGCTTTCCACTGAAACCCATCAGCTAGAGAATATACCAGACTTATAAATTATTCACTCTACACAAAAGAACTCGGGAAATAAAATAAGCGATTTAACACTTAATCACTCACAAATTACTAGCTACTTAATATAATATTTACCTCAACACAGAACTACGGTATCACAACGAAACTAAGGGTTTCACTTGTAAGTTTAAGTATCTAGATCGAAGTGACCACGTCTACTGCAAATGGAGAATGAGTGAATATTCTAAGCTACTGCTGTAGATATCTGAAAATAGACAAAGGCCGCGCGCTAATTCCCAAACCCGAAAAAGCGCCGGTCTCTCCCCTTCACTCTCTTAACACCTACGTTACCTTAGACGCATGCCGTAACTGCCACTTCTCGTCTTCACGCCTCACGCTGACCAGGGCCAACAGTGAGTGCCGTGTCAGATGGAATCTCAGACGACCCGTCTCCAATGCAGAGGCAGTTTTCACACCTCCCCGAGAAACTTAACCGTGGGAGCGTGAGTGTCATGAAAAAACCCGAGACGCATGTCTGCCATTCGGTCTCTCGAGAGCGAATTTTCTCACAGTATTTCGTCTGGTGCAGGGAATGCTGTAGACATATGTCTGCTCCTATGTCTGGCCAGACGAATATATTCACAGTTCTGCGTCTAATGCAGTGACTGACACATTATGTCATAACATGCGTACTCAGTATGAGAAAGGAAACAGGTAAACGTTAGAATGGGAAAATAGTAAAGTTTATAGTCGCAAACGTACGAATGCGAAAAACACAGGAAAAGGATAAATAGCGATAATAAAATAGAGGACACGGGTAGAGAAAGAAGAGAAAAATAGAAAATTTATTGATCATAATCTCTATGTGACAACAAGCTATCAGACGGTTTGAAGTACCAACGTTAATACGTCTCTAGTGTGAGAGAACAGCATCAATACTGACCGCTTACATTAGACGAGTTAATGTGGCGACGAGCACTAGGCACCAAAAAGAAGTGACGGAAACCACGGCGACAGGTCTCACCTAGATTTAACTTTTCTTGTAAAATAGGCGAAAGCAACGGACTTTGATAAATCCTCACCTACGTCTCAGTGACGAAAACTTGTATTTACAGCAAAATTTCACCAATATTTCCATATTTATTTTAACGGTTAAAGACTAATTCATTATTAAATTTGTTACATGTTGTTTTAAAGCTAAACAATCATAGTCGCTTCAGTTTTTATATATGTATGAAAGCAAACGTATGAGCCAGAATATTATATATATATATATTATTTCTTTATTTTCAGTTTGAATGTATCTTTCTAAAACCTGAAGTGTTGGTTTTGAATCTGTGAAGATTATGAAATCTGAGGGCATATAGATTTCCTGTTTGAATTGGCTGTTCTATTGCTGTGAATGTGGTGTATATTGCTTTAATCTCTGCTTGGTAATAAGTACAGAATTCTCCTCATGGTTCATATATTTCTAGTATGCTGCCATTTGGGTATTTCACATACGCTCGAAGTCCAGCATTTATGGTTGTTGTGAATGCTGAGCCATCTGTGTATGCATGTATTGCAGTGCTAGCGTAGCTGTCTATAGTTAAAATATTTTGTAAAATCATTTCTGTGTTTCATCCTTAGTGCAAGTGGGTCACCAACTCCACATTTTCTAAGTAGAATGTCATCTGTTTCTTCATGTGTGCGATAACGAAGACTCTAAAAGTAGGCGAACCCAAAAAATTGCGACCCCTTATCTTGTTAAATCCCCCTTTTTGTAATGGGAAATCATTGATATTTTGACCCAAAATTAATGTTAAGAGAAACAATACAATTAATGTTTAATTTTCATTACCAAAAAACATTGCATCCCTTGTTTCTGTAGGGGACAAACCGACAGACGTTTAAAAATAGATTTGACGTGGCGTGTCTCAAAGAAAGAGAAGAAAACAAATAAAGACGTCCTAGGCAGGCTTGGAATGAAAAGAGAATTAATGAAGAAGATCAAAATTAGACAACAAAAATAATTTAGCCATGCAAAAAGACAAAACACCTTACTGAAGACCATAACAGAAGGAAGACAAAACACCTTACTGAAGACCATAACAGAAGGAAGACAAAACACCTTACTGAAGACCATAACAGAAGGAAGAGTTGAAGACAAACGCTCAAGAGGAAGATAACTTCAAGACATAGACAGGAAAGAGTCTACCAGAGTGCACCATCAAACCTGTCTCATCTTCCAGTACCCCACTAAATATTTTCCTGTCCTCTCCTTACATGTTTTGATGACGTCATCCATGAGGAGTATGAACAGATATGGTGATAGGATATCACCTTGTCTAACACTAGTGGTGGTCCTGAACTCTTATGACTTATGGTTTGCCGTCCTCACATAATTTGTGCAAGACTTGTAGAAGCTCTGTATAGCACGTATCAGAGGTGCTGGTATGTTCTTCCTTGCCAAGCAGTCCCAAAGTGTTCTCCAGGGGACCTTGTCAAATGCCTTTTCCAGATCCAAGTAACAAAGATGCATCTCACTATACTCAAGGGCCTTTTCACTCAACTGTCTGAGTGTGAAGATCAGGTCTTGAGTACTTCGGTTTGCTCGGAAGCCACGTTGAACCTAACAGCTAATATAAGTGGCTCAGCTAGGCGTCCAAGTCTCTGCTCCAGGATTCTAGAGTAGATTTTACCGGGGACACAGAAGCTGCCTGTAGGACCCTCGAGAGTAATAGGTCGCCTGCTGCTCGCATGTGCTTAACCATTTCTGGTGTTATACCATCATGCCCTGCTGCTCTGTCCATCTCGATTTTCTCCAGTGCGGCCTTCAGTTCTTCATCTTGATGCCATTTTCGCTACCATTGGTTTCCTCTTCTGTGCTAGTGGTTATCATTTCTGATGTTTACCCTTGCTCATCATCAAGGAGTTCTGAGAAATATTCGTTCCATTACTTCCTTTGAGGCAGTAAGCAATTTACCTTGCTTGACCTTTATAAATTTATGAGGGCACTGTTTTTCCTTTCTCATATTCTTTAGGGTCTTGTAGAACACTTTCTGGTTTTCTTGAGCATCTTTTCCTAGCTTTTCTCCAAATTCTTCCCAGGATTTCCGTTTTGCGGCTAGCACCTTGTTCTTTGCTTCTGTTCTGAGTATCACATATTCTCTATTTTTCTCTGTTTTTCCTGCTGTGCTTTTAGCTCCTAAGTATTGTTTCCATGCCGTTTTCTTCTCTCTTATTTTCTCTTTAATTTCTTTTGTCCACCAAGGTGTCCTCTTTCTCTTCATCACAAGTCGGACTTCACCACATGCTTCTGCTGCAACTGTCTTTATAATGTCCTTGAATTTAAGCAAGAGGGTTTCCAGGTCATCAGGTTGTTCTCCTGTGTTTCTCACCGCTGTAGCAATAAGCACCTGATATCTGGTCTTATTAACTTCTGTCTCTCTCAGCTTGTAGGTCTTAATGCTCATTTCTCCTGTTCGTTTACTTAGCTTCTTGCGTGATGGTCCTAGGCTGGGCGACTACTTTAGTTGTTATTTTAATTGTTTGCAGGTAGTGATCACTTCCAATCTCTGGCCCTCTCCAGACTCTAGCATCCCGGACATTCTTAAATGAGCTCCTCCTAACTATGGCATAGTCGATCACTGATTTCTCATTCTTTGTTGGTTCACATCTAGTGTATGCATGTATACGCTTATGTGGGAACTTTAAGTTTGTAAAACTCAGATTTTGCTAAATCTCCGAGCAGGATAACTTCATCCAGGCAGTCGTCAACTATCTTTTGAAGCAGCTCGAAGAATTCCTCCTTGACCTCTGCTCTCTCATCTTTAATTGGACCATACACAATGGCAAGGTTAACTATGGTTTCTCCTTCTTTTAGCTTTAGCACCTTAATGCGCTCCGAGACAAAAGTTCCATCCCTTGATGTTATCCTTTTGGTTTTTTGCCACAATACAACCCACGCCCCCTTTAGCTCTTTCAGTTGTGGGGACTCAACTGTAGAGCAGCGTGTCGCCATTGAGATCCATAACTCCTTGTCCCTTGCTCTTCGTTTCCGTTAAATCCAGGATTTCTAGTTTCGCTTTCCTCATTTTCTCCACCAGCTCCTCGTCTTTCCCATTAATACTCCTTACATTCCATGTTCCACAAGTCGTAGTCCGTAGTCCGTTCCAGTTCGTCGCCTTTAGGATCAGCCTGGTTTTCTGTCTTGCGTTTCGTGTAATCATGATTTAAGGCAAACAGGTGATAGGCCTGTTGTGCCTTTGCATGATGGAGGGACTGCCTCCTTATGGCCTCCATGTAGGCCACCCTCCTTTTTGTCATCCGGGCTTGGGACCAGCCTAGGCGGATAGGATAGTATGGCGTGTTCTCTTCCAAACCTATAAACCTCACAGTAGAACAGGAACGACTAAGTAAAAAAAAAATATTTGAATAGTGCTCAGGTGGGAGAAGATACTATATTTAGATATCAGAAATCAGATTTTATTATCTTGAATTTACTACATTATATATCCTAATTAAAACCCATCAAGGGTTGAACGGAATAATTTGTCTTTAAAAAAAAAAAAATACCATAATCACGTATCGGCTACTGAAAGATATTATCTGGAAATATATACACTACATATCGTAATTATAACCCTTCAGAGGTTAAAAGGGATATTTTTCTTCTTTAAAAAAAATATCCTTATAATGATCAGAATTTTAAGCGAAATATTTTTATTCTTTAAACTGTAGTTCAGTATTTCTGTCAAAACAATGTTCTCCAATCGAGCTTTGACCTACTTCTTTGTCTCAATCGCCTGATGTGCTTAGCTCTGTTTCGTTAAGGGCTAGACCTGGAAAGAATTAATAGTATCTAACAGTTAGAGAGCGTCTGATTGACAGAATGGTTAGAGCGCTGGTCTCTTGCGGCAAAGGTGCTGGGTTCGATTCATGGTATCGACATTCTTCAGTCTACCCAGACGTAAATGGGTACCTGACTTTGCATTTGAGTTAGGGAAAGAAAAGGCAGCGAGGAAGGGAACTGGTCACCCCACCTCTCGATGCTGGACCTAGTATAGTGAAGTCTCTAACACTTCAGTCACTTACGGCAGTATCTGCTATAGGAGTACCATTCCTACTTTACTTTTATTAGTTAGAATCATGAAGCCCATGCTAAGGGCTAGACCTAAAAAGGATTAATATTATCTACCAGCTAACATGGTGAAGCCTTGGTCAGGGCTAGTCATGAAAAGGACTAATATTATCTATGAGCTAGTATGATGAAGCCCCTGATAAGGGCTAGTCATGACAAGGACTGCTAGCTAGGCCAGCCCCCGTGTTACTGTTGAATCAATCAATCAATCAGTCGATATCCTTAGCTGCATATCTCTCTACGGAATAAAAGTTAGAGAACACATATGTTAAGTCATATTTTTATTAATGGAGTTAAGTGTTAAAGACTTGTATGTACATGTCGGATTTTGGTACACGCTAGTAAACACGCTCTGTGTGTTGAGAGATTTTTCTTAATTGGGGGGCTGTATGCTCGGTAATTTTTGAACACAGCTCTACTGACTGTTAGTTTGTTTTTAAAAAAATGTGATAAGGAATCTGGTCGAAGGTTCTATGATATAGTTTTGGGGGGAAAGGCGGAGGAATTCCGCTCACATCTCGAGCTGCGTGTTCGCGCTTGAATGAATTGTACTGAGCTGTTTTGAGCAGCTGATTTTTTGTGACAGAACTTTGCTGGCAGAGCTGGGAAATGGACGCTTACCATTTCGCTAGTGTGTCCCAGTATATATCCTTTTGGGAAAGGAATATTTGATAATTGGAGAATGCATTCTATTGAAGATAGAGAGAGAACATATTCATATTGATTCTGAGCCAGGGATATTACGGTTTATTTTCCATGTAATGCATTGTTTAACTTAATTGTTACCATGTTGTATTATTGATTTCTTTTCCTATTTCGATTTCATTGCTGTCTTTCATTGCTGGTCATTCTTCTTTTACTTGATCTTGTCTTTTCGCCGTCTATTTATTATTTCCTACTTAGTCTATACGGAATATATTTAACTGTGTAATCCTGATGTGTATATATTATGATTGCATCGACCTCAATTTTGTTTTAATTTTTTGTTCGATGTAATTTTTTTTTCAAAAAAAAAAAATGATCATATCATTTTTTTTCCCCCGGGGATCGGTGTAGTCTGTTTAGTCATATTTTTATTAATGGAGTTAAGTGTTAAAGACTTGTATGTACATGTCGGATTTTGGTACACGCTAGTAAACACGCTCTGTGTGTTGAAAGATTTTTCTTAATTGGGGGGCTATATGCTCGGTAATTTTTGAACACAGCTCTACTGACTGTTAGTTTGTTTTACAAAAAATATGCTAAGGAATCTGGTCGAAGGTTCTATGATATAATTTTGGGGGGAAAGGCGGAGGAATTCCGCTCACATCTCGAGCTGCGTGTTCGCGCTTGAATGAATTGTACTGAGCTGTTTTGAGCAGCTGATTTTTCGTGACAGAACTTTGCTGGCAGAGCTGGGAAATGGACGCTTACCATTTCGCTAGTGTGTCCCAGTATATATCCTTTTGGGAAAGGAATATTTGATAATTGGAGAATGCATTCTATTGAAGATAGAGAGAGAACATATTCATATTGATTCTGAGCCAGGGATATTACGGCTTATTTATTATGTACTGCGCATTCTATTGAAGATAGAGAGAGAACATATTCATATTGATTCTAAGCCAGGGATATTACGGCATACTTATTATGTACTGTGCATTCAATTGAAGTGATTGTTCCATGGATATCTTATACGTGTTGCTGTATGAGGATATGATGAACTGTTGATGCTCCATGACTTGTTATATATGTTACCATAATGTCTACGTGAGTCTATCGTTAATAAACGTTGAAAATGGTAATCTAGTTCCACCACTTCCTGACTCCTGCGTGTTGCTGTAGTGCATGAGTGCAGTAGATGTGTAGCCAAGAACCTATACACATTCGCGTATATATATATGTACACATCTGTCGGCCACCCGTAAGCCCGACACATGCTGATTGCCTTCATCAGCGAAAGTTAATAATAACATTTATCTTCTTGATGACCCCCACCAGTATCTTCCACCAAACAACCCTTAACAACATAGTTTATTCCTACCTCACAGGACTTCATCCAATTCAGGTCAAGCACACCCGTCCCGTGCCTTCTGTTCAAATTGTCATCGTGGCTTCACGATCATTTTTACGTCCGTTTCCAGTTCCCTTCTCCATGTGTTGTGTGTGTGTGTTTGTGTGTGTGTGTTTGTGTGTGTGTGTCTCCCTCTATTGCTCTTACTCTAATAGATTCTAGAACAGAGACTGCCTTGTTATGCTGTCAACTGGTAACAAATCAAAATTTACAAGTTAACAAATATGGGTTAACAAAAACTTTGTTCCAGTGATAAAATTTAAAATAATGGAGGCAGCTTAAAATGATGGTATTTCTGTTTCAGATGGGACTCCTTCTGCACCGATGTAGCAGCCAAAAAATTGGTGTGGACATATATGGCCTGTTTACACTTGATAGCAGTACACCTTTGATGGTCAGTCGATTCATGACATCCAAACCTTTGGTGCTCATTTGATTTGAGAATTAATCTTAGCTACAGAGCATGGTTTGTCTGTATTATCTATAGGAACATTCTGGCGCTTTTTTAGGGGAGGGGGGAGAGGAGTAGGAAGAGAATGGAGACCTGGAAACATCTGACCTTTGTGATGTTTCATTAGAATATTTACTGGTACTGTCACGTGATCTGTTCAGTCAGTACAGTGAAAATATAATGAGATCCATAGAGGACACATCATGGAAATTAGCAGGTAGACATAAATAATTTGAGATACGCTGATGATAAATATCTTAATAGCCAAAAGTGAAAATGAGTTGCAGAAAATGATTGATATAATAGCGACAGAAAGTATTTAAAAAGGCCTTAGCCTTAACATAAATAAGACAGCAGTAATGATCAATTTGATTATCTTGTTCCTTTGTTGAGTTACAATAACTTCCATCTACGGTGTCTACGCCACATCCTCGGTATTTCGTGGAAAGACAAAGTGACAAATGCCGAGGTGTTGTCACGTGCTGGCTTTCAAAGCATGTATACACTGCTTAGACAACACAGACTACGCTGGCTTGGTCATGTCCGCTGCATGGAAGATGGTCGCATTCCAAAAGATATCTTCTACGGACAACTGGCAGATGGCAAAAGAACAGTTGGATGACCGCAGCTGAGGTTGACAGATGTGTGCAAGAGAGACATGAGGGCATTGGACATGAATCCGGCAACCTTGGAGGATGAAGCTGCCGATCGCACCAAGTGGCGATGTTCTCTGCGGCGCCACCCCGGATTGGGCGAGGGGAAGCTCTCACGGCAGGCAGAAGAGAGGAGCAACAGGAAAATAAGCAGCTGAGGGCTATCACCTCACGGGCAATTTCCCAAAGTCAGTTAGACTGAAGGGGCTATTACTATTATTATTATGTTAAGTTGACATAAATATTAAAATTGCTTCACTACTGCAATTGAGTGCTTGGAACAATGTTAACATTGCTTAATTTATGTACTTGTAGGCGCTAGGAACTATGTTACCACTGCTTCAATACTGTATTTAGGTGCTGGGAATAATGTTAACACTGCTTCAATACTATATTTAGGTGCTGGGAACAGTATTAACACTGCTTCAGCACTGTACTCAAAAGTGCTGGTAACTATGTCAACACTGTTTCAATACTATACTGAAGCACATTAAAAACGCCCCACTATTATATATACTGATGTCGAGAAGCTGGAAAAAAGTGTGGGAATGGATTTTCCCCGTGTTTGTCATGAGGTAGAGAGCGAATGGCTGCTGGAATGGAAAGTGCATGATTCAACCCACGGGTTTGTGTACAGACTACATGAAAACAATGAAAGTTACACGTGCAACACGATTCCCAAACAGCTATGACCCTGAAAATGTGTACGCGTTGTGGCAGTATACTCGGTATAAAAAGGCCGTTGAGACAAAACACCCAGTACATGTCCTTGAAATGCCACGACTATCTGAAAACGACCGCCAACGAGCCATTGGTATGTTGGAGACCGGAATGAGCTCGCGGGCCATTGCCAGAAAGATGAATTGCCACCACAGCATTATTGTACGTCTCAATGAACGTTACGGAACCACTGGCAGTGCCCGGGATAGACTTCGGAGTGACCAACCACGAGTTACTACCCCTGCGCAAGATCGTCATATTGTGCTGAGTCACCTAAGGAATCGTTCTCTCCCGGCAAGTCAAACAGCAAGAGCAATAGTGGGTAGACGTGGGCAAGTCTCTCGAATGACAGTCATACGACGACTCAGAGATACAGGCCTTACTGTAAGACGACCTTATGTTGGGCCAAACTTCACTCACAGACATCGTCAGCAGCGCCTGCAATGGGCAGAGCAACATGTCAGATGGACTAGACTGCAGTGGAATGCTGTCCTATTCACAGACGAGAGCAGATTCAACATATCCTTTGCTGATGGACGTATGCAGATTTGGCGACGGTGTGGAGAGCGCTTTGCAGATTGCTGTGTTCGTCAGCACAACCGATTTGGAGGTGGCATTATTCACATTTGGGGAGGATTCAGTTTTCACCATCGCTTGCCTCTTCACGTCTTCCGTGGAAATGTTAATGCTGTGACATATCGAGATGAGGTTCTGGATGCATTGGTTGCTCCTGCGTTCACAAATTATCCAGACTTGCAGCTTCTCCAGCAGGATAACGCATGTGCGCACACCACATGCATTACGCAGCAATATCTACAGCAGCAGAACATTGTGACGATTGATTGGCCTGCCCTATCACCAGACATGTCCCCTATAGAACATCTGTGGGACGAGCTTGGACGCAGAGTCTACAGGCAAGGTTCTCCAGCTAATCTGCAACAGCTCGAAGCTGCTCTTACACGTGAATGGGACTTGATTCCCCGGAATTTCCTTCAGAGACTTGTGCGTTCCATGCAGAGCCGCTGCCAAGCTTGTGCAAGCACACGGTGGACATACCAGATACTGAGGATAGTGTGAATGAATTTTTTTATTGGTTGCATTTTTGGTTTTCTCCCTTGCCTGCACAGAATGCAATGAATTTCATAACAATCAAATGTACAAATTAATGACCATAGGAACATGAATAAAGATTCCAAATATGTAAACTTGTAAACACTTATATTTACATTTTACACTCTGTTCGTGGATTATACAGGTGGTGCGTTTTTAATGTGCTTCAGTATATATTCAGGTGATGGGAACTATGTTACTGTTAGCATTATTTCATTACTATACTTGTGGGTGTTGGGAACAATGTTAACACGGTTTCATTGCTGTGTCATAGATACTGGGAACATTGCTAACATTGCTTCATTACTGTACTTGCAGGTGCTGGAAACAATGTTAACACTGTTTTATTGCTGTGTCATAGATACTGGGAACAATGTTAACACGGTTTCATTACTGTGTCATAGATACTGGGAACAATGTTAACACTGCTTCATTGATGTGTCCTAGATACTGGGAACAGTGTTAACACTGCTTCATTGCTGTGTCATAGATACTGGGAACAATGTTAACGCTGCTTCATTACTGTACTTGCAGGTGCTGGGAACAATGTTAACTTACGGACTTGTGGTTATCCAGTTTCAAGAAGACAAGAATCTGGTCTACCCATGTGGAGGCAATGCAACATGCAACTAAATGTTTTCTTGTTTGCATCACACAATCTGTAACACGTTTATATGTACCACCCAATCATTTTTAGCACATACAGAATCAGTGATTAAGAAGCTGTGAACTATATACTTGGTGTTTTGAATCACAGATCTAAGCAAAAAATACCATTTATGTGCAGAAAATATTTACAGGTCATGAAATAAAAAAATATTTTAAACACAGGCTTTTAATGCACTTTAAAAAAACCCCAAAAAAAATTTTCACGGAGTTTATAGCTTGCAGTAAAAAAAAGTAACATCAAATTGACAAAAAGTGTGGGGCGCTTAAGCGCTTATCATATATTTTATCCGCAAGTGTCTAATTAAGTAAAAGCAGCGCGCTGTTGTGCGGGTTTTTTTTGGGCAAAAGGACTTCCTGCAAAGGATATTCATAAAGAAATGTTTCCTGTTTACGGCGTGAAGTGTTTGTCGCGACAAGCGGTATATACGAGGGGCGTTTAGAAAGTAATGCACCACATCGTTTTTCTCAGCTAATAATGAAGAAAGAAGCATGAAATTGTGCACACTTCAAATATGGCATGTGCAAATTGTGTGCGCTAAATTGCACCGCAACCGGCCAAATAATACGGCTGCCATAAACCGTTGAAATGGAGCGTGTTAGCAACTTGCGTTATAAGCAGCGAATTGTGATAGAATTTCTCGTTGCAGAGAAGGAAACTGTTGTGAATATTCACAAGCGTCTATGTGATGTGTATGGAAGTTTTGCAGTCGACAGTAGTACAGTCAGTCGCTGGGTTCAGAGAATCAAAGAATCAGGAAGGGGAGATACGGAGCTGCTTGATCGGCCGCGCTGTGGACGTCCTGCCACAGCCACCAACGCAGAAATGTTGAAATGCGCTGAGGGCATTATTCTTACTGATAGGCGAATCACTACTCAACATTTGGCCTTACAGCTGTCAGTCAGCATTGGTAGTGCAAATGCAGTTATAAAAACTCTCGGATTTTCTAAGGTTTGCGCAAGATGGGTTCCTCGAAGTCTCACAAATGACCACCGATTGCAAAGGAAAGCAATTTCTTCTGAATTTTTGGAGCGTTTCAATGCTGATGGAGAGAACTTTTTGGCTAAGATCGTTACAGGCAACGAGACCTGGGCACATCATTTTGAACCTGAGACAAAAAGACAGTCAATGGAGTGGCATCATCCGCAATCACCAAGAAGAAAGAAATTCAAGACAATTCCTTCAACTGGAAAGGTCATGATCACTGTCTTTTAGGACATTGAAGGTGTGATTCTTGTGGACGTTATGCCAAGAGGAGAGACAATCAATTCGCAAGCTTACATTAAGACATTGAAAAAAACTCAATCAACGTTTTGGCAGAGTTCGGCCGCACAAGAATCCAGCAGACCTGCTTCTCTTTCACGACAATGCGCGACCTCACACAAGTCTGGCAACACGGGAAGCAATCACCAAATTGGGTTGGACTGTACTACCCCATCCACCCTATAGTCCCGATTTGGCACCCTCTGATTTTCATCTATTTGGTCCACTTAAAGATGCCCTCCGTGGGACAAGGTTTGAAGATGATGAAGGAGATATTCATGCAGCGAAGAAATGGCTACATGATCAAGACAAAATCTGGTACGGGCTAGGAATACATGCACTTGTTTCGCGCTGGCATAACGCCGTACAAGTTGATGGGGATTATGTTGAATAATACCGATGTTTACATGACATATCCATGTATATTGTGTATAAATGTCATGCTTTTTGAATAAACAGCTCCTGAGAAAAACGATGTGGTGCATTACTTTCTGAACGCCCCTCGTAACTAGGTCGATAAATTCTCTCAAGGATGCTCAAAAATTGTTGATGAAGACCGGAAAGTGTGCTCACGGTGGGTGCCCAAACAACTGACCGAGGAACACAAACTGAACCGAATGGGACTGTCCTTGGAACATCTGTCTCGGTACGCAGATGAAGAAAATTTCAGCGTGAATATGTTGTGAATATTTACATTTATGAAAATATAAGTGTTGCTTTTTGTTTTCTTCCATTAAACCTAGACACTACATCCGTTGGCTATATTGGGACGCATGTCCAAATATGAAAAACCGAAGACCTTGTGGTGTGGTATAATGGTGCCATTGTCTATTTATGGTATAAATATTTTAGAAAGTCACGTCAACGCAATCTTTTAAGAACATCATGCATAATAATACAATAATAAAATTAATTTTAAAAAGCAGTATTTCTGTCGGTGCGTGGTAGTAGCAACAGAAAAGTCGTGTCGGCACATGATTTTTCTTTAAAACAATATACACAAAACAAGATCAACATTAAGTGAGCTGTCTTTTCCTTGATGTGAAAATTTGCGGACATTAATGTAGATTAATCCGTAGACAATAACAAGGCAATGATGATGACAAAGCAGATAAAACCAAGAAGAAAAATAAACAATTAAAAAATGGTACACGATTACTATCAAGGGGAGAGAATAAGGCCGAACTTTCATTATCATTATATCCCTTTAGTGCCCTGGGGCGTATAGGTCATCAGCAAGTTCAAACCAAGTCTACCTGTCCTTGCCAATTATACAAGGTCTGTCCGTATTTTCTGTATCTCTTGTTAATCCTTTTTATCTCTAATTACCTGTTCCATATATCTTCAGGTGTCCTTCTGTGTCTATTGCACTCAAGGTTCTACATATACGCCTGCCTTGTAATGCTTTTATTTGGATTCCAAAATATATGACTTTTCCAAAGCCACCATCTTTGCCTTACCTCTTGTTCCACTGGTAACCTTGTCAGTCCCATGCTGGTGATCTTGTCAGTCCTATGTTGGTGATCTTGTCTGCCCTATGTTGATGATCTTGTCAGTCCTATTTTGGTGATCTGTCGTATGTTAGTGATCTTGTCAGGCCTATGATGATGATCCTGTCTGTCCTATGTTGATGATCCTGTCTGTCCTATGTTTTTGATTTTATCATTCTGATGTTGGAGATCATGTCAATCCTATGTTGGAGACCTTGTCAGTCCTATGTTGGTGATCTTGTCTGTCCGGTGTTTGTGATCTTACCAGTCCTATGTTGGTGATTTTGTCTGTCCCGTGTTGGTGATCTTGTCAGTCCCATGTTGGTGATTTTGTCTGTCCCATGTTGGTGATCTTGTCAGTCCCATGTTGGTGATTTAGTCTGTCTTATTTTGGTGATCTTGTCAGTCCTGTATTGGTGATCGTGTCAGTCCTATGTTGGTGATCGTGTCAGTCCTATGTTGGTGATCTTGTCTGTCCTATGTTGGTGATTTTGTCTGTCCCGTGTTGCTGATAAACAAGCGCAAAGCCTTATCGTTCTATCTTTTCCTACATCTTTCTTATTTTATTTTCTCAAACAGTGTGCTCTTTCATCCATGTCGTGAATTATTCTAATCCCCATATATAAATTAAAACGTAAATGCAAAGCCTAACAAATAAATTTAATAAAAGGAAAGAAGAATGGTAAAGAACAGTGCTGTCACAATGCCTGTACTCGAAATCCCCCTTGTTTTCTACTTCGTCGGCAAATTGTAACGCTTTCACGTTGATAGTAAAAGCCTACTGTGTCGCTGCACGCTTTCTTCAATGAAACGTGTACTGTATTTCTTGGAAAAACCTTGAGATACGCAAGCTGATCAATGACCTAAATTTAATATTTCATTCATTCCATTTTATACACGGCGTAACTAAAAGATAGATGGACTAAAGGATAGAGAGAAGGGAGAGGCAGAAAGCAGGGACACCTGCAACACTAAACACGCGTCGCGCGATACACAATTGCTGCCATCACGCGTGTAAGGCCACATGCACTAACTTTATTTCAAATCGACAGTGATAAAATTCACTACCCATACCAGAGTTAGGTTTTAAAATCCTGAAAAACGCTTATTGGGAATTATGACATTATACCGGTTTACGTTTGAAAACATGACAGTACCCAGACACCACATGGGGATTGAAGTGAACAGGAGGTGGTAGAAAATGCACATTTTGAACGCAGCCACCTAGCTCCCTTAAATTCGTATATTTGGGTTCCTTAGGGTTTGCTGACAAAGAATATGTAAAACGTTACGCAAATAGTCTAGGAATTACCAAGTTATGGCCAAAATAAAATAGTGGGGGTGCCTGACAGCATGAAATCATTTCTGCTCATAAAATTTTTTTTATAACGTGTTTGAAAAAACATTACGTTACGGAAATAGCCTACCATGTTAACTCCTATTTGATTGGAGCGCAACAAATGAAAGACTAAACACGATTGGTCGGACTATAAATACTATCTTGTGTTGTCAGGGGAAACGTGAGAAAGGGTACTTTTTTGAAAAGATGTGTAGACGTGGTGTGATTGGGTAGAGCTGCGAATATACACAATTCAGAGCGTCTGTTCATTGCCACATCTTGTAATAAACCTACTAAGAAGCAGTGCGTTGAGCACCAGTGTATATTTTTATATAAAATAAAGCCTGGGACATCGGCAGATCGGAGTTGTGCTATATTCATTGCCAGTCAACGAAACTGTTTATTATTATTTCCATGAATTGTGGTAAGCTTGAAATATTCAATATCTTTTAATGAAAATTGAATGTAAATTGATAATTTATGTCTGTATATATGTGTGGTTCAGTAGCGAACATGATGTAAAGCCTATAGTGCTCCAGCCTGAACAGAAGGTGTCGGAGGAAAGTAAAACTGCATGGAATGGCCAAACAGTACACTGACACCTAGATTATTAACTAGAAAGAAATAATGCTGGAATTGCAGAGGCGTAGTAACCTTTAGGGAGGGAAATACTGGTATAAAGTATTTCAGATGAAGCTGACAGTTGGCCTAACGCTCTGAACTCAATGTTTGTGATGTATTGTGCTCAGTGTAGAAATGGAGTATAAATTAGTTCTGACGTAGAAGGTACAACCTTCTTGTTTCAGGGACCGTGGTCTTAAAGTTATTGAGCAGCACCTGGTCAGAGCTTTGCTGAAGCCAGAGGTGGACAGCATACTCCTTGGTCCATATAGCAACCAGTGGGGTGGCTCCAGAACTCATTACAGTAATCGAGCAGAGGAGTCTTTTACTGCAGTCATCACGCAAGATAAGAGAGTGTGGCCATGGAGCTCAACATTATGTACCCCCATCTTAAAATGACATTATAAACTAAAATTAAGAGGGGAATTTAATTGTTTTAATACCAGGAACTGAGAACATCTCCAATACTAGTTCCAATAGAAACAAACTATTGAAGTCATGATGACAAATACCAACAGAGCTTGAACAAAACAAAACCAGTATTACCTCATATTACCACTACACAACTGACACACATAGGATACCATTAATAATATATGTCACTACAAGAATCATATTAATAAATTCTGTACATATAACTTGTAATTAAAATTGATTGTGATTCCTGGTTCCCTTTGTATTTGAATCAGGACACATATACATTCATGACAGCACTGAATACATATTGTTATTTGAAAAGTTATCAGTGACTCCTTTAAGATATCCTCTTAGAGTGTTATATGTATGTGAGTGTCACAGTGTTGTCAAGTGTGGTGGAATAAATTAAATTGTTTATCTGTCTGTTGTTGTTATGACTTACACTTCATCATACACATACCCTAGACATATAACGTAGTCATCACACTATTCCAGAATAATTCTGACTGAGGTATACATATGTGGCAGTAAGTAAGGTTATCTATAATACACTACTCTTATTAGATATAGATACCTTCACAGCTGATCTCAGTCAGTACACTAAGTCCCCTATAAATATTTATAACATCCCACTTTACCACATATATTGGGGGCTCGCCTCTCGGGATTTTGAATCTTTCCTATTAAAAATATTGGGGGTGAATTCCCACAAATATTCAGGTAACTCATAATAAGAATTAAAAGGTATCCTTGGGTGAAAATAAATAAGGTTGAGCTCACAGTGCCTGTGTTGTCTTGAGTTAATTAGTCATAGATAAAATTGTTTAGACATTTATCTGTTAGACAATGGCCGACCTGGCAAAATTTCGATCTGCTGCTGTACAGACTGCGAAAGAGTTAGGAATGGACGGGCAAATTATGATTTCTTATGTCACTGCTGAATGTGACAAATATATTGAACGGGAAGAAAGAAGATTAGAAAAAGAGGCCGAAAGAAAATTAGAGGCTGAGACTAAGAGGTTGCAGATTGAGGCTGACAAAGAGGCTAAGAAATTGGAAGCAGAAGAAAGAAGATTGACTGCAGAGAGGGAAGCAGAAAAGGAGGAGAAGAGATTACAAAGGGAACACGAGTTACGACTAAGGGAGTTTGAGTTTCAAGGCCATGCTCCTGAAAATGGTGCCAGTCCCTTTACCTCTGATGCTACTGCTAGCCAGGGAGCCTCAACCTCAGCTATGAATTTTCATTTAGATCATTTTGTTGAGAAAGACGATGATATAGAGAGCTATCTAAATAGGTATGAACTATTAGCTACCACATATGGGTTAGAGAGAGAAAGGTGGAGCTTAAAGTTATCTCAGGGACTTCGTGGGGCAGCTTATGAAGTTTTTGCAAAAATGAGCAGAGGTGATCAGGAAAATTATGACATGCTAAAGCAGGCTCTTTTGTTAAGATATGAAAAGAATGCAGAATTTTATAGGAAAAAATTTAGGAATGCTAAACTACTGTCAGGTGAAACCTATCACCAGTTCTCTGCACGAATGGAGACATACTTGGAGAAATGGACTTCTCTGGGGAAAACCCAAGATCTTAAGGAAATGGTCCTTATAGAGCAATTAAGAGAGTCCATGGCTCCAGACATGAGAAAGTTTCTCATGGAACAAGGTGCAGAGAGGCTGGGTGAGTTGCTAAATGTTGCTGAAAGGTATCAAGCAGCTCAAGCAGAGGTAACAGGTAATAAAAAGAAACAAGTGGATAACTTTAGGGCACCACAGAACTTTAATAAATTTGATCCTAGGGATCAAAACAAAGGTAAGCACCAGTTTGATAGGCCACGGTATGAAAATAAAAATAAAACCCCACAATTCGATGAAAGGAAATATGATGAAAGAAAATCTTTCAACCAAGGAAAAAGGTGGTGTAAAAATTGTAAGATGAACAATCAGGACACTGACCATTGTAGAAGGAAACCTGTGTATATGGCAACCCTTCAGGTCAGGTCGACCTCAAGACAGGAGGAGGATATTATGTTAGATACCACTCCAGAAGAGATGAGGAAGGCACAGGCTGGGGATAAAACACTCAAGCCTTGTTTCAGGAAATTGTCAACTTGTCATACAACTCCAGGCAAGGGAGATTTTTACATGGACAAATAGGTCCACCAAATTAAAGGTCCATATGTAGCTTTGTTAAGAATGTGGACTGATGAAAAGGCAGAGGAAAACATTACATCTTCATACCAATATGTGAATGAGCTGACCACTCGTTTAAAAACTGGCTGGAAACTTGCCAATGAAAATTTGAAACAAGCCAGGAAGAAACATGCTGCCTATTATAACAGGAAGGCGAAAGACAGAGATTTGGCTGTGGGAGAGAAGGTACTGCTTCTTCTCCCCGGGAGTCAGAATAAGTTACAGATTGGATGGCAAGGTCCATATACAGTTTTAGAGAAGGTGTCTAGAACAAATTATAAGATAGATAAGAAGGGGAAAGAAAAAAATCTATCATGTGAATCTCCTGAAGAAATATTTGGAAAGAGAACATCAGAAAGAGACACACTTGTTGACCTTGTCCATCGCCATGGAGATGAAAAAGGAACCACTTTCATCATTTGAATATCCATTACACCCCTGTGAGACAGCAGCACAGGTGAAAATCAGTACACATTTAACGAAAACTCAGAAAGAGAGCGTGCAACAGGTTCTAAATAATCATGCAGAGGTGTTAACAGACCGACCAGGGCATACAAACCTATTGGAATATGATATGAAACTGATAGACCCCACACCTGTCTGTATGAAACCATATTCGATTCCGTTTGCTAAGGAGAAAGCTTTGAAGGAAGAGATAGACTATCTGTTGAAGGAAGGAATTATTTCACACAGTGAATCCTCATATAGTTCCGGTGTTGTACTCTTAAGGAAGCCCTCTGGAGAACATAGACTCTGTATAGATTACAGGAGACTGAATGCTATTACAGAAGGACAGGTGGATCCATTGCCGGATACAAATCAGCTGTTTGCCAGACTAAATAAAGCTAAATATTTCTCAAAAGTGGATCTGAGTAAAGGATACTATCAGATTCCAGTAAAGCCTGAGGTTAGACCATACCTAGCTTTTAGTACCTCAGAAGGACACTATGAGTTTAATAGATTGCCATTTGGATTGAAGAATGCGCCTAGTGTCTTCTCTAGAATGATGAGAAAATTATTGGACCCTCTGAATAATCCATGTATAACAAATTTCATGGATGATATCCTTATAGCAACAGAAACATTTGAGGAACACATTGACTCTCTGAAGATGCTGTTTGATCGACTTAGGGAAGCAAATTTAACAGCCCGACCAACCAAATGTTGCGTTGGATGTAAAGAATTGGAATTTTTGGGACACACAGTTTATCAGGGAAACATGACCCCTGACCCAAAGAATTTAGAGAAACTAAAGAAAGCCCCGAGACCACAAACCAAGAAGGACGTGAGATCCTTTGTCTCATTATGTGGTTTCTACCAGAAGTATATCAAAAACTTTAATTCCATATGTGCACCGTTAACTGATTTGACACGTAAAGGACATCCAGATCGCATTACATGGACACCACAATGTGAAATGGCTTACCAAGAATTGAAGGAAAAGCTCACAAGTAAACCTATTTTGAAATTACCTGACTTAAGTCAAGAATTCATAGTAAGGACGGATGCCAGTAATATTGGGTTGGGTGCAACTCTACTACAGAAATCAGATGCATTGGATGGGGAATTAAGCCCAGTGGCATATGCTAGCAGAAAATTGAATAAAGCTGAAATCAACTACTCAACTAGCGAAAAAGAATGTCTTGCAGTAATATGGGCAATAAAGAAATTCAATATTTATCTGTATGGGAAGGCATTTAAGTTGCAAACGGATCACAAACCTTTATCGTTTCTAGCCCAGGCTAGGCATGAGAACTCTAGGTTACTCCGATGGTCCTTGCTTTTGGCTCCCTATAATTTTAGCATTGAGTATATATCTGGAAAAACAAATTTGGGAGCGGATTTTTTAAGCCGCCATCCGTGTGATGAGAATCACCGTAAACCCCAGAAATAATAATAAATTTCTCTATGTGTATATAGAATAAAGGACTGACATATAATGTCTGTTTTAAGAGGGGAGATGTCGTGAATTATTCTAATCCCCATATATAAATTAAAACGTAAATGCAAAGCCTAACAAATAAATTTAATAAAAGGAAAGAAGAATGGTAAAGAACAGTGCTGTCACAATGACTGTACTCGAAATCCCCCTTGTTTTCTACTTCGTCTGCAAATTGTAACGCTTTCACGTTGATAGTAAAAGCCTACTGTATTATTGCACGCTTTCTTCAATGAAACGTGTACTGTATTTCTTGGAAAAACCTTGAGATACGCAAGCTGATCAATGACCTAAATTTAATATTTCATTCATTCCATTTTATACACGGCGTAACTAAAAGACAGATGGACTAAAGGATAGAGAGAAGGGAGAGGCAGAAAGCAGGGACACCTGCAACACTAAACACGCGTCGCGCGATACACAATTGCTGCCATCACGCGTGTAAGGCCACATGCACTAACTTTATTTCAAATCGACAGTGATAAAATTCACTACCCATACCAGAGTTAGGTTTTAAAATCCTGAAAAACGCTTATTGGGAATTATGACATTATACCGGTTTACGTTTGAAAACATGACAGTACCCAGACACCACATGGGGATTGAAGTGAACAGGAGGTGGTAGAAAATGCACATTTTGAACGCAGCCACCTAGCTCCCTTAAATTCGTATATTTGGGTTCCTTAGGGTTTGCTGACAAAGAATATGTAAAACGTTACGCAAATAGTCTAGGAATTACCAAGTTATGGCCAAAATAAAATAGTGGGGGTGCCTGACAGCATGAAATCATTTCTGCTCATAAAATTTTTTTATAACGTGTTTGAAAAAACATTACGTTACGGAAATAGCCTACCATGTTAACTCCTATTTGATTGGAGCGCAACAAATGAAAGACTAAACACGATTGGTCGGACTATAAATACTATCTTGTGTTGTCAGGGGAAACGTGAGAAAGGGGTACTTTTTTGAAAAGATGTGTAGACGTGGTGTGATTGGGTAGAGCTGCGAATATACACAATTCAGAGCGTCTGTTCATTGCCACATCTTGTAATAAACCTACTAAGAAGCAGTGCGTTGAGCACCAGTGTATATTTTTTATAAAATAAAGCCTGGGACATCGGCAGATCGGAGTTGTGCTATATTCATTGCCAGTCAACGAAACTGTTTATTATTATTTCCATGAATTGTGGTAAGCTTGAAATATTCAATATCTTTTAATGAAAATTGAATGTAAATTGATAATTTATGTCTGTATATATGTGTGGTTCAGTAGCGAACATGATGTAAAGCCTATAGTGCTCCAGCCTGAACAGAAGGTGTCGGAGGAAAGTAAAACTGCATGGAATGGCCAAACAGTACACTGACACCTAGATTATTAACTAGAAAGAAATAATGCTGGAATTGCAGAGGCGTAGTAACCATTAGGGAGGGAAATACTGGTATAAAGTATTTCAGATGAAGCTGACAGTTGGCCTAACGCTCTGAACTCAATGTTTGTGATGTATTGTGCTCAGTGTAGAAATGGAGTATAAATTAGTTCTGACGTAGAAGGTACAACCTTCTTGTTTCAGGGACCGTGGTCTTAAAGTTATTGAGCAGCACCTGGTCAGAGCTTTGCTGAAGCCAGAGGTGGACAGCATACTCCTTGGTCCATATAGCAACCAGTGGGGTGGCTCCAGAACTCATTTAAGTAATCGAGCAGAGGAGTCTTTTACTGCAGTCATCACGCAAGATAAGAGAGTGTGGCCATGGAGCTCAACATTATGTACCCCCATCTTAAAATGACATTATAAACTAAAATTAAGAGGGGAATTTAATTGTTTTAATACCAGGAACTGAGAACATCTCCAATACTAGTTCCAATAGAAACAAACTATTGAAGTCATGATGACAAATACCAACAGAGCTTGAACAAAACAAACCAGTATTACCTCATATTACCACTACACAACTGACACACATAGGATACCATTAATAATATATGTCACTACAAGAATCATATTAATAAATTCTGTACATATAACTTGTAACACATTTGATCTTTCATCGGTGGTAAAAGAAATTCTTTTTACGGAGTCCCCCACCTGGCATTATCTTTTGAAGTCCACATTGCCTAGTGATAAATCTAGTGAAATACATCTAGTTTCATCAAAATCAGACACATGGGCATGGTACAAATTGTGTGGACTATTGTTAATTTTGAAGCGAGCGTGGCTGACACAAAAGATTAGTCTCTTTATTGCCCGGCCGCTGTCCATCCAAGCGACGGGTCACCACATTGGTACAAATGGCACTGGAGCAGCCACATTACACAAAGGTTGATTATGTCGGAAGACGCCCAGCTGGGCCAGGTGAAGAAGTCTTCTCATGCTGTTTAAACAAACCGCCATGTAATACAATAGGCGGCGCCACAACGGGTCTTGTTAGCATGCTGGCGACAATGGACCGCAAGTTTTGTGACAGTTAGCGGACAGGTGAGTTTGTCCAGCTGGCCAATCAGCAAACACCGTGCAGTTTGACAAAGACTGATAGGCAATGCAAACAAAAGATAGTGGTGGATAGCCCAACCCACTTCAGTCTGTGTCACGCGCTGACAGGGAGAGCAGCCAGATGGCCTCTTAGCTATTGGGGAGAGGCGGAGTTTCACGTCCCAGGCAAGATTTGGTAACATATGGCGTCTTAGTAATATATCCACTGCGCAGTTCGTTAGAAAGAGGAGTCCAGTTTTTTTTCTACATTGTGATGTAGAGAAAAATCCCAAAAGCATAGCCTGCAATTAATTCAGTGTGAATAAAATATTTCATATCTGCGTGCATTGTGTTCTTAAAGGATTTTGCAAAGGGAAAGGAAGTCCATCAGAAGTCTGAGTCTACACGCTACGTGTCTGGCGTCTAACCAGAAATAAGTTATCAAACGGACATTTGGCTAGCAGAATTCGCCATAGGACATTCTTCGTTCCTCACTTAAAAGGGAATTTTTCTCGCCCACGACCAAGAAGGTGGACGCAGCATTTTTCAACACGTGCGCACACGTTCAATACATGTGTAAATCAGATCATTCGAAAGCTTACTACATGAGTCAATTTAAAGCTCACAGTTGATTGCTCATTCAAATATCACGTGCAGCTCCATCGAAAGCTTACTACATGAGACAATCTAAAGCTCACAGTTGATTACTTATCCAAATATCAAGTTCAGATCTAACGGAAGCTTACCATCTGAAATCAAGCTAAAGAGCTCTAAAGTTGAATCTCATATTTATACAAAGTGCAACACACTCTTAAGCGCATTCTAGGAAGCAGACTCCATAGTCAAATCCAGTGCAGCTTACTCTAAGTATGTTTCATGAATCACGAGTACATACTCAAGTTAATGAGTTTACATAGCAAGAACTTTTCGTGAAGATATCCAGTCTGGCCAATACCCTTTGGAGATTAGACAGCAGACATTTTCATACGACAACTGTTAACTGTTGATCAACGCAACAGAGATATACTCAAACAGTAAAGGATTGTATATCGTCAACGTTCTCAGTACCACAACAGATTTCATCAGAACGTCCCCGACTTAGAGATACCCCACTCGACATACCTTATAAAAAATTGGGACATTCTATGCATACATGTGAATCATCCTAGCCGGTAGAAACACTTAGAGACACATGGACTGTGTAGATTACTCACCCTTTTGGTAACACGAATCATATCACATCATCATCATTTCGCTTTACACAAGCTCATCCTTAATTAACTACTACTTAATTAACTACAATATTAATATCTCATCTGTGTGTTTGGTGTGAATCATCTTTTACCATCATCACGTTCTAACCACTACTAACCTCTATATGTGTAGATATTTACTTAATAAACCCAATAATCGTTTGATCATTATCTAGTTTGTTAATGTATTACTCGTGCTGTCGGTGTTAAATCTTTACATATAGGTACATTTCTACACTCAGATGAGGTTCGGGGCTTTTTCTGTTACGGGATCTAAGGTCGTGGGGAAAAAGAACTCTTTCCATAATTCACTAGAAACACTGTCCAATGGAAAGCATTCGCATTCTCTTCTTCTTGTCCTTATCCCGGATAGGTCTCTATTTTTTTCTTAACATGCCAATTTCTGGAGACCTCCTACATACTATCTCTTAGGCTATTCCTGACGAAAACTACTGTCGTAGTTACCCCAATACTCACTACACGACAATGTTGGTGATCTTGTTAGTCCCATGTTGGATATTTTGTCTGTCCTATGTTGGTGATTTTGTCATTCCCATGTAGGAAATCTTGTCAATCCTATGTTGGTGATCTTGTCAATCCCATGTTGGTGATCTTGTCAGTCCTATGTTAGTGATCGTGTCAGTCCCATGTTGGTGATCCCGTCAATCCAATGTTGGAGATCTTGTCAGTCCCTTGATGGAGACGAAGAGGATATGGGAAGACCTTGAGCTGACTGCACGTGACAGGCAGACGTGGTTTAAGTTTATTGAAAGCCTATGCTCATTGGTGATGAATGGTGAATTCTCATAATCTTTCTCTGTGTACTTTCAGACTCACCTGATATGACGTGTTATCAATAATTCTAAATTTTTCGTGCATCTGGTTATGGTTTTGAGATAAAAGAGCCAAGTCATTGGTAAAATCTAAATTGTAGAGCTGTTGTGATAAAATCCAAAAGTTAATAAATAAAAAGTTACAACTATCTTTAAATGTTTACAACAATACTAATATTACCTGTATCTGTCACCTCCAACACTGCCCTACATGCCAGAAGGAGAGGGTTTAGATCCGATATTGGACTGGCTGTTATTATGTTCCCTGCCATGCACTGAAAGAAACAGAAGACAATTACAAATACTACAGTCAGAGAACAGTTTGGATCTAGGGCAGCAGTGAACTATAAGGTGCATGCATGTTTTCAAAGGGTTCATGGTTATCAGTAGGGTGCATAGAATGGTGTATGGCATAACAATTGTGCATAATGGTGCATTGCATAAATGAATATTTTATGAGAACAAATAAATTGTGTGTCACGAAATATGTTCGTTAGCTATCTTATCATATCTTGTCCTACTTGTCACTCCCTTCCTATTACCTGACCTCTTGATCAGTTTGACGCAACATTGACTTCCATTTGTGCAAGGTGAAGTGTTTACATTATGTAACAGCTTCCGCCCGACAGAAAAGGTGTCAGTAAGCAGCGAGATGGGTTGATTGAACAAACGTTTGATATGGGAACATTTCTAGCAGATAATTGCCGTAAACAATGTTATTCAAGTTTTCCAATATGTATATTTGACGATGGATATTAGACGATATTTGATATACGGCATCAGTTTGTAAACATGACGTGCCAAAATGCACTGCTGATTTCATTGGGACGTCGGAATATGACAATTTTGTTAAAGATTAAGACACGGACAATGATATATTTGTCGTGAATTATTCTAATCCCCATATATAAATTAAAACGTAAATGCAAAGCCTAACAAATAAATTTAATAAAAGGAAAGAAGAATGGTAAAGAACAGTGCTGTCACAATGACTGTACTCGAAATCCCCCTTGTTTTCTACTTCGTCGGCAAATTGTAAAGCTTTCACGTTGATAGTAAAAGCCTACTGTATTATTACCCGCTTTCTTCAATGAAACGTGTACTGTATCACGCAGGCTGATCAATGACCTAGATTTAATATTTCATTCATTCCATACACGGCGTAACTAAAGACCGATGGACTAAAGGATAGAGAGAAGGGAGAGGCAGAAAGCCGAACACGTGCAACACTAAACACGCGTCGCGCGATACACAATTGCTGCCATCACGCGTGTAAGGCCACATGCACTAACTTTATTTCAAATCGACAGTGATAAAATTCACTACCCTTCCCAGAGTTAGGTTTTAAAATCCTGAAAAACGCTTATTAGGAATTATGACATTATACCGGTTTACGTTTGAAAACATTACAGTACCCAGACAGCACATCTTCGAAACAGGAGGTAGAAGAAATTGCATATTTTGAACGCAGCATATTAGCTCTATTAAATATATATATTTGGGTTCCTTAGGGTTTGCTGACAAAGAATATGAAAAACGTTACGCAAATAGTCTAGGAATTACCAAGTTATGGCCAAAATAAAATAGTGGGGGTGCCTGACAGCATGAAATCATTTCTGCTCATAAAATTTTTTTATAACGTGTTTTAAAAAACATTACGTACGGAAATAGCCTACCATGTTAACTCCTATGTGATTGGAGCGCAACAAATGAAAGACTAAACACGATTGGTCGGACTATAAATACTATCTTGTGTTGTCAGGGGAAACGTGAGAAAGGGGTACTTTTTTTGAAAAGATGTGTAGACATGGTTTCATTGGTTAGAGCTGCGAATATACACCATTCAGAGCGTCTGTTCATTGCCACATCTTGTAATAAACCTACTAAGAAGCAGTGCGTTGAGCACCAGTGTATATTTTTATTTATAAAATAAAGCCTGGAACATCGGCAGATCGGAGTTGTGCTATATTCGTAGCCATTCAACGTCACGGTGTAATATTTCCATGAATGGTGGTAAGCTTGAAACATTCAATATCTTTTAATGAAAATTGAATGTGAATTGTTAATTTATGCCTGTATATATGTGTAGTTCAGTAGCAAACATGATGTAAAGCCTATAATGCTCCAGCCTGAACAGAAGGTGTGGGAGGAAAGTAAAACTGCATGGAATGGCCAAACAGTACACTGACACCTAGATTATTGATTAGACAGAAATAATGCTGGAATTGCAGAGGCGTAGTAACCATTAGGGAGGGAAATACTGGTATAAAGTGTTTCAGATGAAGCTGACAGTTGGCCTAACGCTCTGAACTCAATGTTTGTGATGTATTGTGCTCAGTGTAAAAATAGAGTATAAATTAGTTCTGACGTAGAAGGTACAACCTTCTTGTTTCAGGGACCGTGGTCTTAAAATTATTGAGCAGCACCTGGTCAGAGCTTTGCTGAAGCCAGAGGTGGACAGCATACTCCTTGGTCCATATAGCAACCAGTGGGGTGGCTCCAGAACTCATTAAAGTACTCAAGCAGAGGAGTCTCTTACTGCAGTCATCACGCAAGATAAGAGAGTGTGGCCATGGAGCTCAACATTATGTACCCCCATCTTAAAATGACATTATAAACTAAAATTAAGAGGGGAATTAAATTGTTTTAATACCAGGAACTGAGAACATCTCCAATACTAGTTCCCATAGAAACAAACTATTGAAGTCATGATGACAAATACCAACAGAGCTTGAACAAAACAAAACCAGTATTACCTCATGTTACCACTACACAACTGACACACATAGGATACCATTAATAATATATGTCACTATAAGAATCATATTAATAAATTCTGTACATATAACTTGTAATTAAAATTGATTGTGATTCCTGGTTCCCTTTGTATTTGAATCAGGACACATATACATTCATGACAGCACTGAATACATATTGTTATTTGAAAAGTTATCAGTGACTCCTTTAAGATATCCTCTTATAGTGTTATATGTATGTGAGTGTCACAGTGTTGTCAAGTGTGGTGGAATAAATTAAATTGTTTATCTGTCTGTTGTTGTTATGACTTACACTTCATCATACACATACCCTAGACATATAACGTAGTCATCACACTATTCCAGAATAATTCTGACTGAGGTATACATATGTGGCAGTAAGTAAGGTTATCTATAATACACTACTCTTATTAGATATAGATACCTTCACAGCTGATCTCAGTCAGGACACTAAGTCCCCTATAAATATTTATAACATCCCACTTTACCACAATATTAATACCAGCATATGGAATTTGTTGTGATAATCAACAACGAGAAAATAACACCTTGAGAGATATTATCAAAGATAGATCTATGAAGAAGTGAGTTTGTAAACATGACAGGCGAAACGGAAGTGGCAAGATCTTATGTGGTTTGGAGTTTGAAAATCACATGTAAAGGGCAATATGTTGTCATGTAGTAATGTTCTACATGAGGGTAGTGTGTGTTTATGGGGGGGGGGGCTCTGTTAAAATCAGACACTTATTCGCAATTGGTTTGGTTTTTGAGATGCTAAGATAGACTGCTCCTGATTGGACGTCTCCTCCAATTACCAACCTGAGTGTGTAGGCAAAAGTTTTGCTTATATTCTACAGCGTTGTGAGTCTACTTCACTTACATCTAATTTCGTCAAGAAGAAATCAAAGACAGCCAGGAACACGGAATATTAGGGCCCAAATATAAGACAGGCCATAGGACTGGACGTGAATTATAAGATTAGAATAGAGTAACCTCAGAGACATCATCGTTCACCATAAGTTCTCGATCCAACTTCAAGTGCACTCACTTAAACACCTAACATACCTGAAAGTTACGGTATCTCAAACAGTTTCCTAATAATATTAGGACGTTTTCTGTGCAATAAGTATGAGGTTCCAAAGGTTGTTACAGCCAGGAGTTGTAGTGAGGATAAGCTCTCACTGCAGATAAAATACTTCTATGACACGCGCCTCAAGCAGCTTCTGACAACCAAGTCCAGCTCATGGCCTTCACGTGTGGCTCAATTTGAGCCCGGCGGAACTGTTTTCACTGCCGGGAGAAGGGGCAAAGGCGAGCGACTGGCGCCTTAACACCAGCAGCTTCGGGCAGATAGGGCTCGTGATCCTTGGTTGGTAGCTTATCTAAGAGAAGGAACTCTGAATTCAAACCACCGGTGCCTTGCGGGAATATCCATTTATGGAATTGGCTTCGGGAGTAAACCCTGAGGATAAATCCGGAGTCGGAGTCCCTAAGGCAGTCTAATGTTGATTCGACATTATTTTGGCAACTCCTGCGACGTGGCTGGTACCAAACTGTATCGGCTACTGCCATTCCTTTGGACCTACCGGCTGCGTGGAGAGGGGGAACATGCTGCAAGGGCAACAGCTTGATCTCCATATAACTGTGCCCAAGCTCGCGCCCTGGAGAGGACACTCCAGCTTCACCCTATAGATGTCGGCAAAACACGGGAAGTAGCAGTTACCGGTTATAAGCATTTTGCCCAATTGGCGTAGAGCATGGCGCCAGGGGCTACTTCCGACAGTGGGAGAGGTTCTAGGATCTCACTGGACAGCGTCCGCCCCCAGTCAATAAGGTGTTGTCCCGCCACTGTCTGCTTTCCCCATTGGGTGCATGGGGGTTAGGGTCAAACCCGAACTGTGGACAGAAAATTTTGCACCAAGCAATTATCGTAATAATAGAAATAAGCAAACTCTCAGATTGGGATGTTGGAACTTCCGGACTAATGTTGACTGGACTATCCAAAAACCTAAAGGACGTAAATGATGTAAGGAAGACAACCATAATTAATGATGAGCTTAAACGGTAGCATAGTGGTTAGTGCACTGGCTTCCTAGCGCAGTGGTCTATGGTTCGATCCCCAGATGAGGCGGAAAATTTTTAGGCCACAAACGGCTCCTGGGTCGACCCAGCCCCAAATGGGTACCAGAGCTACTCTGGGAAGGTTAAGGCGGCCGGCGTGATGCCGACCACATCACCCCTCGTGTGCCGACGGTCAAGATAATATGGGCCTAACACCATATTCCCAATATGCCTCAATGGGCGTGTAACGGGTTCCTTTACCTTTTTTTTTTTTTTTTAAACGGCTTCAGATGGATATAGCTGCATTTCAGGAAACGCGCCTGGCGGGCTCTGGAACTGTGAGCGAGAAGGACTACACATTTTATTGGCAAGGGAAAGATCTTAATAAAACTAGAGAACACGGAGTAGGTTTTGCAGTCAAAAAATCGCTAACTAAAACAGTTGAACCATGTGAGAATGGATCAGAACGCCTGTTAACGCTCCGCCTGCAAACTAGCACAGGTCCCATCACCCTTGTCAGTGTGTATGCTCGTACTCTGCACTCTGCCTCAGAAGCTAAAGAAGAGTTCTACGAGAATCTAGCAGCAGTCATCAAAAGCATACCTAGGCAAGAACAGCTTGTTCTCCTTGGTGACTTTAACGCTAGAGTGGGTGCCGATAATGTTTCATGGCCTTCATGTCTGGGCAGGTTTGGTATTGGCAGTTAGTTGCTTATCCTTTACAGGACGTGGCAATCAACCCCAGCTTTTATTGGCTGTTTGTGATTTTTCTAAGCAATTTTTTCATTCAGTAGTTTGCCATTGCTTTCTGAACGGTACGGCGCTTATACCATTGTTAAAAATCCACACAAAGCGATCTGCTACCAAACCGCCTGCAGCAGGTTTCGAACCTAGTATATCTGGATTATGAAACTGCGTTCATATCCATTAGGCCACAGACGCCGACTATTGGCAAGATGAATGAAAATGGGCCACGGCTCTTAGAGTTGTGTGTCCACCATGACCTCTGCGTGACCAACACCTACTTTCAGACAAAACCCCAGCATAAGGTGTCATGGAGACACCCACGATCCAAGCACTGGCACCAAATTAACCTGATTCTCGTCAGAAGGCCACTTCTCAGGTCTGTGCTCTCCACCGCTCGTACCATAGTGCAGACTGTGATACAGATCACTCCTTGGTTTGCTGCAAAATCAGAGCTCAACCAAGAAAATTATCGTGTCAAACATGAAGGAAAACCACGCATTGATACCAGCAAGATGTAAGACCCTGTCGTGATTGCTCAATTTACTGCGACTTTCAAGAAAGTGCTCAGTAGCCCTCAACATGGTGATACTATTACAGAGAACTGGGAGCATCTACGGAACACCATTCAAAGTACTGCACTTGCCACCTTTGGTAAGAAAACGGCAGCGTCAAATGACTGGTTTGATGCTATATCAGATGTGATGGCACCTGTCATTGAAGCTAAATGCAGTGCAGCAAATGAATACAAACGTTCACCGAGTGCTAGAACCCTACGTATCCTGAAGGCTACGAGAAGCAAAGTTCAACAAACTGCTCGACGCTGTGCAACTGACTATTGGCTTCAGCTCAGTGAGAGCATCCAGATCGCAGCGCAAACAGGCAACATTAGACAAATGTATGAATGTATAAAGAAAGCACTCGGCCCCCAAAAAAGTAAGACGCTAATAACCATCAGCGGAGAGAAACTAATCAATAAGGGTAAGCAGATGGAGAAGTGGGTCGAGCACTACTCTGAGCTTTACACTAGAGAAAATACCGTTACGCCTGCAGCCCTTGATGGTGTCAAATGTCTGCCAACTATGGAGCAGCTGGATGCCGAACCAACATTAGAGGAACTCAGCAAGGCCATTGATGGCTTGGCCTCTGACAAAGCACCAGGCAGTGATGGGATTCCTCCTGATTTAATCAAATGCTGTAAGAGCACGCTATTTCAGCCCCTGCATAGGATGCTGTGCCAGTGCTGGGAAGAGACAACTATTCCTCAAGACATGCGAGATGCCAAGATTGTAACACTGTATAAAAATAAAGGAAACAGAAGTGATTGCAATAACTACAGAGGCATCTCTCTTCTTAGTATTGTTGGTAAGGTTTTTGCCAAAGTCATCTTAATGCGACTACATAAGTTAGCTGAGCGCAAATATCCAGAGTCACAGTGTGGATTCCGAGCTGGGAGATCAACAACAGACATGATCTTCTCTCTCCGCCAGCTTCAGGAAAAATCAAGAGAGCAGAAAAGGCCGTTATATATCGCCTTTATAGACCTCACAAAAGCATTTGACCTGGTTAGTAGGGATGGACTCTTCAAAATCCTCCTGAAAATAGGCTGCCCTTCTAAAATGCTGGAAATGATAAAGTCATTCCATGACGACATGAAGGGAACAGTCCAATATGCTGGAAGCACGTCACAGTCCTTTGACATACGAAGTGACGTTAAATAAGGCTGTGTTCTGGCTCCGACCCTCTTCGGGATCTTCTTTGCCTTACTCTTGAAATATGCATTTAGAGATGCAACTGAAGGAATATGCCTTCAAACTAGGTCAGATGGTCGTCTGTTTAATCTTTCAAGGCTGATGGCAAAAACAAAACTCAGAAAGGTCACTATAAGAGAGTTGTTGTTCGCTGATGATGCTGCAGTCGTCACTCAAAGCCTACAGGAGCTTCAGAGCTTGATGAATCGCTTCACTAAAGCATGCAAGGACTTTGGCCTCACAATAAGTCTAAAGAAAACGAATGTGCTGAGTCAGGATGTGGGTGCTGCACCAGTTATCACTATCGATAACTATGAATTGGCAGTGGTGCACCACTTCACATACCTAGGGTCTACCATCAATGACAAACTCTCACTGGACACAGAAATCGACAGCCGCATTTGCAAAGCTGCAGCTACCTTTGCCCGCCTCACATCGCGTATTTGGGGAAACTCCAAACTCACAACGAAGACCAAAGCTGCGGTATATAACGCCTGCGTCACCAGCACACTCCTATATGGCAGCGAGACCTGGGCGACCTATGCTAAGCAAGAAAGAAGGCTCAATAACTTCCATTTACGGTGTCTATTTTGTCACTTGCTGGCCTTCAAAAAATGTATACACTTCTTAGACAGCGCAGACTTCGCTGGTTTGGCCATGTTCGCCGCATGGAAGATGGTCGCATCCCAATAGATATCTTCTACGGACAATTAGCAGATGGCAAGAGAACAGTTGGGCGACTACAGCTGAGGTTCAAAGATGTGTGCAAGAGAGATATGAGGGCACTGGACATGGATCCAGCAGCATGGGAGGATGAAGCTGCCGATCGCACTAAGTGGCGATGCACTCGTATTTACGACGCCACCTCAGATTGGGCGAAAAGAGGTTCACACAACAAGCAGAGGAGAGGCGAAAACGTCGAAAGGAGCACCAGGAAAATAAGCAGCTGAGGGCTGCCACCACGGAGGCGCATTCCCATAGTCAGTTATGACTGAAGGGGCTATTATTATTATTATAAGTATGTGGTCGCTTAAAAAAAACTCGGGTAAGTTGTAATATGTACATTGTATCATTATATATTTGCATTTTGACGTGTATAATTTGCTTGTGGATGTACAGTGGCATATGAGGTTGGCAACCTCACCACTGGGACTGCTTCATGCGGGTCGCCTCACAAGGAACCAATAGCAGAGGTTTCCCCAGGCTCCACAGAGAGCAGAGAGTGATTGATGAAATCATGGTGTGCATGTTTATTATATAAGCGCTTTAATAAATTTCATATATGAATTGTTGTCTGCTACTGTCAAAAAGCACTTTCATCCAACTCTTACTTACTTACTTAGTACTTCCCCTTCTACCGTGAGGTGTAGAGGTTTGGAAGAGAGAGAGCGCCAGACTATCCTATCGGCTGTCTTCTTCCTGGCCTGGTTCCATTCTAGTCCTCGGTCCTTCAAAGATTGTCTATGGCTGTCCTCCCAGCGGACTCTGGGTCGTCATGGGGGTCTGGATCCCTGGCTCTTTGTTTCCCATGCTTGTCGTGGTAGCCGATCTTCTCCCATTCTGCAGACATGGCCAAACCATGTTAGTTGGGACTGTTCTACTTGGGTCTGCAGCTGGTGGGATTTTAGGCCTTGACTGGTTGCGGACCATGTCTCTTCTTGTTACTTCAACCACCTTCCTCAGATACCTCATTTCTGAGGTTTGGATCTGGCTTTTGTGGGTTGTAGTCATTGCCCATAACTCGCATCCATATGTCAAGACTGGGACATACGTGGAGCGGTATACAGCCATCTTTGTTTTCTTACCAACCTCTTTCTTGCTGAGTGTGGTAAGTTGGGATTATATAAATATTTATAGGGGACTTAGTGTACTGACTGAGATCAGCTGTGAAGGTATCTGTATCTAATATGTGTGGTGTGTTACAGATGACCTTACTTTGCTACCACATTTAGACCTCAATCAGACTTATTCTGGAATATTGTGATGACTACGTTGAATGTCTAGGGTTATGATATTGATGAAGTGTAAGTTCACAACAACAAAAACAGACAAATAAACACTTTATTTAAGATTCACAACACTTTACACCACTATGACAAGCACATACCTATAACACTCTAGAAGACTAGCTTAAGTAAGTCAAGTGTTAACTTTTAAAATATGTATTAATTTCTTTCAAGAATAGATATCCTGATCCAACTACAGAGTGAATCAGGAATCACAATCAAATGTAAACACAATGTCTATGTACAAAAAAAAGTTTTGTGGTGCCTTAAAATTGTCTACCTGTTTCTTTTTATTACCTGTTACCTCTGCTTGAGCTGCTTGATATCTTTCAGCAACATTTAGTAACGCACCCAGCCTCTCTGCACCTTGTTCCATGAGAAACTTTCTCAGGTCTGGAGCCATGGACTCTCTTAGTTGTTCTATAAGGATCATTTCCTTAAGATCTTGGGTTTTCCCCAGAGCCGTCCATTTCTCCAAGTATGTCTCTAACCGGGCAGAGAACTGGTGATAGGTTTCACCTGACAGTAGTTTAGCATTCCTAAATTTTTTTCTATAAAATTCTCCATTCTTTTCATATCTTAACAAAAGAGCCTGCTTTAACATGTCATAATTTTCTTGATCATCTCTGCTCATTTTGGCAAAAACTTCATAAGCTGTACCACGAAGCCCTTGTGATAACTTTAAGCTCCACCTTTCTCTCTCTAACCCATACGTGGTAGCTAATAGTTCATATCTATTTAGATAGCTCTCAATATCATCGTCTTTCTCAACAAAATGATCTAAATGAAAATTCATAGCTGAGGTTGAGGCTCCCTGACTACCAGTGGCATCAGAGGCAAAGGGACTGGCACCATTTTCAGGAGCATGGCCTTGAAACTCAAACTCCCTTAGTCGTAACTCATGTTCCCTTTGTAATCTCTTCTCCTCCTTTTCTGCTTCCCTCTCTGCAGTCAATCTTTTTTCCTTCTGCCTCCCTTTCTGCAGCCTGTCTCCTTTCTTCTCTTTGCAGCTAATGTAGTTAGTCTCTTTTTCCTTCTCTTTCTGTGGACTTGCCTTTGGCCTCTGCTTCCCTTTCAGCCAATATTTTTTTCTTCTATCTGAGCCATTTTAATCTCTCTCTTATCTGCCTCAATTTAGCCTCTTTGTCAGCCTCAATCTTGCAACCTCTTAATTTCTTTTTTCAGCCTCTAACTTTCTTTCAGCCTCTTTTTTCTAATCTTTTTTCTTCACGTTCAAAAAAATTTGTCACATTCAGTAGTGACATAAGCAATCATAACTTGCCCGTCCATTCCCATACTCTTTAGCAGCCTGCATAGCAGCAGATCGAAATTTTGCCAGGTCTGCCATTTCTTCTAACAGGCAAATTTATACAATGTTTAACTACCACAATTCAATCTATGACTAATTAAACTAAGGACAACACAAGCACTGAGAGCTCAACCTTATTTATCCACCCAAGAATACTTTTTAATTTTTATTTTCCTGAAGTTTTTTTACTCCCAAATATTTTTTTTTGCTAGGGGAAGGTTCATTTTTCCCGGAAAGCGCAGAGACCCCAATTTGTGTTTTTTAAGTTGGGATTATATAAATATTTATAGGGGACTTAGTGTACTGACTGAGATCAGCTGTGAAGGTATCTGTATCTAATATGTGTGGTGTGTTACAGATGACCTTACTTTGCTACCACATTTAGACCTCAATCAGACTTATTCTGGAATATTGTGATAACTACGTTGAATGTCTAGGGTTATGATATTGATGAAGTGTAAGTTCACAATAACAACAACAGACAAATAAACACTTTAACCCCTTAAGGCCCAAGAACTTCTATAATTGAAAGCTAAATTTTATACTTAAATAATATTTCTAAGACTGAATACGCATTTTAGAATGTAACTTTCTATAAAAATTTGAAGGCCGTTCATTTGCTTATGAAATAACCCATATTTGACCAAGTGGGAATTAATACTTGTTTTGTTATAAAACTATTACAAAGTTATGTATGATGGGTCATATGTGGGCACCACTATGACAAGCACATACCTATAACACTCTAGAAGACTAGCTTAAGTAAGTCAAGTGTTAACTTTTAAAATATGTATTAATTTCTTTCAAGAATAGATATCCTGATCCAACTACAGAGTGAATCAGGAATCACAATCAAATGTAAACACAATGTCTATGTACAAAAATTATACAAAGGATCTTTGTCCTGACATAGAATATTATTACAATATGTGTTTAGTGTTATGCTCTGGTATTAAGAGGTAATACTGGCTTTTGGAGCTATGTTGTTGTTTGTCATCACGACTTCATGTGTTTGTTAATGGTGGAAATAATCTTGAAGGGTTCACAGTTCTTTTTATTTGTAAAACAATAACTGTCCCTCTTGCTTTAGTATTACAGTCAATTTTAAGGTGGGTGATACAAGGGTGAGCTGCTCTGGCTGACAAAGTCTTAGCTTAGGTGTCTGCGGCAGGAAAACTGTCTCCTCTGCTCGCTTGCTTCTCAGTTATCTTGAAATCTACCCACTGTCAATATCTTTGGACAAGGAGTCCCTGCTGCCAGCTCTATTGGGATCCAGCAAAACTCAGGACAGGTGCTAGCTCTAATACTTCAGTACCACGGTCCCTGAAAATAAGAAGGTTGTACCTCCTTCTTCAGAACTAATATATAATATCTATTTCCACACTGAAGTTACAGGACATTACAAACACAGAATTCAGCGCTGTATGAGGCCAACTACAAGTAGCTTCTCATGTGACAATATACCAGTATTCCTCTCCCTAATGGTTACAACGCCACTGCAAGTCCAGCTGTACTTCCTTCTATACAATAAGATAGGTGTCATGTTACTAAATGGCAATCCCATTTATGCTACTGCAGTTATACTCCTCTCTGACAAGCTTTTACATGGTGGAGCAATATCTAGGCTTTGCCTTCTGTTTGCTACTGAACCACACACATACAGACACAATTTATCAATTCATATTCAATTTTCATATAATATATGTATATATATATATATGAAATATGTCTAGCTTACCACAATTCAAGGAAATATACACAAGTACGTTGACTGGCGATGAATACTGGCACAATTTTGATCTGCCTTACTGTCCCAGGCTTTTATTTAGAAAAAAAATATTAGCTTGCTCTCAACGCACTGGCTTCTCATAAAAGTTTATTTTCAAAACTGGCCCTGAACTGACGCTTCTATTTTGACTTATATCGAAAACGCTGCTAACCAATGAGACCATGGTTACAAGAGCCTTTGAAAAAATATTACCCATCCTACCGTAGCCATTAACAACCAACTAGTATTTGCAGTCCGACTAATCAGGTTTCGCCTTACATATTTCTACAGCCAATCAAATCATATCTAACTTGTTGGCCTCATTCCCCTAAAGCAGTGTTTGTTCAAACAGCCCATTATGAGCAAATATGATCTTGTGCTGTCAGACAACCTCACTATAGTATTTTGGCTATAATTTTTAATTTATTAAGTACTAGACCATTTGCGTAACACATAACATATTCTTTGTCAGCAAGTCTTAAGGTACAAGAATATATAAGTTTAATGGGGTTAAGTGGCCTCATTCAAAATATGTATTATTCTAGGATAGTCGTGTATTTGTTTTTTTATTTTTCAAACCGCCACCTGTCCTGCCTTTTCGACTGTTCTGTCAGTATAAAGTCAGGATTTCAGACGTAAAACAGTATTGTGTCATGTTTCCTAATAAGCATTAAAACATGTTTTTTAAAACCTTACCGCCTCGTATCGTTAGTGTTTTTTATCACTGTCTATTTGAAAAAAATCAGGCCCGGATGCATGCCTTTCGCGTTCACTTTTTAATCGCGAGACGACGGTTTGTGGGATTGGCATACCTCGTGCATCTCATCTCTCTCTCTCTCCTCTTCTAAGCCCGTCTGTCTTTTAGGTTAACGTAGTGTAGGGGGGGGGGGGGGGGGGTATAATGACATTAATGGTAATATTATATCTAGGTTCATTAAGCAGTTGGGTTTCAAGGTATCGTCCAAGAAATCAGTACCAGGTTTATCTATTAGCCAAACGCGTGTTAGTTTATGCAGTAGGCTTGTCACTATCAAAACGTGGAAGCGTTACAGTTATGCAGGATTTTAGAAGTAGAAAAGGGGATCTCTGGTTCAGACCATTCCTGACGTTACTCTAACAACGCAAGTATGGTACGCTATTTAAGGAAGATCCCGGACTGGTCTTTCACCATTCTTCTTTCTTTCTATTGAATTACTTCGTTAGGCTTTACATTTATTTTCTCATTTATATATGTGGATTAGAATTTTTCACCACACTGAGGAATCCTCGATTTATGGCCTGAAAAAGTCTCCCAGCCGCTGCTTTTCGAGTGGCCAACTCTTCTTTGATGCCTCTCTTTCGGTCTATAATAGCTCCAAGATATTTAAAGTGGTCGACCTGCTCCAGGACCTGTTCTCCCAGCTTAATCTGATGTTTTCTTTCTTCTCGTGATATCACCATGGATTTTGTTTTAGAGCTGCTTATGACCATCCCTCTCTTCTCCAGCTCTTCCTTCCAGACTTGCAGGTTGGATTGGTGATGTGCCTCTGATTTAGCAATCAGGGCAACATCATCAGCAAATGACAGCTCCGAAATATAGACCTGTCTCATCTTCCAGTACCCCACTGAATACTTTCTTGTTCTCTCCTTACATGCCTTGATGACATCGTCCATAAGGAGTATGAAGAGGTAAGGTGTGATAGGATATCACTTGTCTTACACAGTGGGTGGTCCTGAACTCTTCTGACTTATGGTTTGCTGTCCTCACATAATTTCTGCAAGACTTGTAGAAGCTCTGTATAGCATGAATCAGAGGTGCTGGATATTTCTTTCCTTGCCAAACAGTCCCAAAGTTTGCTCCAGGGGACCTGTCAAACGCCTTTTCCAGATCTATGAAACAAAGATGGATCTCACTCTTATACTCAAGGGCCTTTTCACTCAGCTGTCTGAGTGTGAAGATTAGGTCTTGAGTACTTCGGTTTGCTCGGAATCCGCACTGAACCTCATCCAATTGTGGCTCAGCTAGGCGTCGGAGTCTCTGCTTTGGGATTCTAGAGTAGATTTTACCAGGGACACTAAGAAGGGATATGGCTCTATGGTTTCCACATTGTCGATTGTCGCCCTTTTTGAAAATTGGTGTTATGATGGCAATCTCCCAATCCTTTGGTATGGTCTTGTTGCACCACGCTGCCTGTAGGACCTTTAAGAGTAATAGGTCACTTGATGCTCCCATGTACTTAACCATTTCTGGTGTTATACCATCATGCCCTGCTGCTTTGCCCATCTTGATTTTCTCCAGTGCTGTTTTCAGTTCTTCCATCTTTATGTCATCTTCATCACCATTGGTTTCCTTTTCTGTGCTATTGGTTTCATCCAACTCACTGGGGTTAAAATAAACGCTCAGGGAGAGTACAATTTCTTGGAAGTTGAAGTGGTGGATGGAAGCGGAGGACGCCTGATGACTTTTGTCACGAGACCCACTACTTAGCAGAGACACTTGTCTTCTTTCAGTTTGTGGAGCTATTTGCCAGCAGTCGGCGCTGGACACCAACAACAGTCGGGTCTTGAAGATGCTTGACAACCTTTGTATTTACCCCAGAATTACTACATAGGACGTGCTACAGCCACCGAATTTGACTATTGAAGAGAAGTACTAGTCCAAAGCACACGTGGGAACCAACAGCAGCTGAAGCAGATGCCAACCGATCCTACACCGGTAGCTAAGTGCCATAACAGCGCAGCCAATTAACATTTCACAATTTTCCCTAATTTCCACCATTTAGCTTAAATCATCTGATGATGATAAATATCATCACTTCTTTGGTATAGACAACTTTATGTATTTTACATTGTTAAATTATAAGCTATTATTAAATATGTTTATCTGTAACTGTAAAGCTTTAGTAGGATTAATCACTATTAAATGAATTGTATATCTGCACCCGTATGACTCATATTGTTGTTTTTTTAATACATAACCAGATGAAGCTATTAGATTCAGATTTTGCTAAATCACCTTCAGCTGGCGGGGGCTAAGAAAATATTTCCTCACAGAAGTGGCGGGAGAATAATAAGTTCATGGCAGCTTAGATTATATCAGTTGTTGTGCTTGCCTTTCTTTAAAATCATGTGAGGCTCCCTTAAATAGAAGCATCATTCTTCTATTTGCATCTCTGCCAAGAGTAATCTTGAGCGAAGGTTGATGACCTTTGAAGACCCTCATTTTTATACTCAAAGTTTGGCCATTGTTGGACCACTACTGCAGATCAGGGGAGACAAACTTGCCACAATAAGTATTAATTAATAAATACATTGAAAATCATAGATGCAAATGTTTGGTTTCTTTGATATTTCTGTACAGTTGTCAACATCATACTTAGCAGAGAAAGGTTTCTCAAATGTAGTAGATTTGTTTTTGCTTGTGACGGGTGAGGTGTATGTGGGTGGATCTAGAAATGTAGTGAGTCAAGCACCAACCATACACCTCCGTCTAGCTCACTGTCCAGGTAATAATTTATGATAAAACCATTCCAATGGCTAGTTCAGTCTCCATGGATTTATATACCAAAACAAGTCACAATGAGCGTAGGGCCATTACGGTCACCGGAGACATCAAATCCATAGCATTTCACAACCACTCTGGTACTCAGAAGAACTACATCAACAAACTACTTCATAAATAAATCCGCTTCACAACATCACTGGCCCTCTAGTCGCTCACTTCTCACATCTAGCCATCCGACCTTCTCTTCTCCACGCTACTCGCTGTCTACCCTCTACCAACACACATCCCTGTTCATTCGTCTCCTTCCATTCATGTTCACCAAAACACGTGAAACTCCTATACACCTCACTGAGCATCATTCAGTCGTATATAGCTTGCATCTTGGCTGAATTCTAGCTCACAACATCGCTTATGGCAAAAATATCACAGCGCAAGCATACACAACTCCCAACTTTAACATACCGATTGAGCTCTCACTGGAGCAAAGGATCATTCATACAAGCAAACAAACCCAACAACACTCCTTGACATTGCTGCTAACTAGGGCTGCTGATCTTTGTTTTCTTTTGCAGCAAATGCCAAGTGAATAATCCTTGGCATCATCTACATTGTAAACATTACCTTTTCCTGTGGTTTTTCTGCCATTTCAAAACTTGTTGAGTTGGAGTCATGGACTCCAGTTTCTTTCCCCGGCATTCGATCCTGGCCCAGCATGCATTTAAAGGTTCTTTACATCTGGTTCTTTGCTAGAAAAGGGGTGGGACATCACACTATGCATTCCTCGCCATCTTTGGGGGCTCTCTAAATATACAGGGCTAAAATTAAGTGCTATAGTTCTGAGCTCTCCCAAGGAATTGTCACGCCATGCACAGAGCCACTTCTCAGTTCCCCCACCTGTCATCTATTCATTGTGAGATGTGTTACGGTAGTTTTATTGATATCGTCTGCTAGAATTGGCAGTGCGCATTTTTGGGGGTCAATAGAATTAATATACATTGATTTTTATACTTCACGGATTAATGAACGCGAAATACACGGTCAAATTATGACGTGTTAGCGTCGATAAGGTCACGCTTCGTGACTTAGTTACTGTACCCTTGTTACGTTGTCCGTCAAGCCGTGAAGTCGTGTTTTTACCTCCTTCCAAGGTTGATAGGCTTTGCTAATAGCCATATTTATGTAAAGTGATACCAGGACTCAGGGTCAGTCCAGATTATAATATATACAAGCGAATTCATAAGGTTAGTGATTAACCTGCGTTACGGAAGGATGGTTGATAAAAAGTAGTTTTTGATTATTTTTCCGTCAAGACTCATGCGCTCCACTTCTGGCTGTCTGAATCCCAGCAGCACATGTATATAGCCAGGATGTTCTGCCGACATGAATTCATTATGACACGGACGGATAAGAATATATATGCAAGTAAATTCTAATGAACTGTATGTGAATGTATACCTACGTGAAATGTCTTCGTGTGTGAATTGTTTAATAAATCATGGACTCCAAGTTGAAGACTTATCCACATCGATACGTTACAGCTGTCTGTTGAATTGACAATGTTGATTATTATGGTAGTGAAGAACTCTTCCGATGAGAAGATGTATAATATAATAATGAGCTCCGAAAGGAACCAATGTCTTCTTGGACATTCAACACATAATGAGTCCATATAACGGTGACCCTCTTTTGAAGATTATAAACGAACGAAGCACGCATTCGCGACTCAACAAAATACTGAACCAGCTCTGAACCAGTATCTTTATCAGCTTATTCCACCCTTATCAAGATGCCCCTGCACACAGCCAACTAGAGTTAAATCTGGGGCTCAAATAATTCACACAAACAAGTGTGCAATCTTGGGATCTCAGCATGTTTCATCACAGGGAGAATAGTGGCTAGTCGATCCCTGAAACTTTGGCCAGGCAACTCAAAGTTTGCCTGTCTTCGGGATGCACCATGAGGAAGAGCATCACGGGCTTGATTAAAAATCTAACTCTGGAATTCACTCAACAGCTGCGTGCATTCAGAGACAGATCTAACTCTGGAATACATGCAAGAGTATCATGCATTCAGAGATCTAACCCAGGAATTCACGCAAGAGCAGTGAGCATTCCTTTGCATTGCAATGTAGTAGACATAAAAGCAAATAAGAGAAACATGCACATCAACGTTAATTCTTTGATAGGAGGAGGGAGACTTGAGTGTGAAATGATCCCTGGCTTTGAGAAGATAGCAGAGGAAATTCAGCAGCAAACAAGCCACTTACATTGTAAATGTTAATTGGTAGATCGGTGTACATTTAACTAATAAATGATTTTTTTTTTACTTGAATTGTGCAGAATGTTTTAATATTTTTCTTTAATTTTGAAAATTAATGTTCTGACTTAATCCCAGCTTACTGAAAGTATTATCCTAGATTACGGGAAGTATTCTTCCAGATATAATAATTCAATAATGAGTTTCTGAAAGTCGGGTGTAAGGGTGCATGAGTTTCTCAATACTTAGTGCAAGGGTGCATGAGTTTTTCAAAGTCTGATGTAAGGGGATATGAGTTTCTCAAAGTCTGATGTAAGCGGACACGATTTTCTAAACGTCTGATGTAAAAGTACACGAGTGTCTGAAAGTCTAATGTATGGGTGCATGAGAGTCTCAAAGCCCAGTGTAAGGTGCTTGAGTTTCTGGAAGGCTAGTGTAAGGTGCATGAGTTTCTCAAAGTATGGTGTAGGGGCGCATGAGTTTCTGAAAGTCCGGTGTAAGGGTGCATGACTTTCTCAAAGTATGGTGTAGGGGCGCATGAGTTTCTGAAAGTCCGGTGTAAGGATGCATGAGTTTCTCAAAGCCCAGTGTAAGGTGCTTGATATTCTGAGAGGCTAGTGTAAGGTACATGCGTTTCTCAAAGTCTGGTGTAAGGGTACACGAGTTTCTCAAAGCCCAGTGTAAGGGTGCATGAGTGACTCAAAGTCCAGCGAAGGGTGAACGAGTGTCAAATCCCAGTTAAGGATGTATGAGTGTCTAAAAAACCAGCGTAAGCTGCTTGAGTTTCTCAAAGCCCAATGTAAGGCTTTGAGTTTCTGAAAGTCTGGTGTAAGGGTACATACGTTTCTCAAAGCCCAGTGTAAGGTCTTTTAGTTTCTGAAAGTCTGGTGTAATGGTGCATGAGTATCTCAAAGCCCAGTGCAAGGTCTTTGAGTTTATGAAAGTCTAGTGTAAGGGTGCATGAGTGTCTCAAAGCCCAGTGTAAGGTCTTTGAGTTTCTGAAAGTCTGGTGTAAGGGTACATCCGTTTCTCAAAGCCCAGTGTAAGGTCTTTGAGTTTCTGAAAGTCTGGTGTAAGGGTGCATGAGTGTCTCAAAGCACAGTGTAAGGTCTTTTAGTTTCTGAAAGTCTGGTGTAATGGTGCATGAGTATCTCAAAGCCCAGTGTAAGGTCTTTGAGTTTATGAAAGTCTAGTGTAAGGGTGCATGAGTGTCTCAAAGCCCAGAGTAAGGTCTTTTAGTTTCTGAAAGTCTGGTGTAAGGGTGCATGAGTGTCTCAACGCCCAGTGTAAGGATACATAAGTTTCTCAAAGGCCAGTGTAAGGTGCTTGATTTTCTGAAAGTCTAGTGTAAGGGTGCATAAATGTCTCAAATTCTGATGTAAGTGTGCATAGGTTTCTCAAAGCCCAGTGTAAGGTGTATGAATTTTTCAAAGCCCAATGTAAGGTGCATAGACTATTTTATATTGTTACCATACAGATGCTACAAAAATTTTTACTGAGAACAAGAGATACCAGTGACATTTCATATACAGAACTTTTTAATATGTTGGCATATAATCATATATACTGGTGTCTGCGGTAAAGGTACTGGATTCTGAACCCGGTGCATCTCGGTACAGTTTACCCAGCTGTAAATGGATACCTGACTCTGCTCTTGAGTTAGGGAAAGCAAAGGGAAGTGGTCACCCCACCTCTCAAAGCTGGATCTAGTATGGTGAAGTCTCTAACACCTCACCCCCTACGGCAATATCTGATATGGGAATACCTTTACCTTTGTATATAATCGTAAACAAACATTATTTTTTTTAGCAAAAATGTATCGATGCCTGCTTCCTAAAATCCCCCCACCTCGTGGCTACCAAAGGTTGTTTAGTTGATCACCGCTGGTATATAGTAATTTAATTACCACTAAAATAAAATAAAAATTATTAATTAGAAAAAAATAGAGATAGAGAGCGTGTAACAATTTACTTACCGCAACACTTCTAATCTGGTGTCCAGCAAACCACTTGAGCATCTCAATAAAAGCGGCCAATGTCCTAGTCTTGTGTTCTGTTGATAACAAGATGTCGTGATCTTGTTGTAAATTATTTATTATTTATTATGAAGAATTTGTTTTTAATTAATGGATACAAATATACTCAGCAGTCATTGACTGTTGTTAAATAGGCTACATGGTATCTATGCCCCGTTTAGCTCCCGGGGGTATCAGAGGGAACAAAAAAAGAATATGACTACCAGAGGCGTGTCCTTAAAGGTGACTAATATGAGGTAGTGCACTGGGCTGGTGACCGCACGTTGTAAAACAAATTGTTACAGAAACTATAAAACAAATTGTTACAGAAACTATAAAACAAATTGTTACAGAAACTATAAAACAAATTGTTACAGAAACTATTAAACAAATTGTTACAGAAACTATAAAACAAATTGTTACAGAAACTATTAAACAAATTGTTACAGAAACTATAAAACAAATTGTTACAGAAACTATTACTACAAGAGTTTGTGCTTTGGTGTAGGCAATAAGTAAATGCTGATTGAGACTCGTTACTGTATACTTGGAAGAGAAATTGGCAAAAAGACAGAAATGGATAAATGCTGATTGAGACACATTACTGTATATTTGGATTATAAATTGGCAAGAAGACAAAAATGGATGTATACCATTCCATCTACGTTCCAGTCTTGGCGTACGGATGCGAGTTATGGGCACTGACTACGTCCAACAAAAGCCTGTTCCAAACCTCTGAAATGATATATCTGAGTCAGGCGGTCAAAGTAACAACAAGGGACATGGTCAACAACCACACGATACATCATAGCCTCGAAAACAAGCCCCTGCAGATCCGAGTGGAACAGTCCCAGTTACGATTGTTTGGCAATATCTGCAGAATTAGAGAAGATTGGCAAACATGGCAAATATGGGAAACAAAGAGCCAACGATCCATACCTCCAGGATGACCCAGAGTTTGCTGGAAGTACAACGTCAGACAATCTGTAAAGAACCAAGGACTAGACTGGAACCAACCAAAACGAAGACATCTGATAGGACAGCTTCATTGTTACGTTTAATAATGACAGTTTTCTTACTGATTAAATAAAAAGCAGTAGCATTTAAGAAGAAAAAAAAACGAACACATCGAATAATTTCTTAGTAACACAATATGACAGGTGCAAGGTTTAACTTCCTCGTCGAGTGAAACAAGCTGTTACGAAAACCATCATTGCAAAAGAACATGCTTCTGTACTGGTGCAAGCTTCCTTCATAGGGGCTAACACCAGTGGTTGTTACTTGCTCTTTAGGGGGACGAAGGAAGCAAACGAGAACAATTAATTAGTTGACTGATTCGTTCATTCACTCGGCGACAACCATTATATAAGATGGACCGACAACAATGAAAGTGATATGAAAGAAGTAGACAGAACAGCTCCAAACTGAGCCAAGCTCAAAATAGGAAGATACTCCGTACTTCTTGTGGGTATCTGAGGGGATAAAGAAAGACTATGACTTTGGCTTCTTCTGGCTTGTCATAGGAGAAGACTAACATGAGAGTGTACCTGTGGCTGGCAAACTGAGCATGTAAATGACTTGCTAAAGAAACCACTATTGCAAGAGAGCATGTTGTGTACTGGTACAAGTTTCCTTCATTGTGGCCAATACCGATGGATGCTATATGCCCTCTAGGGAGAGCAAAGGAGAAAAATTAATTAGTTGATTCATTAATTCATTCTTGCTAAAGAAACCACCACTACAAGAGCACATGAATGCTTTGGTGCAGGCTTCCTGTAAGGGGCCTACTGTAGTGGTGGCTCTATGCTCCATTGGGGGGAGAGAAAGAAAAATGATGATGATGAAGATGACGACGATGATGATGGTGATGATGATGGTGATAATGATGATGATAATGATGATGATGATGGTGATGATGATGATGGTGATGATGATGATAATGATGATGATGATGACACTGTACTTGTACTAAAGAATTGTATTATTCAAAACATAGAATTACGATGTCGGGAAGAGAATATACTTTGCTTAAGGTCAAGAGCATCCCAGGTTCAAAACCGTGAATTATATAGTAGAGAAGGTATACTGTGCTTGCAATGCAGGAGTACATGACAGTCAGCGAGCTGATAGACTAGACACAAGAGCACCCATAGTGGGGACACTCGATATGGATAAGGGGAAGACAGTAAGGACAATCAACAATTGCCTGTTAGAGATCGACACTTTAATCGATGATTCTAAACAAGACTGCTGGAATTTTGTATCAAATGTAAAACTAGTAGGGATCAACTTATGAGATAATATTACTGAAGCACGTTAAAAACGCACCACTATTATATATACTGATGCCGAGAAGCTGGAAAAAAAGTGTGGCAATGGATTTTCCCCGTGTTTGTCATGAGGTAGAGAGCGAATGGCTGCAGGAATGGAAAGTGCATGATTCAACCCACGGGTTTGTGTACAGACTACACGAAAACAATGAAAGTTACACGTGCAACACGATTCCCAACAGCTATGACCCTGAAAATGTGTACGCATTGTGGCAGTATTCTTCTTCTTGTCCTTGAAATGCCACGACTATCTGAAAACGACCGCCAACGAGCCATTGGTATGTTGGAGACCGGAATGAGCTCGCGGGCCATTGCCAGAAGGATGAATTGCCACCACAGCACTATTGTACGTCTCAATGAACGTTACGGAACCACTGGCAGTGCCCGGGATAGACTTCAGAGTGGCCAACCACTAGTTACTACCCCTGCGCAAGATCGTCATATTGTGCTGAGTCACCTAAGGAATCGTTCTCTCCCGGCAAGTCAAACAGCAAGAGCAATAGTGGGTAGACGTGGGCAAGTCTCTCGAACGACAGTCATACGACGACTCAGAGATACAGGCCTTAATGCAAGACGACCTTATGTTGGGCCAAACTTGACTCACAGACATCGTCAGCAGCGCCTGCAATGGGCAGAGCAACATGTCAGATGGACTCGACTGCAGTGGAATGCTGTCCTATTCACAGACGAGAGCAGATTCAACATATCCTTTGCCGATGGACGTATACGGATTTGGCGACGGTGTGGAGAGCGCTTTGCAGATTGCTGTGTTCGTCAGCACAACCGATTTGGAGGTGGTAAAAAAAAAAAGGTAAAGGAACCCGTTACACGCCTATTGAGGCATATTGGGAATATGGTGTTAGGCCCATATTATCTTGACCGTCGGCACACGAGGGATGATGTGGTCGGCATCACGCCGGCCGCCTTAACCTTCCCAGAGTAGCTCTGGTACCCATTTGGGGCTGGGTCGACCCAGGAGCCGTTTGTGGCCTAAAAATTTTTCCGCCTCATCTGGGGATCGAACCATAGACCACTGCGCTAGGAAGCCAGTGCACTAACCACTATGCTACCGCGGCTCCATAATTTGGAGGTGGTAGTATTCACATTTGGGAAGGATTCAGTTTTCAGCATCGCTTGCCTCTTCACGTCTTCCATGGAAATGTTAATGCTGTGACATATCGAGATGAGGTTTTGGATGCATTGGTTGCTCCTGCGTTCACAAGTTATCCAGACTTGCAGCTTCTCCAGCAGGATAACGCACGTGCGCACACCGCATGCATTACGCAGCAATATCTACAGCAGCAGAACATTGTGACGATTGATTGGCCTGCCCTATCACCAGAAATTTCCCCTATAGAACATCTGTGGGACGAGCTTGGACGCAGAGTCTACAGGCAAGGTTCTCCAGCTAATCTGCAACAGCTCGAAGCTGCTCTTACACGTGAATGGGACTTGATTCCCCGGAATTTCCTTCAGAGACTTGTGCGTTCCATGCGGAGCCGCTGCCAAGCTTGTTTGCAAGCACACGGTGGACATTCCAGATACTGAGGATAGTGTGAATAAATTTTTTTATTGGTTGCATTTTTGGTTTTCTCCCTTGCCTGCACAGAATGCAATGAATTTCATAACAATCAAATGTACAAATTAATGACCAGCATGGATTCATAGGAAAATGAATAAAGATTCCAAATATGTAAACTTGTAAACACTTATATTTACATTTCACACTCTGTTCCTGGATTATACAGGTGGTGCGTTTTTAATGTGCTTCAGTATAGGTCAAGCATATATACAACCAGCACGTAATAGGTACAATTAGCATTCATACCCTTCGACAATTGTTTAGGGACACTGAGCAACTATTTGTTTGCCAGGAGTGCAAAACGGTCGACTCAGAACCACAATAACAATGTAATGAAGAATATCAAAGATTCCAAACAAAAGGGAACAACAAAAGGAAAGATGAAATGAAAGTATCTGATAAAGAAGGAAAAAGAAGAAAAAAGGAATTGAAATAAGAGAAGTGAATAATAAGAGGATGTTCAAGATGTCATATCCGTCTGCTGTATCTGGATGCTCACCAGGCAACTGTTCAACAGCAGATTTGAGCGCAGCACTAACTTTATTTAGTGGTAAGGATGCCCCGATCTGTACGCCATGTTCTGTGAACCGGACCTGTGGGAATGAAGTAGATTTATAGTCACTTTTTGTTTACCTGTAGTCGCAGCAGTATTGATAAGAAAACAATTACTGTTGTCACCCGTGTGTTACCGGGGCCCGAAAGGGGAGCAAAGAATAGTAACACTGTCCCCTGCCAAGCATGTCGTAGAAAGCGACTAAGGAGGGTTGGGCATGGGGCCGGTTACCCCATCCTGTAAAAAATTTAAACCACAAAAACAAATATGGACAAGTCAAATAAAGAAAATAACACAGCCATCCAAGACAGGAGAAGGTCCTCTCGTAGGGAGGCGTATGATGCAACACAGAGAAAGCCGAAAGGAGTCTGTGTTCCTGACTGAAAATGATGAGGAGAACATGGAAAGAACTTGAGATGATGGCACGTGACAGGAGGACTTGGCATGTGTTTGTTGAAGACCTATGCTCCTTTGGGAGTGGAGGGTTATGAATGAAATTACTGTTGTAGAAATAGTGGTGGTTGTAGTTGTGGCTGAAGTTTAACAACAACCAAGAAGGTATAGAATTTCATTAATGGGTGCTTGTATAGAATCATCATCATCATCATGTGACGTATTCTTTCCAGAACGTTGTCTCCATTTCAACTGCTCTGAACGCATCACGATTCTGGGCAAGTCGACTTGCATCAGCCAAAGACAAGTTCAGACTCTCTGTGATGTCCTGGGTCCACCGTCGTCTAGGTCGACCCCTTCCCCTTTTTCCAGGGACCATGCTTTCCATTACTAATTTTCCAGACTATTATGTATTTTTATATGACCGAAAAATTTCAGCTTCCTTATTGTGATGGTATTTAGGAGGCAGTTTTCCTCTACGTTTAGTGAGTGCAGCACTTCTCTGTTGGTCTTTTTTTCTGTCCAGGGTATTATTCTCAACATCCTTCTGTAGCATTTCATTTCAAATGATGTAACCTTTTTTGCAACTGTTTTATTGAGTGTCCAGTCTCGCACCCGTATGTTGCTACTGGGAATATATATGCTTTTGTATAGAATAGGAGGACTCAAATGGTACGACAAGATCATTAATGTGGAACTGATAACATGAACCAGACAAGTGCCAGTGGAACAAGAGTTGAGAAGAAGATTCTGGTGATGGATAGGATACACAGTGAGGAAACCTACTGACATTATTACAAGGCAGTCCTTGGAATCCCCACTGTAAGAGAGGGAGAGGAAAACTGAAGTACATATGCAGAAGGGACTTGGCCACGGACATGGAAGAAATCAGGAAGACATGGACGTAATCAGGAAGATATGGAAGGAATGAGGAAGACATGGAAAGAATGAGGAAGACATGGAAGGAATGAGAAAGACATGGAAGGAATGAGGAAGACATGGAAGGAATGAGGAAGACATGGAAGGAATCAGAAAGACATGGAAGGAATCAGGAAGACATGGAAGGAATCAGGAAGACATGGAAGGAATGAGGAAGACATGGAAGTAATCAGGAAGACATGGAAGGAATCAGGAAGACATGGAAGGAATCAGGAAGACATGGAAGGAATCAGGAAGACATGGAAGGAATCAGAAAGACATGGAAGGAATGAGGAAGACATGGAAGGAATCAGGAAGACATGGAAGGAATCAGAAAGACATGGAAGGAATCAGGAAGACATGGAAGGAATCAGGAAGACATGGAAGGAATGAGGAAGACATGGAAGGAATCAGAAAGACATGGAAGGAATCAGGAAGACATGGAAGGAATGAGGAAGACATGGAAGGAATCAGGAAGACATGGAAGGAATCAGAAAGACATGGAAGGAATCAGGAAGACATGGAAGGAATCAGAAAGACATGGAAGGAATCAGGAAGACATGTAAGGAATGAGGAAGACATGAAAGGAATCAGGAAAACATGGAAGGAATCAGGAAGACATGGAAGGAATCAGAAAGACATGGAAGGAATGAGGAAGACATGGAAGGAATCAGGAAGACATGGAAGGAATCAGAAAGACATGGAAGGAATCAGGAAGACATGGAAGGAATCAGGAAGACATGGAAGGAATCAGAAAGACATGGAAGGAATTAGGAAGACATGGAAGGAATGAGGAAGACATGGAAGGAATGAGAAAGACATGGAAGGAATCAGGAAGACATGGAAGGAATGAGGAAGACATGGAAAGAATGAAGAAGACATGGAAGGAATGAGGAAGACATGGAAGGAATGAGGAACACATGGAAGGAATGAGGAAGACATGGACGTAATCAGGAAGACATGGAAGGAATCAGAAAGACATGGAAGGAATCAGAAAGACATGGAAGGAATCAGAAAGACATGGAAGGAATCAGGAAGACATGGAAGGAATCAGGGAGACATGGAAGGAATGAGGAAGACATGGAAGGAATCAGAAAGACATGGAAGGAATCAGAAAGACATGGAAGGAATCAGGAAGACATGGAAGGAATGAGGAAGACATGGAAGGAATCAGGAATACATGGAAGGAATCAGGAAGACATGGAAGGAATCAGAAAGACATGGAAGGAATGAGGAAGACATGGAAGGAATCAGGAAGACATGGAAGGAATCAGAAAGACATGGAAGGAATCAGGAAGACATGGAAGGAATCAGGAAGACATGGAAGGAATGAGGAAGACATGGAAGGAATCAGAAAGACATGGAAGAAATCAGGAAGACATGGAAGGAATCAGGAAGACATGGAAGGAATCAGGAAGACATGGAAGGAATCAGAAAGACATGGAAGGAATCAGGAAGACATGGAAGGAATCAGGAAGACATGGAAGGAATCAGAAAGACATGGAAGGAATCAGGAAGACATGGAAGGAATGAGGAAGACATGAAAGGAATCAGGAAGACATGGAAGGAATCAGGAAGACATGGAAGGAATCAGGAAGACATGGAAGGAATGAGGAAGACATGGAAGGAATCAGGAAGACATGGAAGGAATCAGGAAGACATGGAAGGAATCAGAAAGACATGGAAGGAATCAGAAAGACATGGAAGGAATCAGGAAGACATGGAAGGAATCAGGAAGACATGGACGTAATCAGGAAGACATGGAAGGAATCAGAAAGACATGGAAGGAATCAGGAAGACATGGAAGGAATCAGAAAGACATGGAAGGAATCAGGAAGACATGGAAGGAATCAGGAAGACATGGAAGGAATCAGGAAGACATGGAAGGAATGAGGAAGACATGGAAGGAATGAGGAAGACATGGAAAGAATGAGGAAGACATGGAAGGAATGAGGAAGACATGGACGTAATCAGGAAGACATGGAAGGAATCAGAAAGACATGGAAGGAATCAGAAAGACATGGAAGGAATCAGAAAGACATGGAAGGAATCAGAAAGACATGGAAGGAATGAGGAAGACATGGAAGGAATGAGGAAGACATGGAAGGAATGAGGAAGACATGGAAGGAATGAGGAAGACATGGAAGGAATGAGGAAGACATGGACGTAATCAGGAAGACATGGAAGGAATCAGAAAGACATGGAAGGAATCAGGAAGACATGGAAGGAATGAGGAAGACATGGAAGGAATCAGGAAGACATGGAAAGATCTTGAAGTGATGGCACGAACAGAAAGAATTGGCATAAGATTACACTGGTATACACACATTTTGGTGCCTTAAATTGTATAGCTGTTCTTGGGTAATTTTGGGTTGCTGATTCCAAAAATGTAATCAGATTTTTTCTATCAGCTCTAGTTTTTGAGATAACTAAGAATGACCATATTAGTAGAGCAATCGTTATGTACAATCCTAGAGTTAGGTGCTATCAGTGGCATTTTGACTTTAGTCTGCATTCATATTATATGTAATTACTGTGCATATATTACCAAAAATGTAATAAAACTTTATCACTAGCACTTGTTTAGTCAACACGCAAAAAGGATCTTTTCGAGGACTTCCTGGAATGTGATATGCCCGGACAGTCACGCTTAAGGGTCCAACAGTAATCTGCCATCATGTGGGATCCCAAAGTCCCTGGTATCTCTCTTCCATTGTTTTTATATCTTGGTGAAATCTTTCACCTTGCTCCTCACTAAAGTCGCCAAGATTCTCCGGAAATAAATGTAAATGGTTATGGAGGTAGTGCAATTTTATGCTCATGTTGCATCCAAGTTCACAAAAACTAGACAGCATGTTTCCAACTAATTCAGAATAATTGTCTGCTTTAAAGTTACCCAGAAAGTTTTGCACAACTAAAACAAATGATGACCAGGCTGTGGACTCTGTTTTGTTCATGGAATCAATAAAATTTGGATCGTTTATTAACTTTCTAATTTGAGGTCCATCAAAAATTCCAGCTTTAAGTTTGTCTATGCTCAATTCTGGAAACATTCTGCATAAGTAATTAAAACAGGTACCATCTTTGTTCAGTGCCTTAACAAATTGCTTCATCGAGCCAAGCTTTATATGTAATGGTGGCAGTAGAACTCTTTTTCGATCAATGAGAGGCTTATTGACAATATTTGTTTCTCCAACTTTAAATTCATCCCTCAACGGCCACTGTTTCTTTGTCCAGTGCATATCTTTTGCCCTGCTATCCCACAAACATATAAAGCATGGATATTTGGTGAATCCCATTTGCTGGCCAAGCAAGAAGTTCATCATTTTAAGATCTACACAAACCATCCAGTTATGTTCTAAATACTTCACTTTTTCCAGAACTGTGCTTATTGTAGCATACTCCTCCTTCATTGTAGTAGAATGAGCAATTGGAATTGAGCCATATTTGTTACCATTGTGTAAGAGAACACCCTTCAAACTTCTTTTAGAGCTGTCAATGAAAAGTCGCCACTCATCTGGTGTATAACTTACACCCATTTTGTTAACAAGACCTCCTACATTAGTACAAAACACAAGGTTGTTTTCTTTACAAAAGAATGGAATAAAACCTTGCTCTCTGCTGCGATAAAATGTAACCTTTGTTTCAGCAGTCAGTATTTTTTTTTCTTTCAATCTTGAAGCCAAAAGTTCTGAAGATTCCTTGGAGAGATATAGATCTCGGATTAGATCATTTAGTTCAAGCTGGTCGAAGCGTTGAGCATCTGAATAATCATCTTCTAAATCACTACCACTGTCACTTGTCGTTCCACATGCCACTGCTGTCTCATCTTCTAGCAGGGAATCCGAAATCTGACTGAAAGTTGGAATTGGTATGTCATCTCCGTGTGGAACAGGTCGCCTAGCAGAATCTAAATCTGGATATTTCCACTTTTTGTGATTTTTTTCCATTAATTCCCTTAATATTCACAACACAGAAATAACAGTCATCATAGTGGTTCTTGGGCTCTCTCCAAACCATTGGAATTCCAAATTTTAAACATTTTCTTTTCCCACAAGTCCACTATCGCAGGTGTTCAACACATGTTTTGCAAACAATATGAGGAGCCCAAGACTTGTCCTGGTCACCTAGTTTTACTTTAAAGTAAGCAAAGTATGCCTTTTTCACAAAAACAGTAATATGCTTCCTATGTTCTTCTTTGAAAGTGTACTCTCCACAAATATAACAAAATAAATGCGGTGAAAGAAAACATGCTCTTCTTGAAGATGATGCCATTCTCTGTTAGAAGTGTAATAAAATAAGTAGCATACTAACATGCATGCAGTGGCTTAAAATCTAAAAAAGGCAATTCTGAGAAGATTCTTGGAAAACTGAAACTCAGAGTAGACAAGCAGTTTTCTTTTGTAAAGGACTAGACAACAGTAGTTTTTTTTACATAGCCTTATATAGAAAATATTGTAATAATACAGGGTGACCCAAAAAAAAAAAGGGCCCGCGCGCGCACAAATAGTGCGCGCGCGGGCCCGTTTTTTTTTTGGGTCACCCTGTATTAATGAAATACAAAAATGTCTGTATCTCAAAAACTAGAGCTGCTACAGACAAGTAAATGTGATATTTGGATTGAGCAGGCCTCATTTATGTACAATCAAGAGTAAAATGTTTGGCACCCAAAAAAAATTTTTTTTTTGTAGGGTTGTGTTATTGAAGGCCTATGTTCCTTGGTGAGCTGAAGAGGGATGAATGGGTAGTAGTTGTTGTGGTGGTAGTAACAGTCATCTTCGTCATCATGTCCTGTGCACTCCTTGCAAAGTATGGAGCCACCCTGCTGCTGGTAGTTTTGCAGAAAACCTCCACCAAGTAGTCACATGCTCTTGCAGACGTTGTTTTTGTGGCAGACTGTTTACATGATGTGGTTGCCATCCCCGTGTACAAACACATATAGTCACTTTGTACAACATGCCTGATAGTACAGTGGTTCAACTCTTTATGTCTATTCAGAGAACTTCGGACCTACACAGGCCGCTATTAGCAGTGACACTAGTAGAAGAAGAAATAGCAGTACCAAGCTTTGTTGCTCTTGGACTTGCAGTAGTAGAAGTAGTTGTAGTAGAGAAAATGGTAGTAATAATAGTAGATGGAGGCAGCTGTATTGTCACGGTATTGTAGATAAGGCAGCGGAGCGAAATTTTGGCAACCTCATAATGTAAATTATTGCCACAGAAACAACCACCGCATGAGCATATCAATGCTTTGATACAGGCTTCCTGTTAGGGGACCAGCTGCAGTGGTGTATACTTGCCAACTAGTACTGGTCACCCATATTTTGTACGGTTTTTCCCCAGATTTGTCCAGCTTTACATATTTTCTATACTGGATTTTTGTCTAATTATATATTCACATCGTGAGAATCAGATTATAGGTTACGTGAATTTTTAAAAAATCAACCAATAAAATCAAACAGTTTTTTTCGATTGATGCGAGAGCTCGAGTTTTACAGTATTTAATAAACTCAGACACTTCATGTTGGGTTTTAAAACAAGTGCAGATTTACTTAAAAAAGGCAAATGGCGTATGTATCAATTATAACGCAGCCCACTCTGGTTGAAAATATTTTAACCCGAATTAAAAGTCGTTTGAAATTTTTTTTTTTTAAATTTTTAGTGCGGTTTTTCTGCCTTTCTATGTTTTTATTTTTTTTTTTTACAGCCTTTTTATCTCCGGGGGTTGGCACGTAGGGTAGTTGCTCCATGCTCTGTAAAGAGCGAAAGGGGAAATAATGATGATGAATAAGTAAGTTTTACCTGCATTACTTCTGGTACTCTGGACACGGAGACAATCACAGGGTAGATTATTTTCTTGAATTTCATCTCGATACCTGTAGGACAATGGCATCAGATGTTCTCATAATCCAAATTTTATAATACATTAATATGTTTTAAAAAAATATTGTTTATTCAAAATTAATCAAAGCATATACAAGTTTTGTGGCAGATCAAGTACCATCTCCACAGTGAAAGAAAGTTCCCATGGATCGTCATCATTATTTACCTGTTTGCTCCTTACAGAGCACAGTGTCACTCCTGCTGGTAGCCTCTTGGCAGGAAACTTATAACAAAACAGATTACTTGTCGTGGGCTTTGTGGAATTTATTATTTCATTCTCTTACCGCTGGCAAAGAACTGAGAATATACAGAATGTGTATTGGCAAAAAACATCAGCTATAAGATTTGGTAACCAAATATGACAGTTTCAGCAGATAAAATAAGGTTCTGCGCTGCTCCATGAAAAGGATCCCGTTACACGCCCAGTGACGCATATTGGGAATATGGTGTTAGGCCCATATTTTCTTGACCATAGGCACACTAGGGGTGATGAGGTCAGCACCACGCCACCGCCTTAACCTTCCTAGAGTTGCTCTGGTACCCAATTCATGAGGCTGGGTCGACCCCGGAGCCGTTTGCTGTCTAAAAAATCCCACCTCAACTGGGGATTGAATCATGGACCACCGAGCTAGGTAGCCAGTGCACTAACCACTGCGCCACCAGGGCTCCTCTGAATAGTTAAAGTGAAACTATAATGAGAACATAGAGCATATGTCAGAAATATCAGCTGGTGGACATAATATAAACAGCTTGAGATGTGCTGTTAAAATTCGGTAGCCGAAACAGATATGTCCTTGAGGATCTCGGATACAAAGCTACGGACCTGTATAACTATTGCTGCCCCAGGAAGGTCACAAGCGGTGGCTAATGTGATGTTTCGCATGAAGCTGACAATCTCGTCATGCAAAATAAATTGTTACAAAACCCACCACTGTAAGAGCAGAAGAGTGCCCTGAAGCAGACTTCCTACGGTGAAGTCAGTAGTGGTGACCCTATGCTCCTTATTGAGCGTAAAAGGATAATTGTGATGATGATAATGAAGATCCTCAACACAGTCTGCACCACTTATTACAAGTTTATACGTCATTACCTTCTCTAACACAATCTGTACCACTCATCACAATTTTACACGCCATTACCTCCTCTAACAAAATATGTTACACTCATCACCCATTTTACACGTCATTACTTCCTCTAACTCAGTCTGTACCACTCATCACAAGTTTACACGTCATTACTTCCTCTAACTCAATCTGTACCACTCATCACAAGTTTACACGTCATTACTTCCTCTAACTCAGTATGTACCACTCATAACAGTTTTACATGTTATTACTTCATCTAACACAGTCTGTACCATTCATCACATCTACGCAAGTTTGCACACCACTACCATTTCTAACACTGTCACCATTACCAGAAAAACTACTACCACCGATCAACAACAACAGCAACAGATCATCATCATTAATCTTCAGTTTCTCAAGCAGTACAGGCTGTCAACAAATTCATGCCATGTTTCCTATTCTGTGCCATCCATTAAAGGTCTTTCCATATGTCCTTTATTCCTTGTATAATATTCCTTTATGTTTATCTCTAGTACCCTTCTCAATGAGTCTTGCTCTACTTCTGTAACCCTGGTGATTTCTGAACAAGGTCTGCCTTGTAATGCAAATAAACAGGTTTAAACGTCTTTGACTCAGGATCTTCTTCCACCTGTGATGACTGAGTTGACTTATTTAAATTTGCTTTCGCTGCACTTTGCCTGCATTTGTTGAAGTTTGTTGGCCTAAAGTTTCTACAGGGCTGTGCAGTCGGCCTCCATGTCCAATCATCTTTAGATACTACCTACGACAAGCATGGTAAGGTACAGTGTAACTGTTCTTTGTTCCTCGGTTACGCATGGGTGACAGATAAATCCAGTAATTACAATATCAAAATTACCAATCTCTGTATTCCAGTTGACCAGCTTGCATTCTGGGTAAGCTCTCCTCAGGGCCAGTAACTCTGCCAAACAAGATGGCGAAAACCACTTGACTCTGTCGGACTCGAATCTTAAGTTCTCCCGATGGAGCTGGGCTGAGTGCAGCTTATAGAGGGGAAAAAACAGATTTATGAAACAACACTTGCAATGGACTTTAAGAACAAAGGTTATAATTTAGGGTTAGGATTGGGGTAAAGGTTGGGGTTGGAGTTAGGGTTAGGGTTAACCCTAATCCAAACTCTAAATGGTACAAAAATACACGCGGATCCTTCAGCGAACGTCATTGCGATTTTACCATATCAGCAACTGCTTCAGTAAACGCAATTATTATTATTATTATTTATTTTTATTTTTTTTTTTTTGGGGGGGGGGGGGGGGGGGGGGGGGGGGGGGGTTAACTAATGGTGAACAATATGTTGTTGAACTCTGATTGCTTACAGTTAGGATTTTTGCTGTTTATTTGTTTGGCTTGGTTTGGTTTGGCTTGGTTTGGTTTGGTTTGGTTTGGCTTGGTTTGGTTTGGTTTGGTTTGGCTTGGTTTGGTTTGGTTTGGTTTGGTTTGGTTTGGTTTGGCTTGGTTTGGTTTGGTATTTTGGTTGGTTTGGTTTGGTTTGGCTTGTTTGGTTTGGTTTGGTTGGCTTGGTTTTTTGGTTTTTGGTTTGGTTTGGTTTGGTTTGGTTTGGTTTGGTTTGGCTTGGTTTGGCTTGGTTTGGTTTGGCTTGGTTTGGTTTGGTTTGGTTTGGCTTGGTTTGGTTTGGTTTTAAGGACTATCTTCATTGCACACGGACAACTCCATCAGTGCTCCGATCTCCTCTCTTAGATCACACAAGGAGGATCTCATCACAGTGCACGAACTCCGTAGCACCGGCGAGAATCCTAGTGTGTGTATATAGGAATCACACATTCGATAAATATTTGTGTGGTGGGTAGGTTTCTATTTTATTTTAAATGTTGCCAAGGCAGCGACACTATGGCTTACTCTTTACAATTATTGTCTTTTGTCTATAATTTCTAGTAATGTATTCAGCTGTTGCTGTTAATTTTTTTTTTTCAGTGGTATTGGTAACGTTCTTCTGTAAAACCAAATAACTCACTTCCATATGATAGGATTGACTCTATATAACACTAAAGTACTCTCTTACATCATCATCTTACCACGTATATCATTTTTTTAAATCCCTTTACTCTGTTTTCATAAACAGAATAACAGAAATTTATCTTTAACTCTATACCGTTAAAACTTACCTTTAACTCTGGAGGGAATATTGGCTCCTGGGATGGATCATATAAAAGTGATGTACTCTCATGGTTGTTAGTTTCCTAATTAGATTTGAGAAAGAAGGAAAACAGTTAAGCGTAATACAAACGAACCAATAGATAAAATAAGGACAATACAAATCATTATTGTTTTGGCACTTAGTTTTTGTTTTCATTATATCCAATTTCATCATTGCTTCAACATTGCTTCAACATTGCTTCAACATTGCTTCAACATTGCTTCAACATTGCTTCAACATTGCTTCAACATTGCTTCATCATTGCTTCAACATTGCTTCAACATTGCTTCAACATTGCTTCAACATTGCTTCAACATTGCTTCAACATTGCTTCAACATTGCTTCAACATTGCCACTTGTTCGTTGTTACTTTCATCATCATTATTATCTTCATCAACCGGCAGCTCCACAAGGAGCATATGCCTTCAACAAACTTGTCCCACCTTGGGCGCTTTCATCGGTGTTAAAGTAATCTTTATTACTCGCGACTTGTATCTAAAGTGTAACTTAACGCTCCTTTGATTCAGTTTCCCACCTTGTTAAACACATCTGGTTTCATCATAATCTTGGGAAACACACCTGGCTATAGAACGATTTCTTTTGATACATAGGTCCCTGTGCAGATATCGTCAGACATACCACCTTGGAGTATTGAATATTTTGGAAGACACGCGGCTGACACCACATGGTAGTCTATTCATGGCTAAGCCGCTGTTTAAACAAACGACGGTCATCGCGCACAATACAATTGACGCACGCAAACAATAGACTTCGGGCGTTGGACATCAAAGGCCCGTGACACGGACTAAAACATTTGTTTCCAGATGGTAACCGACGGTAAAAGGATAGGAATTTTATGCATGAAACAGGGAGATTAAAGGGTCGCCGCATGCATGGGAAAACACGGATGGCTTTGTGACAGTTAGAGGGGAGTGATTTTTTTTGCATTGGCCAGCCAATGGTCAAACTCCTGTTTGCCATGCCGCACGGCATTGAAAGTTTGTGGCGAATAGCCCACCCACTTTTAGACTGACAGGGGACAAGAGAGATCCAAGGTCTGAGCCACAAGATGGAGGCCTAGCTATTGGTTTTATGGGCGGAGATATACATTACAGGCCCACTGGGCCCACCTGGGACGGGTTAGAGAAATAATGTAGCGTAATGTTCATCAGAGATCAGTACAGTTTCAGTACAGCATGGTGTAGAACATTTCTCAGAAGCCTAGCCTTATTAAAAGTGTTCATTCCGGTGTGGATATTGAAATTCATATATGTGGAATTTATAGTGTTCTTAGCGGAATTTGCGAAAGGGAAAAGGAGGTTAGTGAATCTTTTAAAAAACTATTAATAAATTTTCTTAATTTTTAGTTAAGATCCCTTCTGCACTTAGCATCATAGCTAAATTTGCAGAAGACAGTTTTTCGATTAATCCTTCTCATAAATGATTAATTAAATCAGAAGATTTTCCTCTAAAATGATAATTGGTAATGGATAAGAGGTAATTGGTAGTTCACCTCCATCTAAATTGCTAGATCATCATTACACACTTGCCATATGCATTTCATGCCATACATAATCCCTAGAGAACTGAACTCATCATTAGCGAGGAGTAGTATAAAAGAAATTCAACCATTGATATTAAGTGTGAAAACGTACGAAGACTTTTGTGTATCTTCAGTCCAACAGAAGTCTGAGTCGATATATTACGCGTGAACGTCCAATAAAAAAGAAGCTAACAAATTATACGTCTGGATAGCAGAATTCGCCTTTATGACATCCTTAACTTCCTTAGTTAAGAAGGAAGAATTATCGCCGTTAACTAGGTGGTTGCAGCATTTTTATTCACCTTTCATCACGTGCTCACAAGTTGATTACATATTCAAATATCAAGCTCAAATCACTCACAAGAGCGCATTTTGAGAATCAAGATTCCATATTTTCAAGTTGATTCGCATATACAGCTAGCAAGTTCAGCTGACTCAAAAGCATATTTTATGAATCAAGATTCCATATTTACAAGTTGATTCGTATATACAGCTAGCAAGCTCAACTTACCCTCAAGCATATTTTATGAATCAAGTGTACCTACTCAAGTTTTTGAGTCGACCTACCAAGATCATTTCGTGAAGAGCGCCAGTCTAGCCAGTGCCTTTCAGAGATTAGACAGCAGATATTGTCTTAAGACAACAGTCAACGATTTGTCAATACTACATAGATAGTGCCAAACATTGAAGGACTGTATATCGTCAACGTTCTCATTACAACACAAGTTTTCATCAGTATTCTTCGTCTTGGAGATAACCCACACAACATAACATAACCTACCTGGGACAGTCTACGCATACATGTGTATCATCATGTACGGGAGCATCATTTAGAGACACATGGATAAAGTAGTTTAGACATCAGTTTGGTAACAAGTATCATATCACATCATCATTTCGCTTCACATAGGTTAATTCTCCATTTAATTAACTAAATTATTTATATCTCATCTGTGTGTTTATTATGTGAAGTGTCTTTCTCTATGATCACGTTGCAATTACTACTAACCCTATATGTGTAGATATTTAATTGATAAACCCACTAACCGTTTGATCATTATCTAGTTCGTTAATGTTTCACTCGTGCTGTCGGTTTTAAATATTTACATATACGTAAAATTCTACATTTAGATGAGATTGGGGGGCTCTTTCTTTCTTTACGGAATATGAGGACAGAAGCTAAGGTCGTGGGGTAATAGAACAGTTTCCATAATTTACCAGAAAACTCTATCCAGTGGAAAGCATTCGCATTTTCTCTTCTTCTTGTCCTTATCTCGAATAGGTCTCTTTCTTTCTTAACATGCCAATTTCTGAAGACATTCATAATATTTCAAAGGCCATCATCAGCGACAACTACTGTTGTAGCTACACAAATAAACAACATACGACAACGACATCAGCTCAATGTCTCTCCATGTCTTCCTCATCCTCTTCATGTTTGTCTCCAGTTATCTTCTCTGTCTGTTACTAGGTTCCCCCTCTATCTCTCTTGCCCTGGGGGTTCCAGAACAAGGACTGCCTTGTAATGCTATCAACAGGTTTCCTCAATGTGTGTCCTATCCATCGCCAGAGTCTTCTTCTCATCTCTTGTTCCACTGGCACGTGTCTGGTTCTTGTCATCAGTTCCACATTTGTGACCTTCTCATCTCTTGTTCCACTGGCACGTGTCTGATTCTTGTCATCAGTTCCACATTTGTGACCTTCTCATCTCTTGTTCCACTGGCACGTGTCTGATTCTTGTCATCAGTTCCACGTTAGTGACCTTGTCATACCCCTTCAATCCTTCTAATTTACGCAAGCATCTATTTATGAAAGTCACTTCTTCATCAGCGCTTATATCTTTATTTTGCATGCAGCCACTACATCATTATTGTGCTCGTCATTATCATCATTCTTTAATTATTATTAGCGACATAACCGTTATCATCATCTTTCTTTCTATCAGTCCCATTTTCATCATTCATATCAGCTGTTGCCACCATTTCCCTTAACATCGCTATCAGCAACACCATCATACTTATCAGCGACAGCAGCTACTACAAACAATCTATTGCCAATGATGATGACAGAATGTAAACTTACACAATCACTGTTGATTTCTTCACTGACATCTAATAACAATCTGGTGTCAGATACTGTTAGAGCCTCTGCTATTGTGTTCAGACTTGACATCATTGAAGTCTGGGCAAATCCACATGAGACCAGTCTCCATCAGTAAATGTAAAAAATATATGAATACTGACTGTTCCTGTAGTGTGATGGCTGTATTCAATCCTGGTGCCTACTCTCATACATCCACCCCTGCTAGTTTTATACTTGAAGCTAAATTCCAGCAGTTTGAATTGTGTTGATTCGTCGATTGGAGTGTCGTTCTCTAATAGGCGATCATTAATTGTCTTGATTATTTCTCCTTTATCTATATCTTATTTTCCCACTAAGCGTTCTCTCGTGGCTCGTCTGTCAACTCTCTCATTGCCATGTGCTCCTGCATGACCAGGTCAGTAGATCCACAGTTGTTCCATAAGGCCTGAGGCTTCTATATATAGTCTCCATTCATGTCGTAAGCACCCATGTTGGACTGTCCAAAGCTTGAACTGAGAATTCAACACAGTAACTGCTCTCGTTGTGTAGTTTCAGACAGCCACCTCAGGTCTGCAGTAATTGTCTCTATCTTCATTCTCATGCTGGGGTTGTTGTCACGAAGTTGGAGAGCCTCTGTTCAGCGATGTCCATGCCACTCACTCTACTCATTTATCGGCTGATTAACTTTCAGTTCTGATTTCCTACTGCACCAGTCAGTCTCTGAACTCCCTGCCAAGGCTGTTGTTGACTTGCTGGTAATTCTTTCCTGAACCTTGAATATTTTTTTCAACTGTGGTCACCTGTCTGATTGTTGCCCCTGCTTGTGTCATCCTTGACATCCTTCTCTTTTTTCTTGCTCCTTTGATGTCAGCCGTGTTTCCATGTGGAAATATCTTTCTTCTGTAGTTACATTCTTATTGGTTTTTGCTTGGGCCATCGCATATCTGAATTTTATCCAAAAAAAGTCCAAGCATGTACCTCATCATCACAATATCTCTCGCCCAGCCCAGTACTACATATTTCTTCATTTTGAATGCGCTCCAGTAATTCACGTTGTGACCTTGACAATATGAGTAGTCCCAGCCCATAATGGATTACTGCCATGATTAGCTGATAATACAGAACAATCAATAGCCTCTGCTCCAGGTGTGCAGCTGTTATTGTTTTTGGTGCCAGTAGACTGCATTTGAACTTTTGTATGGTTTGCTCGTTACGGTACTTATATGATAGTCCATGATCAAACATTACACACAGATACGAGTATTTCAGCTTGTCCTGCCTTTACGTGTTCTGTCCACTATGAGTAGGGAGGTCTGTCTTCACTATGGAGTTGTTTAAAGCGCACCACATCACACAGGCCTTGTTGGGATTGGCCTTTGAGCCGATTTGTCACACCATTTAGAAACTGCTTCAATCAATCAATACCCTTTAGCCCCCCAAGGAGCATAGGCTTCAACAAACAAATGCAGTCTCCTGTCACGTGCCATCGGCTCAAGTTCTTTCCATGTTTTCCTCATTATTTTCACTTCTGTATCTAGTTCTCTTCTCCATGTTTTTTTTGGGTCTACCTCTGCCTGTCTTTCCCTGGGGATTCCAGAACAAGGACTGCCTTCTAATGCTATCAACAGGTTTCTTCAATGTGTGTCCTATCCATCGCCAGCGTCTTCTTCTCAACTCTTGTTCCACTGGCACTTGTCTGGTTCTTGTCATCAGTTCCACATTTGTGACTTCCCAATTTAATCCTTCTATTCTACACAAGCACCCATTTATGAAAGTCTGTAGCTTTTTGGTTGTTGTTTTTGTTGTTCTCCATGTTTCAGAGCCATACAATAGGACTGACTTCACATTTGAGTTGAAGATTCTTATTTTCGTGTCAGACTTGATTTCTCTTGACCACCATATGTTTCCCAACGTAAAGAAAGCTCCTATTGCTTTTTGGATTCTTATTTTGATATTATTGTCAGTCTCTCCAACGTTTAACATATTGCAGCCAAGATATGTGTACGATTCTACATCTTGTAGCGGTGTTTCTTCAAGTTTATTACAAACTGCTTGTTGTATCTTGTTTATAATTTTGGCCGTTTCCTGCCTGTCCGAATCAGTACTATCAATGAGTAAGTCACCTGCAGAAGTTAATGTTCATCCTGGCCCACTGCTGGTGCCTACTTTTGCTGTGTAGATGTTAAACAGCACCAGTGATAGAAGAGAACTCAGGGATAGTGCTAGACATATTGCACTGGTTCTGATGTCCAGGTTCTGATGTCCAGGTTCTGATGTCCAGCTGATGTCCAGGTTCTGATGTCCAGGTTCTGATGTCCAGGTTCTGATGTCCAGCTGATGTCCAGGTTCTGATGTCCAGCTGATGTCCAGGTTCTGATGTCCAGGTTCTGATGTCCAGCTGATGTCCAGGTTCTGATGTCCAGCTGATGTCCAGGTTCTGATGTCCAGGTTCTGATGTCCAGGTTCTGATGTCCAGGTTCTGATGTCCAGCTGATGTCCAGGTTCTGATGTCCAGCTGATGTCCAGGTTCTGATGTCCAGGTTCTGATGTCCAGCTGATGTCCAGGTTCTGATGTCCAGGTTCTGATGTCCAGCTGATGTCCAGGTTCTGATGTCCAGGTTCTGATGTCCAGGTTCTGATGTCCAGCTGATGTCCAGGTTCTGATGTCCAGGTTCTGATGTCCAGCTGATGTCCAGGTTCTGATGTCCAGGTTCTGATGTCCAGGTTCTGATGTCCAGCTGATGTCCAGGTTCTGATGTCCAGGTTCTGATGTCCAGGTTCTGATGTCCAGGTTCTGATGTCCAGCTGATGTCCAGGTTCTGATGTCCAGGTTCGGATGTCCAGGTTCTGATTTCCAGCTGATGTCCAGGTTCTGATGTCCAGGTTCTGATGTCCAGGTTCTGATGTCCAGCTGATGTCCAGGTTCTGATGTCCAGCTGATGTCCAGGTTCGCGAACAAAATGTTTGGATCACTTCATCATCTATCAGCTCTCCAAGGAGTATGGGCCTTCAACAAATTTATACCAAGTCTTCCTGTCCTGTACCATCATCTCAAGGTCTTGTCCATCCCCTTCATGTCTGTCTCCAGTTCTCTTCTCCATGTCTTCTTTGGTCTCCCTCTATCTCTCTTACCCTGGGGTTTCCAGAACAAGGACTGCCTTGTAATGCTAGGTTCTGAAACAGGCTTGTTTGTCAGGTTCTGATGTGCTATGTCCAGGTTCTGATGTCCAGGTTTGATGTCCAGGTTCTGATGTCCAGGTTCTTCCAGGGATTCAGCTGATGTCCAGGTTCTGATGTCTTCTTCTCAGGTTCTGTTCCACTGGTACTTGTCTGGTTCTTGTCATCAGTTCCTCACTAGGTGATCTTGTCATATTATTTCAATCCTATTATATACAAACAGCCATTTGTGAAAGTCTGTAGCTTTTTTTTTTTGTTGTTGTTTTCCATGTTTCAGAGCCATACAATAGGACTGACTTGAAATTTGAATTTAAAATTCTGATTTTTTGTTTGACCCGGTTTCTTTTGATCTCCATACATTTCCCAATGCAGTGAAAACTTCTTTTAGCCTTCTGTATTCTTATTTTGAAATCACTGTCCCTCCAACTGTCTCTATATTGTTGCCAAGATATATGAATGGTTCTACATCTTGTAGTGGTGTTTCTTCAGGTAAAATGTTATCATTTCCTGCATTTGTTCTTTTTGTTTTCTCCTTGTGTATTTTCAGACCACTGGCTGTGATCTCTCATCAAGTATTTTAACTTTGTCTAGCATCTGACTACGGTTATGGGACAGAAGCAATCAAGACAGCTGCTGTACATCTGACAACGGTTATGGGACAGAAGCGATCTCTCCATCAAGACAGCTACTGTTCATCTGACAACGGTTATGGGACAGAAGCTATCTCTCCATCAAGACATCTACTGTACATCTGACTACGGTTATGGGACAGAAGCGATCTCTCCATCAAGACAGCTACTGTTCATCTGACTACGGTTATGGGACAGAAGCGATCTCTCCATCAAGACAGCTACTGTACATCTGACTACGGTTATGGGACAGAAGCGATCTCTCCATCAAGACAGCTACTGTTCATCTGACAACTGTTACGGGACAGAAGCAATCTCTCCATCAAGACAGCTACGGTTCACCTGATCAGCCATTGGTTTTCCCAACATTTTATTAAAAAGGACATTAGGGTTGCAGAGATGATACTGTTGTTTGCATTTTCCACATCAATTAAACCTTATATTACAACATAAGCACAAAAATTCGCTTACTGAAGGGCTAGGTGTGGTCCGTTCTTTTATATGGATGCAAATGCTGCACAATGAGTAATCAAATGGTTAAAAAAACTGGAGGCAGCGGAAATGTGGTTTTTTAGAAGAATACTGAGAATATCGTGGACAAAGAAGAAAACAAATGCCGAGGTATTGACAGCTGCGGGTGTTAATAGATCGCTCATCAAAAACCATCAGGAAAAGGCAAATTAGATTTATGGGACATATAACAGAAGAGGAGGAGTGGAGAAATCAGTCTTACGTGGGAAAATACCAGGTAGGAGAGGAAGAGGAAGGCAAAGAAAGATGTATGTGGAAAGCTTAAACAACTGGGCAACAAACAACAGCATGGGCAACAACAACCTCATTAGACTATCAAAAGACAGAGAAGGTGGATTGCTTCCTTCTAACATGTGGAATAAGCTTCCTTGTAACATGTGGAATAAGCTTCCTTTTAACATGGGGAATAAGCTTCCTTCTAACATGTGGAATAAGCTTCCTTCTAACATGTGGAATAAGCTTCCTTCTAACATGTGGAATAAGCTTCCTTCTAACATGGGGAATAAGCTTCCTTCTAACATGTGGAATAAGCTTCCTTCTAACATGGGGAATAAGCTTCCTTCTGACATGGGGAATAAGCTTCCATTGCGCCATTGCGCATTGACCTCTTGCAAGACATCCTCATTACTCTTTTTGTCTGTCCATGATATTTTTGACATTCTTCTGTAAAACCACATCTCTAGTGCTTTTCTTAAGTGTTTACTAATTGTTCATGACTCACTTCCGTATGTCAGGATTATTCTATATAACACTGAATAACTCTTGTTTCTTACTTCCATTAGCTCCCAGTGGCTAGTAGTACCTCTTATTACAATATACTGTCAAACATTGACACGTACTTGTTGTGAAAAAATTGTTAATTTTTATGCATTTAGCTTGGTTCTTAATGTTTTCATTAATTTGTTCCCGATGAAGACCTTGCCATCATTACGCTAGGTAATTTATGTGTCCTATGCTTATAAGCTATTTCTATTAACCTCCCATTAAACAAATCTTAACATTATCTCCCATTATTGGATTGTTGTTGTTTAACTAGAGCTGTTGGGTTTCTTGCTCTTTAGCAGCCTATACCAAGTCTTAGAATCCTTGCTATTATCTACACTGTAGATCTAGGCTTTTCCTGTGGCTATATAAGGAAAAGACGATGGTCATATATCGGTCATGTCCTACGAATGCAAAACAACAGAATACCACTACAGGCGCTCACTTGGGTTCCTGAGGTTAAGAGGAAAAAAGGAAGACCAAAAGAAACACTCAGAAGAACAATAATAAGAGAAGGAAGAACGTTGGGCCTAAATAATGTGCAAGAGCTAAGAGGAGTGGCGTCACAACGAACACCTGGAGAGCACTGGTTTCTGCCCCGTGTTAGGTGCTTAAGAATTATTCGTGCCATTCCGAAACATGTTGCATTGAGCTTCAGTTTCTCCAGCTTGGCTTGCATTTAAAGGGTCACATCTGATCCCAACTAGTGCAGAGCTTAGTGCTCCCCAACTGGTTAACTGGGCTCTCCCAAGGAATTGTCACGTCCTGCACAGAGCCACTTCTCAGCTTCCCCTGCCTATCACTGGGTCCACAGTGAGATCCTTCTGCATGCAGTCAACCAAGTCAAAGCCAAAGAATTACGTCTGGGGCTCACGTGAATTCTCCAAGCTTAGCGTGCAATGCTGGGTTTTCAACAAGTTTCACCACAGGGGGAATCCCTGGAAGTGTGTAGATGATTTCATGAGTCAGTAAGGATGTAATTAGCCTCACAGACATAGGTTCACTCCAATTATTGGATCATTTAACCATTTGTCTGTGAATAATTAAATACACCTGTTGTCTGTAAATAGTTAGTGGTAGTTTTGATGACATTATACTCTCACCTACACATGTTAACAAATCATGCCATTTTTCACTCATGTTTTACCTGTAAACAAATTCATACAGCTCTGGTCTTTTTTATTAAATAAAAAGCCTCGTATTGGCGAGTCGCGTCCCTTTCAATCTAGTCGGTTATATTAGGGCGCATGTCCAAATATAAAAGACCTTTAGGACTAATAACATTAAAAGTGTTTCTACTCACCTTAGCAAATGCACTGAATCCTTCCAGTATTGGACGGTAGCCAGTACAACGGCATAAGTTTCCTGAGAATAGACCCCAATGATTGGAGCATTAATTAGCATAATGTAGGGAAACGACATGTGCGGAGAAAACGACAGAGCAAGAAAATAAAACTAATTTTTGTTTTACATCAATTCTCAACACATGCTTTGTTAAGAAATCAATCAACATCTTTTGGTTCCATCTGATTTTTACATCTTTGGATACTTAAGCTTAGACATGGTCCTTGGGAGGATCCCGTGGCAAGCCAATTGAGGCATTCTGGGAATATGGTGTTAGGCCCATATTTTATTGACCATTGGCACACTAGGATGTCACTAGGGTCAGCATCACGCCGGACACCTTTAACCTTCTTAGAGTTGCTCTGGTACCCAATTCGTGAGGCTGAGTCGACCCCGGAGCCGTTTGCGGTCTAAAAAATTCTACCTCAACTGGGGATCGAACCACGGACCACCGAGCTAGGAAGCCAGTGAATTACTGTCCCATTCTCAAGATGTGAATTCTATTTCTTACTGTTCTATCCAACTCTACTTTGTTAAGAATTAAACATCGCTGATGATGGAAGAATTAAACATCGCTGATGATGAAAGAATTAAACATCGCTGATGATGGAAGAATTAAACATCGCTTATGATGGAAAAATTAAACATCGCTGATGATGGAAGAATAGAACAGTAGCTCCTTCAGGCATAGTACAATGTGACAAAAAGTGTGAGGATGTGCATGATGCTGACAACTTAATGTAAAACAGATTGCAATGGAAACCACCAGAGCAAGAACACATGAAATGCTTTGGAGCAGGCATCCTCAAAAAAAGCCAGTAGTAATGGTGGTTCCATGCTCCTAATGGAGCATAACAGGATTGTTATGATGACAATTACAAAATATAAGCATTTCAATAATGGCAGAAGATCGCTGATCTAGAATTGGTTGTGGTCATATGAGTCCTTGGGTGTGAAGAAGATAGCTGATCTAGCAGGGGTTGTGGTGATATGTTTTTGATCATGGAGTCTGATAGAACATAGCTGATCTAGCAGAGGTTGTGGTCCTGTGAATCCTTGATCCTGGAGTCTGATAGAACATAGCTGATATAGCAGTGGTTGTGGTCTTGTGAATCCTTGATCCTGAAGTCTGATAGAACATAGCTGATCTAGCAGAGGTTGTGGTCTTGCGAATCCTTGATCCTGAAGTCTGATACAACATAGCCGATCTAGCAGGGGTTGTGGTCTTGTGAATCCTTGATCCAGTAGTCTGATAGAACATAGCTGATCTAGAATGGGTTGTGGTCTTGTGAATCCTTGATCCTATAGTCTGATAGAAAATAGCTGACCTAGAATGTTCTCATGAATCTTGGTGTCTGATTGAAGACAGCTGATGTAGATGAGGATGTGGCCTTATGAATCATGGGATCTGATTTTTTTTTTAAATAGTGGATCTAACAGACGATGTGGTCTTGTGGATCCATAATTCTTGGGTCTGACAGAAGAAAGCTGATCTAGAATGTTACATGGTCTCATGAATCTTGGGTCTGACAGAAGATAGCTGATCTAGAATGTTACATGGTCTCATGAATCTTGGGTCTGACAGAAGATAGCTGATCTAGAATGTTACATGGTCTCATGAATCTTGGGTCTGACAGAAGATAGCTGATCTAGAATGTTACATGGTCTCATGAATCTTGGGTCTGACAGATGATAGCTGATCTAGAATGTTACATGGTCTCATGAATCTTGGGTCTGACAGAAGATAGCTGATCTAGAATGTTACATGGTCTCATGAATCTTAGGTCTGACAGAAGAAAGCTGATCTAGAATGTTACATGGTCTCATGAATCTTGGGTCTGACAGAAGAAAGCTGATCTAGAATGTTACATGGTCTCATGAATCTTGGGTCTGACAGAAGATAGCTGATCTAGAATGAGATGAAGTCTCATGAATCCTGAGGTCTGATATACAGGGTCGGATTTAGCCATAAGCTAAATAAGCTAAATCTAAGGGCTTTACAGTCTGAAGGAGCCTCTCTTGCCAAGTTCAGTTGTTGTTGCACGGCCTTATTCTCTCTTACCAATTGCCAAAATGGGCCTCTACAGCTTCCTATAGGTGGCGGGGTGTAGTGGCGAACATTTAATATTTAATAAAAAATCTGTCTGGAAATTGCTTCCCTTGGCATGTAGCTTTGACATATTTTGTCTGTACTTTGTTTCTTTTATGTTATGTTCTTTCGGAATTGCCAAACCATATCAACTTTCTTGCTTTTAAGAATACCAGTAATCAAAATATCTGCTTATCTGCACATTTCGACACTTCATTGGTTTACTCCCATACAGAAAGGAAGGTTCCACATGAGTCAAATAATCCGGTTCTGAACTAACTATTTTATGAAGCTGCCTTACAGTCATAACAAAAACACATCCAACCACTGCTTTCTTAATTGTCTACTAATTGTAACCTTCAGAACAACCTAAACATAACTATTTTAAACATTCAAGCAGCAATGTGTACACGTTATCTGAGACTAATAATAATCATGTCCATAATTTCATGACATAATCAATAGATACAGGAAAGAAAGATCTGACATATACAAGCCAGCAAGCAGACACGCCTATTTTTTTTTTTTTAACCAGCGGCACTTGGGCTTTCAGCCCTTCGGCCCAATGACATGTCATTGCGAGGCTGGGGAGCCTGTGGACTTTTCTTCCAACCCGGACAGGAGCTTCGCTCCTTCCCATCCACAGAGGGTTTATCTCAGGAGCCGTTCAGGTTATTCAGTCAAAATCCCGGTCGTTGACACTGCTTCAAATGCTGACGCCCGGGCTTGAACCTTGAACACCTGGTCGTCAGCGCAACGTTGTAACCATTACACCAGCGCGGCTCCCAGACACGCCTATAAACTGCTAAAAGATCCAACACGGACATGTCAGATATCTAGAGAACCAATAAAAAAATTTTTTTTTTAATTTTAAACTCACGCTTTTAATGCACTAAAAACCCAAAAATAATTTTTCAAGGAGTTTATAGCTTGCAGTCAAAAAATGTAAATGCAGTCAAATTGACAAAAAGCGTGGGGCGCTATCATATATTTTATCCATAAGTGTGTAATGAAGTATAAAGCAGAAGTTAATTTCATGCAGATTCAGCGCCCCACGCTTTTTGTTAATTTGATGTTACATTTTTTGACTGCAAGCTATAAACTCCTTGAAAAATTATTTTTGGGTTTTTAGTGTATTAAAAGCGTGTGTTTAAAATATATTTTTTTTAAATTTTCTTCTATTTAGTGTTAGAAAAATTATGACATACTAAAACATAAACAATATTTTTACTTATTGTAAATCTGGTCTAAAATGTCTTAAGAGATCCATTTCTTTTAGAGCGTCAATATCACATGGCTTTTGTGCCTGTTAATTTGGTGCAATCAATTTCTTCAATATGAAGGCCATCTAGAGATCGAACTCGACTTTCCTTTGATTCATAATTTTATAATTTGGATTGTTTCCCTTGATTTAGCTAGACACTTATTTTAGTACTGCCCTGTTTTACGCATAGAAAAAAATAAAGCACACCACGTACTCTTGAATTTTTAATTAACTTGATTATGGCCCCTGATTTGTTTACATTTCTTTATGAAAAACTGTAATTACTCATAATGTCATAACTATAATATTAAATTACTAATAATTGACTGAGTATTGTATTGTCATCGGGAATACACAATTATGCCAAATTTCAGAATTATCGCTCATCTGGAAGTGATTGAAAAATCGATTGCAAGATTTGAAAGTGACATGAAAGTGACATACAAGTGAAGTTAAATAAAAGCGTGTAAAAATACCATGCAATAGGAAACTGACTAGACTTCAACTAGGAACAGGTTATTTCATGGTGGAGGAACCCTACTGTGTAACGTCTGGAGAAGAGCACCATAGTACAGTATGTGCTAACATGCAAGAAATATGAACAGTACAGAAAATCACTCATGGATTACTTGAGAACACAAACCTCTCCATCATCATCACTAGAAATTGTACTAAACATTGACCTACCCAGGGAGCTACAATATAATCAAATTTAATATTACCAAAACAAGAACCAACATATAACAACCAGGACAAAAGAGAAGGACAAGAAAAAACAAAAACATGACAAAAAGATGTTCATACAATATCAGTACAAGAATTAAAAATAAAGGGAAAAAAATGTACCAGTTAAAAACCAACAAATACCCAGCAGTTACATTTACAAGAATGTCAATAGCGAGAGACAGCGATATAGTATCATGGAAGAGGATACATTACAAACACCATAGACATTAAACAATGCCGCAACAAACGGCACATAAATTACAGCCTGGAAGAGCCAACACACAAGAAAAACAACAATGTAATGCGCTATATAGAATGATGAACAATATATACCCCAATTATAACCCACATGGGGTTGAACCGGGTATCCCGTGCTCACGACAAACAAATGAAACATACAATTACAAACATATGTTCTTCCACTTAAAGGATTCAAGCAATCTTTACCATCAAAGGTCTCCTGTATCTCCATTTGCGTGGGTTGTGGGTTATTCCGGAGAAGTGCGTACATGGACATGACGATACCCGGTGTACAATACCCGCACTGGGATCCATGACTTTCGGCTATCTGACGCTAAAATCAATCAATAAATCAAACAATCAAAATTATATACTCAACTTGCCACTTAAATTACAATTTCATCAGCTAGCCACCAGTCCCAACATTCACATTTAAAAAAAAAATTGAACTAGAAATCGTCTTCTTCAAGTACCATGCCTGGTGGCTTATGCGATCATGTCTCTCCACAACTTCCTATCTACAGTATTACTTATCAACTCTGTTTTTGACTTCTTTCCATGCCATGACGTCAAACTGTGCAGCGTCTTCTCTCTTTATCATCTTTTAAAACGCTATACTGTATATCCTTATTTTAAACCCTTCAGAATTTGAACGAGATATTTCTCGTCATCAATTTTAAAAAAAAAATTATCACTATATAATGATTTATTTTTCCACTGCATATCAGAAATTTAAAAGGATTTCAGGTACAGATGATAAGAAACCGAGCAAACTGTATGGATAATCAATTTCATTCATTCATAACCCTCCACTCCCAAAGGAGCATAGGCCTTCAACAAACACATGCCAAGTCCTCCTGTCACGTGCCATCATCTCAAGTTCTTTCCACGTTCTCCTCATCATTTTCACCTCTGTTTCCAGCTCTCTTCTCCATGTGCTTCTTGGTCTGCCTCTGCCTCTCTTGCTCTGGGGGTTCCAGAACAAGGACTGCCTTGTAATGCTATCGACAGGTTTCCTCAGTGTGTGTCCTATCTATTGCCATCGTCTTCTTCTCATCTCTTGTTCCACTGACACTTGTCTGGTTCTTGTCATCAGTTCCACGTTGGTAACCTTGTCATCCCATTTTAATCCTTCTTTTCTACGCAAGCACCCATTTATGAAAGTCTGTAGCTTTTTGGTTGTTGTCTTTGTTGTTCTCCATGTCTCAGAGCTATACAATAGGACTGACTTCACATTTGAGTTGAAGATTCTTATTTTCGTGTTGGATCCGATTTCTCTTGATCTCCATATATTTCCCAATGCAATGAAAGCTCCTCTTGCTTTTTGTAATCAATTTACCACAACTAAAATAGTTAACAAAATCATTCCCGAAAACTGTGACCGACCAACAAACTAACCTGGATAGGATGCAATTTGCCACGAACACTTCCGATGCCTTCCACAGTGGTCACCGCAAGTCCGTGCATGTTACAGAGAGGGGCCAGGCAAGCATTGATCGGGAAGTGCATAGTTTGTGATAAGGTCAATTTTTAAAATGTATTTTTATTGTTATTTTTTAATCTAAAGCTTAAATAGCTGCCGATATACTTGAGTAGACAGTCGGCACAGTTTGGAACATTTCCTCCAAAACGGCTTTGACGCATTGTCACGGGATTGCCTCCCCTTGCTTTGCAGTAGTGGTCCACTAATGGTCACAACGCAAGCGTATCTAAAAGTAGGCCGTCCAAGGTATCTATCTTCGCGCAAGATTACTCTTGGCAAAGATGTAGATAGAAGATGAATGGCGTTTCTACCTTATGGGAGCCTTCACAAGATATTTCCAGAAGTCAAGAACAAACGCTGCTTAAGGGCTGAGCAAATTTTTTATTATCTTATCATCTGGTCCCTCGCCTTTTGTGAAGGGGTTATGCAATGATTCTGGCCCGTCAAGACCCCAGTTGGAGTAATCCAACGAATGCCCTCTTATAAGTAATGGCTCTATATTTATATATATGTATTTATCAAGAAAACTGGCTCATACGTTTGCTTTCGTACATATAAACTGAATCAACTATTATTGTTTAGTGAAAAATAACATACAACAAATTTAATAGTCAATTAGTTCAACAAGTTAAAATAAGGATTAAATGGGGTGAAAGTTATATTAAATTTGTCCACATTGAGGTTTTGGTAGAGCGTTAATAATGTCTGTATTTTTGCTGTAGCCTGTTACACACAACTTAGCTCCAGATGAGTATTGCAGCTGTGGTTTCCGTCACTTCTTTTTGGTGATGAGTACACGTCTCCACATAATTCGTCCACTGTAGGCGGTTGGTGGTGATACTCTTCTCTCACACTAGTGGCGTAGGAACTTCAGTACTTAAGTCTGATGTCTTGTAACCACGAACTATGACAAATAGACAGAAAAAATGCCTTCTGCTGAGTACACTTGTTCTCCGCAAACTGACAGGCCCATTTTCATGCGCTCTACCCACCAATGTTAACCTCTCAGAAAAATTAAATTCCCGAGCACACAATGTAACTCAGGGAATATGATGAAAATTCACCAATATCCTTTTGGGTATCAACTAGGAAATTGCGTATGGAGTGCGTGAATAACGATCTGCCTGAATTACAATTAAAAAGGTATATAAATCTCACAAAATGATTCTGTACACTTTAGGCACCTGTGATGTAATTATCACTCATTACTCGTCGCTACCTCCGTCGGGTTTCCCGCACGACTAGTCAGAAACAATCAAAAGCTCTTGCAGTAGTGGTTCATGCCTATACTATTTTCATATGTTGAGGTTGTCAGCCTCATATATAACCACTTAGCAAAAAACCTGTAGAATTTGCATTAGTAAATAAATTGTTTACACTTTGTTGCGTGCATATTTTGACGCACATTTTACAAAAATCGATATGGCTATTTAATATGGGAAAAATATAGACATTCATTTATTTGTGTATGAAAATGCTGTTTATGGTAAAAGCGAGATAATCCATGTTTGATTCACACTTTTGATTATAGGAGTAATCGTTCTGGATATTGATCCAGCGCAAGGATATTGCGCTTGCGTTTGTACTTATTTTTTTAGGGCCAGAAAATATATTAATTTGCTTATTGTGTTTATGGCCTGAATTCATATGTATTACATATTATTAGTACAAGTAGAATCAGTCCTATATTGTATATGTTGGATGGGTAGGAGGGACTAGATTCTTGCTAGCGGAAGTATGAGTTGTCTTGACAAGTCGTGATGAGTTCCGATGTACCGCTTACAAATGGCGGGGTACGTTTTTCAAGAGCTGGTCCTTTCGTCAGAAAAAATGTCTTACGACGTGGTTTTTCTTCTGAAGGAGATGGTGTCTCTACGATAGTTTGTGTTAGAGACTCTCCTTATGTCAGTATATAGATGATTCGGACTCCAGGTAAACCCAGCTCCTATTTTTGATGATCTCTCGTCGGTTAGGCCTAGCTTGACTTTTGGTGCTTCGTTATGCTAGTGTCGTGTTTGGTATCGACGAAGATGACAGATTTTCCTGCAGCGGTTATGGCTACGTGAAATTAACCTGATCACCGTAGAGCTGTATGGAAACATTTATGAAATCCTTTATATACCCATTATAAATTAACTCTGGCTTATATTCTCCTTCCTATGAATGAGTGAACGACAACTCAGGGAGACAGCCATGTTGGATTTCGGTCATCATATGTTTTGATCACTGCCAAGAGAACAGATTATTTATCTTATTATCGGACAGTGACAGGGAGATCTCAATCTTGCTAGAAACCCCCTTTCGTGGTTTCATAATATATACTACAAACTATGGACGTCAAGTAACTTTGGTTATTTATCGATCCGCCCTTCACTGACGCGTTTAGTCAGATAGGGGGATGTGGCCATAATGTATCATGACATTGAACTTTTGATGTACTGCCCATTATTTCTGAATGTGTCATGACTTCAGATCTGCTATGTATACCTACAAATTGATATGTCAACGAACCATGATGTACTCGTATGTCCCAGTGTGTACGTCTGAATAAATTGAGTAAACTAAGATTCCAGCAGTCTGCATTGGTGCCTTGTAGACACAAGTGTGAGTGGTTATATTGGTCAGCACACGAACAGTACACCATTCGCGGTAATCACACTCTACACTTCTACTTTATACATACACCATCCTGCGTCGGCTGAAGTGACCAAGTTTAGGGCCTGCTTCCCCTGGAGCCTTTGCCTTCCCTAACTCAGGACTAGGGTGAGTTACCCATTTACAGCTGGGTAGACTGGAGCATGCCTGATCTCAACAACACACCACTCTTCCTTACAGAGCAGACAGACTGATACTTTACAGTGTGTGTGTGAAAGCAACTTTACAGAGTGGTAAGAACAAGACTTTTACAGTGGCGAGCCAGATTCCTGGGTCCAGCTTACGCAGTTTTGTGTTGAGAATCTCAGTTTACAGCTGAAAGAACATTTGTTTGAACACATCAACACCAGTAGGACAGCTATACAGTCGATGTCAGCTTCAGCGCTTGTTGACAGTTTTTCGCTGTACAGACAGTATTACACAGGACAGTGGTATCAAGTGTAGAAAATATCTGGAGCAATATTGTTGACATTTCTCAACGTACAGAAGAATCACAGTGTTGCTGAACATAAAGTGCATAGTTCATCGTTGGTTCTTCAGATGCTCAACAGAGAAAAATTGACAGTGTAATAGTTTAAAATTAAATCTATTACTGAATAAAGTGGCAAGTTATTAGTATTAAAATAAACTGTGCCTGCTTTACAACACTATACCTGCAACACATTCCATTCATGACATAAATGATATTGTATGCTATATGCTATTTATGCTTACATGTTATTTGTTTATATGTGTAGGGGTTTATATGTTGCGGGCCTGGATGGGTGGTGACTAGAACAGGAAATACCGAGTGATATTGGTCTTGTTCTGGCGTTCGATAGGGAGCAATTTCTTAATTGAAATTTGCATGCAACATAGTTTGCAAATATGTGGTTAGTTGTGACGACTGTTTCATATTTGTATTTGTAACATTTTTTGTGTTCCTTAGTTTTGTTTGATTTGTTTGTATAATTGTAGGTCTCATCTTTTCTTTCATTTCAGTTTTTTACACCCTTATGTTTATACACTGTGGCGTTATTTGTCTTGTTATCTTATGGCAGTTATCATCACGGTTTCTGTGATCATTTTTTTCATTTCTCCTATTTGATTTAATTTGATCTCTGCAAATGTTTTCAGATTGTCTTTTCTTGTTTGGCATTTGTAATGTCTTTAGTTGACATATGACGTATAGTGGTATACACTGATAGTATAGTACAGATCAGTACTTTCTGATTGTTATTGTTATAAAACAAAATGTACAAGACCTTTGTAAGGCTTGTCTCCCAAAGTGATTGGTAAAGGGAAATATTTTTTCTACAGGTACTAAAGTGATCTTTGATTACATTGAGGTATACAAGACCTTTATAAGGCTTGTCTCCCAAAGTGATTGGTAAAGGGAAATATTTTTTTTCCACAGGTACTCAAGTGATCTTTGATTACATTGAGGTATACAAGACCTTTGTAAGGCTTGTCCCCCACAGTATTTGAGATACAATTATTGTTGTCCACAGGTACTCAAGTTATCATTGGTTATTATAAACCATACAAGTTTGGACTAAGACTAAGTCTAAGGTATAGACTTGTCTCCCGTTAACTTGAAAGAGGGTAATTTATTTACTTTTTCAGGTTTCTGATTTAAGAAGACAATATGTCTACATTAGATTATTTTATTGCTCAAGGAAAATCTCTTGATAAGACTGGAAAAGACTTAGAACAATGGACTGTTGCTCAATATGACAAAGCATTAGCTGCAGAAGAGAAAAAAACTGCTGCTGCTGTTGAAGAAAAAAAAGCTGCGGTTGAGGAAAGAAAACTTCAAATAGAAGAAAAAAAAGCTGCTGCAGAAGAAAGGAAAGCAATAGCTGAAGAAAAAAGATTAGAAAAAGAAGCTGATACTGCTGCTGAACTTAAGAAATTGCAGATGCAATTGGAGGAAAGGAGATTTGATGCAGAACAGAAGAAATTAGAAGCTGCTGCAGAACAGAAGAAATTAGAAGCTGCTGCAGAACAGAAAAAATTAGAAGCTGCTGCAGAACAGAAAAAATTAGAAGCTGCTGCAGAACAGAAAAAACTAGAAGTTGCTGCTGCTGCAGAACAGAGGAAATTAGAAGCTGCTGCAGAACAGAGAAGATTAGATAGAGAAGCTGAAGAGAGAAAAGCAATAAGAGAACATGAGTTTGAATTAGAGAAATTAAAATTGACATGTATGAGTAATGTTAATCAGGCATCTGGTGGTAATGGTAAACCCTTCGTGTACAAGGTCAAGGTACCAGCGTTTAACCCTACCAGTGATGACATAACATTTTGGCTTTCTAGATTTGAACGGGCTTGTCGATCTCATAATGTTGACAAATCACAGTATGTGAATCAGTTGTCTGAAAATCTAAAAGGGGAGTCTCTGAGTAAGTTATATTTTGTTGAAGAGGCCGACAAAGATAATTATGATGCTGTTAGGGCAGCTTTGATAAAGAGATATCAGCTGTCTGAAGAAGGTTATCGTCTTTTGTTTAAAACAATGAGACCTGAGGTAGGTGTAGAATTCTCAGAATTCATCTCAAAAGCACGAATTACACTTTCACGATGGATTGAATTATCCAAAACAGAGAAAACATTTGATGGTCTTACGGATTTATTGCTAAGAGACAAGGTCATGTCTTCTGTAAATAAATCATTCCTAGAGTTCTTACATGAGCGTAAACCTAGTACAATAAAGCAAATGGAAGAATATTGTGACCAGTATGCCACGGCACACCCTGACATGATTCTTAGTAACTCTAACATTAAAGAGAGTATGCCAGTTGCTTCGGCAACAGAATATAATCAGAATTACTCACACAAATTCCAAGGAGCTAAAAATAAATTTGATAAAAAGGTTAATTGGAATAAGTATCAAAACCAAGATAACCACTCAAATCAGAGTTCTTCTTCGAAGAACTGGAATCGGGCTGATAGTCCTCGACACGCGAGGGGTGCCCATAATGTTAGAAATTCTCGGAAAGGGAGTAGCTATAGGAACTACCCAAGTGCTTCATGGAGACAAAAGAAACAATATTACAGGGATACTCAATTTAATGAGCATGATGATTATGATCATGAATATTATGATTCAAACCCAAATAGGGGTTATAACAGAGGCAATAATAATTATAGAGACAATTATAACCGAGGTAGATCACAACACAAAAGACATGGTAAATCTTATTACCAGGCTAACTCTGCACAACAGGAGTTCCACGACACCGATAATCAGGATAATGATAAAAAAGACTCCAATAGTGTAGCGAATTCCGCTTTTGATTTTGCTAGAGCATCTGAGTGTTCGCAATGCAAAACATTATTCGATCCAACCACAGTGTCTACTTTAAGCTGCGGTCACCCACTTCCCGCTCTCCATGCGTCAATTGCGCATAATGGAAGGGGTGCTCTTGTCTTTAATAGGGGCCTAATAGATGGTACTCCGGTATCAATTCTTTCGACTCGGGGTGCACTACAATTGGAGTGAGGCAATCACTCGTAAATCCTTCTCGAGCTACAGGCAATATAGTCAAATGTGTAACATTTGGTGGCACATTGGAGAAGTACTCCACTGCCATTATCAATATTGCTACGCCTTTCTTTACAGGAGAGGTGCAAGCATGTCTCTTGCCGAATCCGATCGCTGATCTTATCATCGGTCGCATTCATGGAGTGAAAGAATGCACTCCACAGCAAATTTCTAATTGGGAAAATGTTAATATGCAATCTGCTAATGCAGTAATCACTAGGGCTCAAGCTCTCAATATGCCACAATCTTCACATTCTGAAGATAATGATGCGCAGATCCAAGATGATCCCTTGGAGATTTCCCACGATTCCTTTATCAAACAGCAGGAAGATGATCCTACTCTAAAGAAATTCTTTACTCTGGCAACAAAAGGTGATCCGAATAAGGATACTAATCGTAAATCTTGGATTACGTTGAAGAATGGCGTACTTGTACGTATGGTACAAGACTCCGCTAAGTCCATTCATTCTCAAATCCTTGTGCCTAAAAATATGAGAGTTAAAATTTTACAGCACGCTCATGATTCGCAGTGTGCTGGACATATGGGTTTTTCCCGTACTAAAGCTAGAGTTCTTCAATCTTTCTTTTGGCCTGCGGTGAATAAGGACATACGAATCTATTGTCGATCTTGTAAAGTATGTCAAGAGATTAAATCCAGAGGTCCACGCCATGATGCACCTATTCAGGCTGCAGACATTCCCATTCGGCCATTTCAAAAAATGGCGATAGACATCATTGGTCCATTTAAGATAAAGTCTGCTAGAGGACACCAATTTATTTTGACGTGTGTTGATATGTGCACACGTTGGCCGGAGGCTGTTCCTCTAAAGAGCATAACTACTGCTGATGTCGCAGATGCTCTTTGGTTAATATTTTCTCGTCTGGGATTTCCAGCAGAAATATTATCCGACCATGGTACCCAACTCATATCGGATACCATGTCTCAAGTAATGTCGACTCTGAAGATAGAGAGATCGCTGAGTAGTATTTATCATCCTATGTCCAATGGGATGGTGGAACGTTTGAATAGAACTCTGAAAAACCTACTAGGTAAGATAACAGAAGATCATCCTCAGGATTGGGATAGGGTTTTACCCGCGGCTCTCTTTGCATATAGAGAGGTCGCCAACGAACATACAGGATTTTCTCCCTTTGAACTTGTCTTTGGCGCGAAACCGCGAGGTCCTATGTCCTTACTGCATGATCTTATAACTGCTGATAATATTGTCGATGACACAAAATCCTCTTATGAATATGTCATCGCACTTAGACACAAGATTATTGAAGCATGCAAATTGGCAACTGCTTCTTCTGAATTTGCGAAACAGAAGGCAAGGGAATTTGCCAATAAAAAGAGATGTTTGCGTCAACTTTGTCCAGGTGACAAAGCATTTGTCTTGCTACCTTGTAGGGAAAATAGACTTCTCATTTCTTGGAAAGGTCCGTACGATATAATATCAAAGGTTTCCGATGTTGACTATATCGTCGATATTGACGGGAAGCGTAAAACCTTCCACATCAACATGCTCACGGAATTCCATGAACGTCCTGATTATTTACAACCTGTTTTCCAGGCAACGGACGATTTTCCAGTCCAACATGGACAGTACTCATCTCTGTCAGTAATACAGGATGAGGAAACGAGTTTCTCGGATGTAAATTTACCTTTTCCAATGATTCCTCTTCACTCTAATGAATCATGGAAAGATGTTGCAATTTCTCCAGAATTATCTCCAGGAGAGCAGAAACAAGTTTCTACTATGTTAGAACAATTTCAGGATGTCCTTACTGACATTCCTGGTCAAACTGATGTCATTCAACATGACATTATTCTTACTGACCATAGTCCTATAAGAGTCAGACCGTATCCTATCCCGATACATTTTCAAGCACAGGTAGAGAAAGAGTTAGATGAGATGATAGAGTTAAAAATTATTGAACCATCCACATCAGCATATTCTTCGCCGATGGTTATAGTACGGAAAAAAGACAATAACATACGTCTTTGCGTGGATTATCGCAAATTGAATCAAGTGACTAAATTCGATGCTGAACCTATGCCTTTACTAGAAGAGCTACTTACGAGACTATCGAATTCTCACTTCTTTTCTAAAACTCGATTTGTCTAAGGGATATTGGCAAGTTCCACTATCCGAACACGCCAAACCGTTTACTGCTTTTTCGACGCCTAGGGGTCTATTCCAATGGAATTTCATGCCTTTCGGTCTTATGAACGCCCCTGCTACATTTGTACGCATGATGCGTCGAATCCTATCTCATCGCTCAGATGTCATTGCGTATCTTGATGACATCTGTCTTTTCAGTGATACTTGGAACGATCACTATAATGGTATAAATGAACTATTGTCTATCTTACGCGAGCATAACCTGACAGCGAAACCATCGAAAGCATGTATTGGTTTTAGCGAAATATCTTTCTTAGGACACCGTGTTGGTCATGGGTTCCTAAAAACAGAAGACCATAATACAAGTAAGATACTTAACATTTCTATTCCTAAGACTAAAAAGCAAGTACGAAGTCTCTTAGGTCTAATACAATTTTATGGACGATTCATCCCGAATCTGTCCTCCATTATGTCACCTCTTTCTTCCTTGCTAAAGAAAGGGTCTCCTAATGTAGTCCATTGGACTCAAGAATGTCAATCCTCTTTGGATAAGGTTAAAACTATGTTTTCTACTTCACCTATCCTAGTATTGCCTTCTAAGGATAAGACATTTATTCTTCGTAGTGACGCTTCATCCACCGGGATTGGAGCTGCACTAATGCAAGAGTACTCTGGAACTCTGCATCCTGTGATGTATATTTCTCGGAAATTAAATGCCGCAGAGAAGAATTACTCGGTCCTAGACCGTGAATTATTGGCTATGGTTTGGTCAATCCTTAAACTGCAAAGATTTCTTCTGGGCGCGCATTTCATTGTGGAAACTGACCAGAAAGCTCTTACGGCTATTCAGAGTAAAAATCTGAAGAGCGCGAGATCAACGCGATACGCGATTGCTCTACAGCCATTTCATTTTTCGGTGCGAGCTATCCGTGGGTCAGAAAATGTGATGGCAGATATTTTGTCTAGATGCCCACATGATTCATAACTGTTATACAACTTTGATACAGTTGTTTCTATGTTGAAATGTGTACACATATGTAATATATCATATATTGATTGTAACACTACTTAGCGGTTCATTGATATGTATTCACCGCTGATCTTTCAATGTTTTTCGTCTTTGATGATCATGATGTTAAGATATCTTAGATGGAATTTATGTATAAACTAATGTGGAAATTGTGTCATTGCTAATATTGTAGTATGCGTTGGTGACACCTCTCTGGAAATATTTATACTTAGAGAAGTACTTTCTCTAAGGTCATAAAACTTATGCTTATCATCTGCGCATTGTTATTGCTGCGTTGTGAGCCTATTGTATGTTGCTCCTAGATGTATTTCAAAAAAAAAATGTACCATTTTTTTTTCCCCGAGGGGTGTGGTAATCTGTTGCGTGCATATTTTGTCGCACATTTTACAAAAATCGATATGGCTATTTAATATGGGAAAAATATAGACATTCATTTATTTGTGTATGAAAATGCTGTTTATGGTAAAAGCGAGATAATCCATGTTTGATTCACACTTTTGATTATAGAAGTAATCGTTCTGGATATTGATCCAGCGCAAGGATATTGCGCTTGCGTTTGTACTTATTTTTTAGGGCCAGAAAATATATTAATTTGCTTATTGTGTTTATGGCCTGAATTCATATGTATTACATATTATTAGTACAAGTAGAATCAGTCCTATATTGTATATGTTGGATGAGTAGGAGGGACTAGATTCTTGCTAGCGGAAGTATGAGTTGTCTTGACAAGTCGTGATGAGTTCCGATGTACCGCTTACAAATGGCGGGGTACGTTTTTCAAGAGCTGGTCCTTTCGTCAGAAAAAATGTCTTACGACGTGGTTTTTCTTCTGAAGGAGATGGTGTCTCTACGATAGTTTGTGTTAGAGACTCTCCTTATGTCAGTATATAGATGATTCGGACTCCAGGTAAACCCAGCTCCTATTTTTGATGATCTCTCGTCGGTTAGGCCTAGCTTGACTTTTGGTGCTTCGTTATGCTAGTGTCGTGTTTGGTATCGACGAAGATGACAGATTTTCCTGCAGCGGTTATGGCTACGTGAAATTAACCTGATCACCGTAGAGCTGTATGGAAACATTTATGAAATCCTTTATATACCCATTATAAATTAACTCTGGCTTATATTCTCCTTCCTATGAATGAGTGAACGACAACTCAGGGAGACAGCCATGTTGGATTTCGGTCATCATATGTTTTGATCACTGCCAAGAGAACAGATTATTTATCTTATTATCGGACAGTGACAGGGAGATCTCAATCTTGCTAGAAACCCCCTTTCGTGGTTTCATAATATATACTACAAACTATGGACGTCAAGTAACTTTGGTTATTTATCGATCCGCCCTTCACTGACGCGTTTAGTCAGATAGGGGGATGTGGCCATAATGTATCATGACATTGAACTTTTGATGTACTGCCCATTATTTCTGAATGTGTCATGACTTCAGATCTGCTATGTATACCTACAAATTGATATGTCAACGAACCATGATGTACTCGTATGTCCCAGTGTGTACGTCTGAATAAATTGAGTAAACTAAGATTCCAGCAGTCTGCATTGGTGCCTTGTAGACACAAGTGTGAGTGGTTATATTGGTCAGCACACGAACAGTACACCATTCGCGGTAATCACACTCTACACTTCTACTTTATACATACACCATCCTGCGTCGGCTGAAGTGACCAAGTTTAGGGCCTGCTTCCCCTGGAGCCTTTGCCTTCCCTAACTCAGGACTAGGGTGAGTTACCCATTTACAGCTGGGTAGACTGGAGCATGCCTGATCTCAACAACACACCACTCTTCCTTACAGAGCAGACAGACTGATACTTTACAGTGTGTGTGTGAAAGCAACTTTACAGAGTGGTAAGAACAAGACTTTTACACACTTACCTCAACATTTTGGGAATACACCCTTCTCCTGGCACAGATTTAGAATGGACACACAGCCCTTTAAGTTAGATGCTGTTCGAATCACTTTAGGTCTGGAAAAATGAGTTAATTCCTCTGACGGCTGGTGTTCTGCAAATTCCTGGCCTGGGAAAACTGTTGTATAATTCCTTAAAATTGTGGGTTTACTTGTAAAGTCCCAATAATCGATCTGGAACTTATAGTTGTGGAATTGTGAGTCCTATCCTCTTTCCTCTGGCTTGTAGGAGGTGTTTAGTTGACGCTGCGATGCAGTCTGTCTGTGTCTCCGACTTTGTTAGATTATATCTCAAAATTCTTAGTTTCAAATCTCAGCTATGTTTCCTGCTGAGTGTTCCAATCAATTCATTGTAGCTTCTGACGAACCAATCAAATCTATCTAGCACTGTTTGGGTGGGGAAGTTTATCATTACCCATCCCACGCGTATTTAAAATACTAATTTTAATATTCACGCGTGACCTCTTACTACAGTGATATCAAATCGTTACCTAAGACTTCCGGCGCACCTCTGTTTATCACAATATTGTGACCCTGTGTTCCTGGCATAATGTTTTCCGCCCAGATGTCTATCCAGACAGATTATCTAATTATCCCCCTTATCTGCGTGCCTCCGCCAGACAGATGTCTTGTCAGACAGTGTTGTCTTCTTTCATCGTAGCACAAACAAGCTTGTGTCAACATGATCAACAGCTTTCCAGTGGGGTCAGACGTTGGACCGACACGTTTCCACAGGTGGTCAAACGGATTCAAAGAGATAAGCGGGTGGCCGGTCTGACTTGGTATTGTTACGATAATACCACAGTTCAGCTGGCGGAGGGTAAACACGTCTGAGGAGTGGCAAACAATAAGATACTAATTACTCCATTAGCAAATACTGCCATAGGGGAGTGACGTGTTATAGACTTCACCGTGCTATGTCCAGCATAGAGCAAAATAGTGAAAATAACGAATGAAAACGCATGATTTATGCCAAATAAAAGCGATGAGTGAGAAAAATGAAGAAAAAGAAAGGATACTGCCGGAGTGCTGAAGGGGTGAGAGATCACATAAAGAGCATGTTCAGACGTTTTGTCACATGCATTCATATTCATTCATCATCATCAGCATTATCAGCAGTTTCCAAATGTGCATAGACCTTTAACAACATAATGCCATACTTCGTGTCCTGTACCAACCCATTCAAGTTTTTCCCATATCTTCTTTATCACTGTAATACCTGTCACCTGTTCCCATCTGCGTATGTTATCTGTCTCTCGTTACTTCTCTTTCCCTGGGAATTCCAGAAAAAAGGACTGCCTTAAAATGCTATCAATAGATTTCCTCACTGTGTATCCATTCCAACGCCAATGTCTTCGTTTGACCTGTTATTCCACTGGCACTTGTCTGGTTCTGATCAATTCCACACTGGTGATCTTGTCGTACTATCCCAATCCTTCCATTCTACGCAAGTACCAATTATGAAAAGCTGCAACTTTCTTGGTTGTCCTTTTTTCTCTTTGGTTTGTTCTCCGTGTTATAGTGCCATACAATAGGATTGCATTGTTACTTGAGTTGAAACCTCTTATTTTTATATTGAACGTCATTTCTTTTCATTTCCATATATCTTTCAATGCAATGGAAGCTCTCCGTCTCTCTTCGACCATGTTACTGTATATAAATATAATAAAAAGCACACCATTTTTATTTATATAAATAGAATATTTATATTAAGTGTGTATGCAATAAAGATTGAGCTATTTCTAGTTTAAAAAATATAATTCTTACGTCGAGGTGAACGGTAAAAGGTAGTGTTACGTACATTTATTACCTAAGGGGGTAGTCTTCGGTCCTGCCAAATGTACGCACCAGTCTTGATATAGTTATATTATTTGTGCGGTCGAATGATTCGCGCACTGACGTGCACGAAGCAGTGAGTGTTGCTTTGGGACGCACGGGTAACCTAGTTGGGTAGTTTCTGACGTCATGATTTGAAGGGCAACATGGAACTTGTTTATGTCCATGATTGTTATATTATATTTGTATTCAATGGCATGTTTATGGAAAGCCATTTATTCTAGTGATCTGTATTGGTCTTCAGGTCGAAACCAATAGCAGCAATGTCACGTAAGTTATCGCCCCACTTCTTATTTAAAGCTGTATTATAAGGCCGCTCTAATACTAGTCTAGCGGGAAGATGTTATTCCTAGAATGGATCTACAGAGTCGTTTGCCTTTAGGATTTGTATCGTAGAAGAAGGATTCCTACGAGTGGAAGAAGTTATTGATTACCTTATGCACATGTTTTAATATGCTGTTACAACAATGCCAGAAGCGTGGCATAGAATGGGAGAGGTTAGCCAACTGGAATCTCTAACCTGTTCGTATTATCGTGTATGACTTTGTTTGAAACTATATATGCTATCTAACGTTATGTTTTGGAGAACGTATGGGATTGTGAAGTATGATATGGAAGATTTTATCCTGGAGTATGAATACGTTACTATGATAGACGTCCTTGAGAGAAGGTCAACGGACTTGAATGAGAAGAATATTATACGGTAACAGTTTGTGATCCTTAGTCACTTGAGTCAGAGGACTTTATGGTAGAGAATCTTCAGGAACTTTAAAAGTAATTACCATTATGCTGATGTATGATCTTTGCGCCTGTGACGATGTTAGTCTTGTCCACTCCGTCTGTGTCATGTTGAATAAAATCGATGTACAGTCATCACCGACTTATGTACTGCCAGTACTTGCCCAGTTCACTACTTGTTGAAGTTCGTTGGAAGAATATTGTTGACATTCGTTCATTTTAACCATTCGCGTTTGAAGCTACCTCTTCACCAGTATAAACTGTACTCAACCATAAAACGAACTCAACAGTAATTGGTGCTCCAGTGTGTTTATGAAATCTAGAATTTCACAGGAAACGTACCCTATACAAGTATCAGCAATGGAAGATCTGAACTTTCAAGGCGACAACATCTTAGGATCATCTGAAGATCTGAACTTTCAAGGCGACAACATCTTGGGATCATCTCTTAGTCACTATTACGTGCGAGCTGTGGTCTAATACTCAGAACGAAGTATTTTATCCTCACACGTACATACACGGAGACGAGGCACATTGATTTTTTACCTGCACGCGAGTTAAGTATAACGTGTTCTCCTTATACGCTTTATTACTTTTAGCTGTGCCTTCCGTGATATGTCCATATCTATATTTTACATGTTACATGTTATATGTGTTGTATTCTTCGTGCGAGGTTGGGAATGGCGACTTAGGACGGGAAAATACCAGTTTCACCACAGGTCCGTCTTAAGTGTTCTGTAGGACATTATTTTGCAGACTTCCCGCAGTGGAATGTTCCTATGCGTGAGCATAGAAGGATCTTTGGTCCACTGTGTCTGGTAGTCTGTGACACCTGACTGTTTTAGCTGTAGTGTCAAGTTTTAATCGTTGTTTTTTGGTAGCTATTTTTACTTGTACCTTAGTTTCAGGATGTATTTTGTATGTGATTATTGTCCGTCTCACCTTTCCTGTCGTTCAGTTTTTTACAAAGCATATGTTTTTACACTGTGTTGTCTATTGTCTTGTTGATTATTTGATCGCAGTTATCATCGTAACTCTTTACGACATTCTATTTTTAGTTTCACATTTTTATTTTCATTGGATTTCTGCGAACGTTTTCATTTGTCCTAAATATCGTGTCGCGTCAGTATTGTGCTATTGTCTGTCACGTTATTGCTTTCACATCATTTCATGTTATAAATTACATTATTAATTATAAATATTATTGCCTATAATATAAATTGATTTTACCGTTCTAGAACAGGAACGAATACCACTAGTTGTAGTAACACTTTTAAATAGTATTATTACATAATAATATTGAATAATGGCTACCTTAGACTATTTTATTAAGCAAGCTAAGGCGCTTAATATACCTCAGGAAGAGATTAGATCATTTGCTATGACAGAATATAAAGAATCTCAAAGGTTGGAATCTCAAAGATTGGATGCTGAAAAGTTACGTTTGGAAAATTTGAAATTTGAGGCAGATCAAAAACGGACTGAGGCTGAGGAAGATGAAAAGAAGAGGAAATTTATAGCTGAGGAAGAGGAGAAAAAAATGAGATTAACTGCTGAGGAGGATGAAAAGAAGAGGAAATTTATAGCTGAGGAAGAGGAGAAAAAAATGAGATTGGCCGCTGAATTAGAAGATAAACGATTTCAGCGAGAGGCAGAACAGAAGCAAAGGGAGGCTGAAGAAAGACTTAAGATTGAGATGGAAAATAAACAAAAAGAAATGGAAGAGAGGAGATTAATAGCTGAACAAAATGTAAAACGACTTCAGCTTGAGATGGAAGAGAATGAAAAAAAAACGACAGCATGAACTGAAATTAGCAGAGTCAGAATATGAGAGAATTAGGTTTACTCAGGAAGCTAATTCTCAGAGAACTTTTGAAAGCCAAACTCCATCCAGACATGATTATTTTAAGGAAATTCACCTTAAATTACCAAAATTTAATCCCCCGTCTGATGACGTGATATTCTTCCTAGATAGGTTTGAGGCCACTTGTGGGTCTTATAACGTGGATAAAGCGCTATACTGTACATATTTATCCAGATTACTTACAGGGGATGCATTAGCAGTTTATCATACCACCAGCATTGGTGAGAAAAATGACTATAATGCTCTTAGAGCAGCACTTCTGCAAAAATTCCAAATGACAGAAGACGAATATCGTTTAAGATTTCATACATTACTACCTCAATCTAGCAGAAATTTCAATGATTTTCTGTCACAAATACGACTAACACTAGAAAGATGGATTGAATTATCCAAAATTGAAAAGTCATATGAAGGTCTCTTCGATTTACTGATGCGCGATAAGGTACTATCGTCTGTAAATCCTACATTTCTCGCATTTTTACAAGAACGGAAACCTTTATCAATGAAAAATTTAGAAGAACATGCAAAAAATTTTTGCACTGCTCACCCAACCATGGATCTAAGTAATGCACAGATTAAGAATGAATTGCCTGTTGCTTTTGCAGCACAACAAAACAATTTTTCACGCAATCGTTCTTTTAGTGCTGATAGGTATGTCAATAAGGGAAATAATTACAATTTTAACAATGATAACTTTTACAAAGGGAAGCAATTTCAACAATCTGCTCCATTTAATGTTTCTTGGAACCAAACTCACAGATCGCAAGATTTTGGTAACAATAATTTTAAAAATAATCAAGGACATTATAATAAACAAAACTGGAGATCAAAATCTCAGGGTCCGCAAAACAGACAAGGTTCTTGGAATAAAAATTTTAAAGAACAGCATAACTTTAATTATACAAACTATCGGACTCGTCCAAATTTTAACTCTAGCAGAAACGACAATTTTGGCAATTTTAATGACAATAATCAAATCGATCGCGTCGCAGAGATAGATCGTCAAGTAATACGGTTAGACATTCTAATGTCTCTTTAATTGATACACAGGCTAACATTGAACAGGGTAAAGTAGCTGAAACTCACAATGCTATGTCTTGTTCTCTTGATTGTACCCAGGTGAAAGACTGTCCAGAATGCTCGACTCTTTTCCAGCCTAAGGCGATCACGACGCTGCGTTGCGGACATACCTTGCCTAGTCTACCTGCAGTCTGCACAGCCACTCCTGCGTCAGTACACCAGGGACAGGGCTCTCTTAAGTTTAACAGAGGATTTGTTAACAATATTTCATGCTCTCTTTTATTCGACTCAGGTTGTACCACTGTGGGCGTCCGGACTTCGCTGATCGACCCTAGTTGTGCGACGGGCAGGGTTGTGAAATGTGTGACGTTTGGCGGAACTGTGGAAACATTTCCCACAGCCATTATAACACTTCATACACCATTTTTTTCAGGACAGATCCAGGCTTGTCTTCTTCCAAATCCAATTTGTGATTTAATACTTGGTCGCATACATGGTATTAAAGAGTGTTCACCTCAACAAATTGCTGAATGGGAAGAGCGACATATTCAAACTGCAAATGCAGTAGTGACTAGAGCGCAAGCTACTAATATGTCGCATGATACACCTATTGAACCTACAGTTCATACCACTTGTGATGATGATGCTCCTATTTCACGGGAGTTGTTTGCTACATTGCAAAAGAATGATGATTCATTAAAAAAAAATTTTTCAGTATGTTAACAAAAAGAATACAAGCAACAAACTTGCAAAATCTAGACATGACTTTATACTTAAAAATGGGATTTTGGTTAGAGTAATACGGGAAAAGGATTCATCCTTATGTTATCAGATCTTAGTCCCATCCTCTATCAGATCTCGTATATTACGACATGCGCATGACTCGCAATGTGCGGGCCATATGGGTTTTTCGCGTACCAAATCCAGAGTGCTTTCGGCATTCTACTGGCCAGGCGTCCATAGGGACATCACTCTCTATTGTCGGTCCTGTTTGATATGTCAGGAAGTTAAGGTACGGGGTCCATTTCATGCGGCTCCTATTCAAGCTGCGGACATCCCGATTAGACCATTTGATAAAATGGCCATTGACATTATTGGTCCGATACTTCCATCTGCTAGAGGGCATACGCATATCCTTACGTGCATTGATATGTGCACTCGTTGGCCTGAGGCCATCCCTCTCAAGAACACTTCATCTGCCAGTGTAGCAGAGGCATTGATGTTAATCTTCTCACGCATTGGTTTTCCACGGAAAATCTTGTCGGATCATGGGGTTCAGTTCATTTCTGAATCCATGTCTCAAGTTATGAAGACATTAGGTATAGACAGATCTCTTAGTTCTATTTATCATCCGATGTCAAATGGGTTAATTGAGCGTCTCAATAGGACACTCAAGCAGTTGTTGGGTAAGATGACTCAAGACCATCCCCAAGACTGGGATCGGGTCCTACCGCTTGTCTCTTTGCGTATCGCGAGGTACAAAATCAAGCAACGGGGTTTTCTCCATTCCAGCTTGTTTTTGGCATGCAACCACGCGGTCCTATGTCGTTAATCCACGACTTATTGGTTGACGAGAATATTGAAGAGGAAACTCAATCCTCTTATGAGTATGTGATCTCTCTGAGAAAGAGAATCATAGATGCTTGTAGACTAGCTACTGCATCATCTGAACAAGCCAAAGAAAAAGCTCGTCTATTTGCAAACAAGTATAGACGTCTTCGCCAGCTCATACCTGGTGATGAAGCTTTTGTCTTACTACCTGCGCATAACAATCGTCTTTTAATTACCTGGAGAGGTCCTTTCAGGATCATCTCAAGAATATCCGATGTCGACTACATCGTTGATGTTAATGGTAAACATAAAACCTTCCACATTAACATGTTGAAGGAGTATTACTCACGTCCTGATTATCTACAGTCAGTGTTTCAGGCAACTGACGATCCTACACCACCACCTATTCAACACTATTCTAGTTTGTCAGTCATCCAAGAAGAGGAATCTTCTTTCGATGATGTACAACTACCAATACCAGTTGTACCACTCCATTCCACTGAGAAATGGAATGATGTTACGATCTCATCTACTCTTTCGGCTGATCAACGTCAGCAAGTCTCTAATATTCTACACTCGTATGAGGATGTCCTCACTGACATCCCAGGTCATACGTCAGTCATCCAACATGACATTATTCTGACTGACGATACGCCTATTCGAGTTCGCCCATATCCTATTCCTTTACACTTTCGTGATAAGGTTGATAAGGAATTGGATGAGATGCTCCAATTAAATATAATTGAACCATCTTCATCTCCATATTCTTCTTCCATGGTAATCATTAGGAAGAAAGACAACAATATACGTCTTTGCGTAGATTACAGGAAATTAAACAAAGTTACAAAATTCGATGCGGAACCATTACCTCTTTTAGATGACTTATTGGAGAGATTATCTCATGCTACATTCTTTTCCAAATTTGACCTTTCAAAGGGATATTGGCAAGTGCCACTCACTCCTAAAGCAAAGCCATTCACCGCTTTCTCGACACCACGGGGTCTTTTTCAATGGAATTTTATGCCATTCGGGTTAATGAATGCGCCAGCTACCTTTGTACGCATGATGCGCCGCATATTGTCTCATCGTCCCGATGTCATTACTTATATAGATGACATCTGTCTTTTCAGTGACTCTTGGGATGAACATATTCAGGGTTTAAAATCTTTACTTTCTACCTTACGGGATTATAACTTAACAGCGAAACCTTCAAAGGCTTTTGTCGGTTTTCATGACATCTCCTTTCTTGGTCACCGTATAGGTCGCGGTTTAATGTATACAGAAGACAGTAACGTCTCTAAAATTTTAAACATCTCAGCACCTAAGACAAAAAAACAAGTGAGGTCGCTCTTAGGACTAATACAGTTCTATTCTAAATTCATCCCTCATTTGTCTACTATAACTGCACCTCTTTCTTCGTTACTAAAAAAAGGCACATCTAATGTAATAAAGTGGTCGCAGGATCACCAAACGGCTTTAGACTATATAAAACAATTTTTTTCAAATAAGCCTTTTTTAAGGTTGCCTAACAAAGATCTCACCTTTGTTCTTCGCAGTGATGCTTCTTCCTACGCTATTGCGGCAGTTTTGATGCAGGAATACGGAGGCACCTTATTTCCGGTTATGTACGTATCCAGAAAGCTCACAACGAGCGAGATGAAATATTCCGTTCTGGATAAAGAGCTCCTTGCTCTTGTCTGGGCAATCACTAAACTGGATCGTTATCTCCTCGGATCACACTTTGTGGTGGAGTCTGACCAGAAAGCTCTTACCGCACTGAATACAGGGAACGTTAAGTCATCAAAGTCAGCGCGTTACGCTATAGCGCTTCAACCGTTCCATTTTGAGATACGAGCTATTCCTGGAGTGCAGAATGTGTTCGCAGACTGTCTTTCAAGATGCCCAAGTGAACGTGTCGAAACTAAACCACTTCCAGATGGTGAAACATCCTCACCGAAACATGAATAACTTTGTACATTGTTATTGATACTATATTAACGTTTTCTTAGTACGCGAACATTGGTACTACAGTAACTTTTTATTAATATGGCAACATTGTTAAGAGCTACAAATATACATTTGTTATTCCTATGGAACATATTACACTACATGGCGTGTGCGAGAATATATTTTATCTTGTATGGAACATTCAGTACATCGTCGCGTCTATTACTAACTAGTTACAACTGAACATTGACAATGAGTGATACTGGAATTATTTAGAATATATTGTTAACTAGTTATTTGTTAGTAATTAAGGAATATATAAATTAGATTAATTCAACTTAATCTATTTGATTGATTATAAATCACACATCTACTAACTTTATTAGTTTCTCGCAATACGTGTATTCACGTATCCCACTACATGATATCTCACTTTTAGATAACTAGTCAAACTTACTAGTGTTAGAAAATAGTAAGTGTGTTGCTTCTTAAAGTGTTTAATTATGCTTTGTTTCATTTTGCATGTTGTATTTTAAAATTTCTCTGTTTTATTGATTCTCTTGTCATTGATCATCATCAGTGTTGCTGTTCATTTTCATTTTTGAAATCATATGTTTCAAATTTTTTTTGAAAACTTAGTTGAATTTTATTATCATTTTTTTTTTTATGGTTTCTTCATTTTCATTTTTCAACTTGTTTTACTTCGAATATTACCACATCGTTCCAAAGTAGGTCGAGTGTGGATGTGTGCTTTAATGCATACTGTCATTTAGTTATATTGATTTCAATTTAATATTCTTTTCTTAATATGATATAACTTTATGCATTTCATATCTTGTTGTAGTTCTGACTCACCTCTCTCGGGTACTTAGTTCGAAAAAAATTAATAGAATTAATTTTTTTAAGGGGAGGTGATAAGGTAGCTGTTACGTACATTTATTACCTAAGGGGGTAGTCTTCGGTCCTGCCAAATGTACGCACCAGTCTTGATATAGTTATATTATTTGTGCGGTCGAATGATTCGCGCACTGACGTGCACGAAGCAGTGAGTGTTGCTTTGGGACGCACGGGTAACCTAGTTGAGTAGTTTCTGACGTCATGATTTGAAGGGCAACATGGAACTTGTTTATGTCTCAATGGCATGTTTATGGAAAGCCATTTATTCTAGTGATCTGTATTGGTCTTCAGGTCGAAACCAATAGCAGCAATGTCACGTAAGTTATCGCCCCACTTCTTATTTAAAGCTGTATTATAAGGCCGCTCTAATACTAGTCTAGCGGGAAGATGTTATTCCTAGAATGGATCTACAGAGTCGTTTGCCTTTAGGATTTGTATCGTAGAAGAAGGATTCCTACGAGTGGAAGAAGTTATTGATTACCTTATGCACATGTTTTAATATGCTGTTACAACAATTAACATTTGGGTAGATTGGAGCGTGACTCTACCAGGTTTTGATTCAGGAACGCGGCAACTGTGTCGCCAGAGGAAAGCTGTCTAACTTTTTAGCCAAAGTGTCGAGGTGAATACATGGGATAAAACCTGACAGATTGGCAAAGGAAAGTGGACAGCTATCTCAGCCTGATACATGCATAACTTTCGAAGAGGCAAAGGGTTTTATCAGAATCAGATACGGAAACAAATGGGATGCAAAGCATCCAGGCCACACACAAAATGATACATTTTAAAGCTGTGACGGAGTGACTCAGAATTTTCTGCTGATTCCCTAGAGACAGAAACGCGCATTTCCTATCTCCGATTTTATCCCAACCCCTTCTATGTTTTTGGTTTCATTCTATTGTAAATTTCCTGCTTCATCAGTGTCAATCTTTTTGTGTGACCGTCCCTGGAGTTACTTCACTCGGGTATACTTTGATTCTTGTGTTCAGTGGCGAGTCTGCGTCAGATGTCTTTGAGACGGGGGAAGGTCTAACTCATAAATTATTCCTCTGTGCTCAGTCTAAAACGTAATTTTTTGTTGGCAATCGAAGGTTCGCCCTGAGCACCTGCACGAGACATTTCCCATGGACAGGGCATACGACGTAAGTCTCCCAGCGAACAGAAATTGTGCTCGCGTACGAATTACGTAACTGGCACCTGTGTTGCGTCACATGATGATGATCATTATTGTGTTTATGAGTGGCAATTGGTAAAGTATGGAGCGTCCTCTTGCGTCAACAGTATATTGTGTGGGCCTGTGTGTATGTTAAGTGTGAATTAATACTGGTCAGTCCGGTTTTACGCGAGGGACATAAATAATAGTGAGTTTGTCTCGTGCGGGGTTTGTGTCAGAAAAACACGGGAGAATAGGTTTGAGAGCTGACTGGACTTTTTTCAACTCAGAAGGTGAACGGAAGGTTGTTGCGTGCAGAGAGCAGAGCTGGCTGGCTGTATTGTATTGCTGTATGGTATTATTCTAAGTGAAGAACGGAACGAGGATTACGAATTACAACATTTTGGTGACTGGGTGTTCATCCGTATGGTCGGATGATATCGATGTTCATGACATTATTTATTATAATCTGTTGTGGGACTAAGTTCCTGAGGTGGTTGTTCATTCAAGAATGAATGTATGATCTATAAGGACCTTTTCATACAGTTAGACATTCATTTATTGCCATCACACAGGTTATGCCTATCCAAGTACATACTACGTACACCCATCAACACATACTAATACTACATGGCGTCACATGAGAATAGACAGTGTGTGTTTGTTGACCAGCGTATTTTCCTATCTCTTGTTTGTTTCATCTACGTAAGCTTTTAGCCCAAGACACCCGTGACAATGTCTCTCATATTCCCATGTGAAACGAGAAAGGAGTCTTTTATTTCCGTTGGCACAATAAATTTTCTCTTTGCATATTAGGAAGTATTATTTCTTGTGAACATGGTGAGCACACTTAGTTATATCAGAAATAATATAACTGCCCAAGATTATCATGTAAATAAATAAGAGTTAATGTTCATAAATGACAGTGTATATTAATTACTAGCTGTAAGGACCCGGCGTTGCCCGGGTTTTTTTCCTAGTAACTGTTTAGGAAACTAAGGAAATGTAAAAGTCAAACAATCAAACTTTAATATTTTAATATTCGAGTAAAAATGAATTTTCGTTTAAATTAACGACTACTGCTTTAAGTGACTACCCTTGTGCCTTGTTTACAGTAATTGCATTTTTAGTAACTGTTTAGGAAACTTATGAAATGTCAAAATCAAACCATAATATTTTGATATTCGAGTGAAAATGAATTTTCGTTTAAGTTAATGACTACTGGTTAAAATGACTATTCACGTGCCATGTTTACAGTAATTGCAAATTCTTCTTCTTCTTCTTCTTCCGTCCTTAGCCACCGACCGTCAAAGCAGTCAGGGGCCATTACGCCTAGTGGCGTCTTAGGGCAACAGCAGATAGGTTTTCTTTGCCATTGTTTCCCATCACGCCTATTGGCGTCTTTAGGGCAACGGCAAATCAATCCATTTGCTGTTGTTTCCGTAATCGAAGTGACTGGCAAACGGGTGATCAGCCCGTTGGTAATTGCAAATTCAAGCCGCACAAAATTATCAACAGCGCTCTGTCTCGACGGATAAGACGTTAGAAGAACACAGCCAGGAGTCAATCCACAGTGCTGAGTACATTCAAGTTGATCTGCCTGATGATGATCTCACACACTTCTTGGACGGGAAGAGAGATGCAATCAAGTTTCCACCCGCCAGTGCAAAAGGGCTTTGGGAACAGCTGGACGAAGCCTTGGCAAAAGAGTTGGATAACAACCTGAAGCAGATAACTTTGGAGAAGAAGCTGGAAATCTTCGGCGACATAATATATCTGCACTGTCGCAAAGTGTTCGGAGTGAGGGAGGCAAGGGAAAGTAACCCACCACGAAAAAGCAGAAGACAAATTAAAATAGAAGACGGAACGAACGGAATAATTTGTCTTCTCTTTGTTACTTTCACAATTGCCTCCACGGCTGGCGGAGTTGTGGAATTTAAAGTTGCTACCATAAGTGCAATGGGTTCATTTTCGATGCAAGACAACAGGAAGCTGAGACGCTTGGGAGTCATGACCCAAGTGGGCCCGCCCCCCTTAGAGTGTAAAGAAGTATATAGGGCCGAAACACTTGTCGGACGGGGGGACTTCTTCTGATGATCAGATTGCTTCCCGTTGTATCGCTCTGTAAAGAGTTTCCTATCATTGTTATTCCTTATGGTTCCACCAAAAGAGTGATTTCACTTTGCTTTTTACTTTGCTTCCGAGTTTTTCCAAAATACTCTTATTTCTTATGATAGAATCGCAAGAGCAACGTTATTCTGCTCCCGAGTTTTAGCAAGAAGCAAATTAATAAGACACATTTTCCTTTTCCGACTTAGCGCACCAAGAAAGAAAAGTCCAATTCATCCTTTTTTAACGTTCTTACTACTGTTTTTCGTAGCACGTTCTTTTCAAGCATATATACATTATTGCTTGTAAAAAAAAAACATGATTATTATTTTCTGTCATACATACTTCAAATATAAAAGACACAGTGATTGTATTGTGCTGTATATTTTAAATAGAAGTTTCTCATTTCGGTGAGACATACCATTCAACCCATTCAACCGAGACATATGGATAACGCCTGTTATATTAGGACACATGTCTAAATAAAGAAGATCTTTCGCTTTGGTGTATTGTTTAGTTCTGAGCTGGTTTATTTTTTTAAAGGACCAAAAATAAAAAATAAAATGAAACTTAAATGTTGCCTTATTTTGGCGAGGAGCACCTCCTATGAGATTGGAACATGTACAATCATAGAAGTCCCTTCGGTCCAGCAATGTGATCAAGACAAAAAGAAAGCTTTCCATTTACAAAAGATATTGCAGTCTGTTTCAGTTATGAAGTGCTTAGTCTTCGAAAAACTATGTAATATTTGGTAAATAAACAGAAACTGCTTGGTAAAATGTAATTAAATGTGATATAACAATAATAACTTAAATACCATATCAAAGTAATTATTTTTTTTATTTTCGCAAAAAGCATTAGTGTCTGTTTAAATAATTTAAATTGCTATGTAAAATACAGAAATGTAGAGTTGCAAATTACGACCTTTTAATAATAATTTTACCATTTGGATTGTTTCCCGTGATTCAGATAGATACTGTTTACAGCCCTGTTTTACGGATAGAAAAATGTCAGTAGAAACCAAATTATGTTACCTGGCAACATGTGACCAAATTACTTCCATTTAAGCGGTGCTTCAAAGATCATAACTATTTAATAATTTTGTTTTCTGCAACAACTAAACTTTTTACTATAAAATAACTTAAAAATAATTGCAACGGAAAAAAGCGACTATCGAGTGAGTTGATACGGTTGTTTTACAATTGAAATTCGTTTAACCACGCATTTTTAAAATGCTGTTAAAAAATGTACTTTAAACCATGTTAGATTTTCATTCAGATTAAACACGCACAGTAGACAATTTAAATTCGTTTGACAACGCATTTTAAACATGCGTTTAAAAAAATAATACTTTAAACTATGTTAGATTTTCATTAAGATTAAACACGCACAGTGGATGTTGATCGTCACAGAACATCCGTTGGTTTTAATATATGAATCGATACAGCTCTGGCAGAATTTGAAACCGCTTGGCCAAATGAGTGCCATCAAAATTACATAGTTAAATAAAAGGAAGTGCTTCAGAAAACTGTTGTTTTTTTCTATTTCCTATTAAAGTAAAATATTATCTTGTAAAATATGCAAACGTAAGGTCATTAATAACAAACATAAAATTATAGTTTTTACATTTGTGTTACGTCATTTGACATGTATTGGATATGTATTTATTTGATTATGGCCCCTGAGACATAAATGGCTTCTTTACATTTCTTACGAACAAATTTAATTACTCATAATGTCATAATTACAATATTAAATTATAAAATAACTGCATGGCGTTACCCGGCGGTAACTAAAGCGACTCTGTGCCAAAATTCATCAAGAAATAATAAGGCATGCGGATTTGTATTAAGAACATAGAAATATACTTTGCCTTTTATTTATATAGACAATACTTTTCCTACCAATCAGATAACTCCGAGTTAACGTTCATAAATGACTGGGTATATCTTTATAAATATATTAATTACAATAATTATCCTACCAGTCAGATAATCCTTCTTTGTGATTGTGATAAACGAGCGCCAAGGCCTTATCGCTCTACCAATTCTTAACCCTTTGAAAATAAAGTTCGTTCGTTCGTTCGTTCGTACATCTCTCTTATTTTATTTTCTCCCACATTTGTGCTCTTTCATCCAACATTTGCTATTTCATCGTTTTGATTACTCGCGACCGGTATCTAGAACCACATTTGTTCTTTCATCGGTGGTAAAATAAATTCTTTTGATTGAGTCCCCATACCTGGCATCATCTTTTGAAGTCCACAGAGCCTCGTGATAAATCTGGTGAAACACATCTAGTTTCATCCAAATGAGACATCTGGGCATGATACAATTTCTGTGGACTATTGTTAACTTTGAAGCGAGCGCGGCTGACACAAAAGCTTAGTCTCTTTATTGCTCGGCCGCTGTCCATACAAGAGACGGGTCACCACATTGGAACAATGGCGCTGGGAGACGCCCAGCTTGGCCAGGTGAAAAAGTCTTCTCATGCTGTTTAAACCAACCGCCATGTAATACAATAGGCGGCGCCACAAAGGGAGAGTGTTATGACAGTTGGAAGGCGGGGGACACTTTTGCATTGGCCAGCCAATTATCTCAACACCTGTTTGTCAGGCAAGCCAGGCAACGAAAGTTGGTCGCGAATTGCCCCACCCACTTTTGGACTGACAGGGCACAAGAGAGATCCTGGGAATGAGTGACCAGAGGGTCTCTTAGCTATTGATTGTATGTGCGGAGTTGTACGTCACCAGTCCAAGGGACCCACATTTGACTTTTAGAGATGTAATATACCGCGCAGCTCGCTAGAGACAGGAGTCCAGTTTTTCAACATTGTGGCGTAAAGAAAAATTCCTAATGCATAACCTGCAATTAATTCAGTGTGGATAAATATTTCATATCTGTGTGTATTGTGTTCTTAAAGGATTTTGCGAAGGGAAAAGAAGTCCATCAGAAGTCTGTGTCTACACACTACGTGTCTAACCAGAAATAAGTTATCAAAACGAACATTTGGTTTGCAGAATTTTCCATTGGACATTATTCGTTCCTCAGTAAAAAAAAAAGGAATATTTCTCGCCCATGATAAAAACAGTGGACGCAGCATTTTTCGTAACAAATATCACATGCGCACAAGTACAATACATAGTTATAACAAGTTCAAATCAATCGAAAGCTTACTACAGGAGTCAAGCTAAAGCTCACAGTTTATTACTCATATCAAGTTCAGCTCCATCGGAAGCGTAATATCGGAAGTCAAGCTAAAGAGCTCAAAAGTAGAATCTTATATTTATACCAAGTGGAACATACTCTTAAGCGCATTCTATGAAGCAGACTCCAAAGTATATTTTATGAATCACGATTACATACTCAAGATAATGAGTCTACATATCAAGAACATTTCGTGAAGATATCCAGTCTGGCCAGTACCCTCCGGAGAATAGACAACAGTTTTCATCAGAACGTCCTCGACTTAGAGATACCCCACTTGACATAACTTATAACAACTTGGGACATTCTATGCATACACGTGAATCATCCTATCCGGATGAAGCATTTAGAGACACGTGGACAGTGTAAATTACTCACCATTTTGGTAACACGTATCATATCACATCATCATCATTTCGCTTTACACAAGCTCATTCTTAATTAACTACTATTTAATTAACTACAATATTAATATATTATCTGTGTGTTTTGTGTGAATCGTCTTTTACCATCATCACGTTATAACCCCTACTAAACCTATATGTGTAGATATTTAGTTAATAAACCCAATATCGTGTGATCATTATTTTGTTTGTTAAGGTATCACTCGTGCTGTCGGTGTTAAATATTTACATATAGGGAAATTTCTACACTCAGATGAGGTTGGGGGCTTTTTCTGTTACGGGATCTAAGGACAGAAGCTAAGGTCGTGGGGAAACAGAACTCTTTCCAGAATTAACTAGAAAACACTGTCCAGTGGAAAGCATTCAGCATTCATGCATTCCCTTCTTCTTGTCCCTATCTCGAATAGGTCTTTATTCTTTCTTAAGGAGCCAATTTCTAGAGACCTTCTTGCCTAATATCTCATAGGCTATTTCTGGAAAAACTACTGTCGTAGTTGCCCCAATACTCACCACACGACAATTTTGTAAATTTTTGATGGTTTCAGATAACTTTCGGAAAATGGTGAAGCAAATGTTTGGGTACTTATACTGCTCGAAATAATTCATTCCTTAAATTGAATACTTGAGACCTGGTCGGTCCAGTGTGTAAAATAATTGTTTTTCCATGCCCTCTCTCTAGCAGAGAGGGCTCTCTCCATGTATGTGTAATTATTTTGTTAAAGCCCAGAGCGATAGACGATCGCAATGTTTGTCGCTCAAAAATATTATATAAACATTTTTGCGCGTTTATTTAAGGACTTACAACCCATAACACCCCTTCCCCTATGATGAACCAAAAGTGCGTACATCTGGCGTACGAGTTAAGGCCTGCAGTATGTTGACAAACAACCGTGCCAGCTTAAAACGGTCTTTTTTCAGCCATCGGTCTTACGATTGAAAAACCCCTGCGCTAACTGAAAGTGCTAGTGGCAAGGTTACTAAAAACCCTCACTTGTGTCTGGGTTTATGAACACCAAGAACCGGGTGGAGAAAGAAAGGATGGGGTGGATTAGTGTTTTGTGTGTGTGGGTGTTGTTCTTCCTGCTTTTAATTTATATATACACTCGCTCACACACACACACACACACACACACACACACACACATATATATATATATATATATATATATATATATATATATATATATATATATATATATATATATATATATACACACACACACACACACCGTGAGGCAAAGAAATCCATGACCTTTAAATATTATTAAAAACTCGGCCGAAAATTTCCCAATTATAATGAAATTTGGTGACAATTATGATAACAATATCCCTGTTCGAATTTCGAGTCTCAAATTTCGAATATCAAATTTCACGCAACGAATTTTACGCCTTGCAGGTGGCGCTGCATACAATTGTAATTTCTCTGCTGCAAAATGGCGTTCTCTGAAGAAGAAAAACGGCAATACAATTTCTTCGACAAAACAAAAATTATGGAGCGAAACGACTTCTAAAGGAGTTTCAAAAAAAGGATGGACTATAGGCGGACTGACATATCTTTTGTAAAAGATAGACCAAACCGGCACTGTTGAACGTCGTAAAGGCACTGGCCGAACACGCACTGCGCTCACCGATGACAACATCAATACTGTTAACGAGCTTTTGCAAAGTCAAGAAGGACGTCCGCAAACACATCTTTCCCAAAGTCAAATTGCTCCTCAGATAGACAGACGCTTCTCAAAGATCCGTGGGCAGAATCATCAAAAAGGAGCTTAAGTTAACATGATTGAAGAAACTTCGGGCGACAGAGTTGACTGAACGCAACAAATTGACGCGTCAGTGAGAAAGTGGCGCACCCGACTTCGCGCATGTGTTGCAGCTGGCGACGGACATTTTGAGCACCAACTGAAATAGGCAAAATGTAGGTAAACATTTTCTCACCATTTGTACAAGATTTCACAATAATCGGGTCATTTTAGGCCGAGTTTTAAAAATATTTAAAGGTCATGGGTTTCTTAGCCTCACGGTGTATATATATATACTTTTTATATATATATTTTTTTTATATATATATATATATATATATATATATATATATATATATATATATATATATATATATATATATATATATATATATATTTCAGACTGTCCTGTAGACTGGAGAAAGTAAAAAGAACGTATGAGATGGAAATTAATATAGAAAAAAGCAAGATATTGGTGAATAGCCATAAGAAACTTGTTCGGACCAACATAAACGTTAAATGGGCAAACGTTAGAAGAAGTGAACAAGATCTGCTTACTCGGAGCAAGCAAGAGGACATGCACACCATCATAGCTGGCAGACGCTGGAGCTGGGTTGGCCATGTCCTCAGAAGAGACCCCGATGCCATCACAAGAACAGCTATGCTTTGGACCCCTGAAGGTAAACGAAAGAGAGGCCGACCAAAAACAACCTGGCGGAGGACTGTGGAGGCTGAGATGCAAAGAATGAACCAGAGTTGGGGCACTGTACGAAGGATGGCCGCCGACCGAGCAAAGTGGAATCAATTTGTTGTTGCCCTACAAAACGCCACTAGGCGTGATGGCCACTGACTGCTTTGACGGTCGGCGGCTAAGGATCAAAGAAGAAGAAGAAGGGCAAACGTTAGAAGAAGTGAACACCTTTAAATATCTGGGGTCCACTATATGTAGTGATGGAAGAGCAAGTAAAGAAATCAAGACAAGACCTGAGATGGCCTCAGCTGCCATGACAAGGCTGAATGTGATCTGGAAAAGTAACATCAGTTTTCCTTTTTAAGATCAAATTATATAAATCACTTGTATTATCTATTCTCTTGTATGGGTGTGAGGGCTATACACTCACTGCAGATACGGAGCGAAGGATTCAGGCTTTCGAGTATAAATGTTATAGAAGAATTTTGCGCATTTGCTATAAAGAGCACAAAACAGATCTCTTTCTTAGAGAGAAAATAAACACGTATGCAGGCCACCAAGAACCACTTTTGTCAGAAGTGAAACGTCGAAAGCTTGCCTGGTTTGGGCATGTAACTCGTCATGACTCCTTTTCGAAAACGATCCTCCAGGGAACAGTCGAAGGTAAACGGAGAAGAGAAAGGCAAAGAAAAGCCTGGGCTGATAACATCAAAGAATGGGAGGGCACGGTTTTTTCACACTTGTACGCATTGCTGTGGATAGAGAGCAGTGTCTGCTGATGCTTCCACCATGGCACCCCAACGACTCATGACGGGTTACGGGTTGAGACTATGATGATGATATATATAATGGGACTTCAAATGAAAACATTAAATTTGCGATAGAAAATTCGAAACACCGTGCCATTGTCATGTAAGTTGGCAGTATTGTTGCTAAGGACGTTAAGTGTGTCCTGCAGGTGGCATCACGGTGCAAGACGAACCACATGACGTCACAGTAGGAGTTTAAAGATGGCCGCCCTTCTAGTGACAAGTACCAAAGAGGAGCAGCGTTCTGTATCCGTTTTTTGAACAGCGAAGGAGTGAAACCTATAGAAATTCACCGGTGAATGAAGGTCCAGTACGGTGATGCATGCCTGTCACTCCAGCAAGTGTACGAGTGGAGTAGGAAATTCCGAAACGGCGTGAGTTCTGTGACAGACTGTTCTCGTCCGGGTCAGGCACACCGAGTAGTGACCCCAGAGTCAATTGCAGCAGCTGAACGCACCGTGATGGAAAATCGCCGAGTGACTGTGAATGAAATAGCCGCACTTCTGGACATCAGTCAAGGTTCAGCACACCAGATTATCCATGATGTGCTCCAGTTCCACAAAGTCTCTGCAAGGTGGGTGCCACAGCAGCTTACTCCATAATTGAAGCAACGACGTGTTGATGCCTGTCAAGAACTTTTACGGCGCTTTGAAGAAGAAGGTGATGGTTTCCTAGCGAGAATTGTTACTGGAGATGTAACCTGGGTTCACTACCACCAGCCGGAACCCAAGAGAGCGAGCAAGGAATGTCGCCATACCTCCTCCGACACCGAAGAAGTTCCGCACGCAGACATCTGCAGGAAAGATTATGATGACTCTCTTTTGGGATGAACGAGGCGTTATTTTAGAGAACTACATGCCCAGAGGAAACACTGTGACCAGTGCCACGTATACAGATCTTCTCAGAAATCATCTTCGACCCACAATCAAATCCAAACGACGTGGACTTATGAGTACATGTGTCTTGTTGCAACATGACAATGCTCAGCCCCATACTGCCGTGCAACGGTTGCAACCATCGAGGACCTACACTTTGTGTCTTCCACATCCGCTGTACTCGCCAGACCTAGCCCCGCGTGATTACCACGTCTATGGACCACTCAAAGAGACAATGGGAGGAAACACTTTCAGGTCCGATGAAGAGATGCAGCAGGAAGTGCATGAGTGGCTACACACGCGACCAAAAGAATTCTTTTCTAGAGGAATCCATGCACTTTGTAGGCGCTGGGGGACTTGTATAGAACGCAATGGTGACTACGTCGAAAAATGCTACAGTTGTGTGTCACTTTTTCTTAATAAATCTAGAAAAAAAATATTTAAAGTTTTCATTTAAAGCCTCCACGTATATATATATATATATATATATATATATATATATATATATATATATACATATATATATATATGTATATATATATATGTATATATATATATATATATATATATATATATATATATATATATATATCATCATCATCATCAGTTGCCATCTCCACAACGGAGGTTGGCTGTAATGGATCTCCAACGTCTTCTGTCTCTTGTCTTGGTGGTACACTCTGATAGACTCTTTCCCGTCCATCTCTTGATGTTATCTTCCCACTTATAGCGCTGTCTTCCCCTTGCACGTTTACCTTCAACTCTCCCTTCTGTTATGGTCTTCTGCAAGGTGTTATGCCTTTTTATGTGGCCAAAGTATTTTAGCTGCCGAACTTTGACCTCTCTCATTAGTTCTCTTTTCATACCTAGATTTTCTAGGACCTCCTTATTGGTTTTCATCTCTTTCCATGAGATACGCCCCATTCTTCTATATATCCACATTTCAAGAGCCTCAATTCTTTCTTCCAAATGCTTATTCATCGTCCATGTTTCTGCACCATACAGAAATGCAGAATATATATAACACTTTATGATTCTCAGTTTTAATTTATGAGATAACTGTTTGGATGTCAGTATATGTTTCATGTTGTTGAATGTAGCTTTGGCCATTCCTATTCTCTTCTTGATTTCTGTTTCACATCTGCCATCTTCTGTTATTATATGACCAAGATATACGTAGCTCTTGACTTGTTCCAGGATTTTCCCATTTACGCTTATCTTTAATGTGGGTTTATCGTCTGTTTTGCTAATTATCATAGTTTTAGTTTTCTCAATATTAATGTCGAGTCCATATTCATGACTTATACTGTTCACTTGCTTCACTAGTTCTTGTAACTCCTGTTCGCTTTCAGCTAACAACACGGTATCATATATATATACCACATAATTAGGCTAATAGTGGGCCCTGCTTTGTATTTCCAGAATTATCCAAAGGATCCAGACTTGGAACCACTGGACAACAGTTAGCCACCTGTCAACCTCACCGTTTTATAACCCTCTACTTCACAGGGTACCTTGACGCCAAGTTTTCATAATTTGCCACTGGGCAATAGTGGGTTTCGTCTCACGTGTCTTCTGTAGGACAGAGAAACCCTCACGTCCAACTAAAAGAGCATCGCCAACATCTTTGTTGATTTTTTTTTTCATACGAGTCCTGTGGAATAAGTAGAAGTACTGAGAGTTTTTCCCTGTAAGAAGTGGTCAGTATTGTTCTGTCAGCGCTTGACATCCAGCCGTGCTTCTTTTTCCGTGAGTAAACAAAGCTAGCACCAAACACGGCATATGCCACGCAAGCCGAATATAAGCCTAACCAGCGGCTATTCTGCCTGTGAATAGTTAGTGACAGTAAATCGACGAATCCCAGATAAACGGATACGGTGGATTATGAGTCAACCTACTATTTCTTCGAGCTGAGATTCAACTGACTGCGCAGAAGGGAAATCTTTCCAATTCTCCGGATGACCTTCAGTGCTCTAAATTAGGATTAATACAGGAGACAGCAGCTTGGGATATCTAACCAGGAATAATTTCTACAGCCATGGAATATTGTAGTGCTTCTGTCTTAGTTATTTTTTTTCTTATTAACATTAACATTGTTATTGCGATATTGATTTGATGTGCATAAATATTTTAGGGACTAATTGCTGTCCCCTTGAAAAAGAACTATTTTGGTTAATAATAGTTAATTGGTCCCAAAAAATTTGTTTAATACTATAAAAATTCTATACTGTACTATCTTGCACCTGTCAGCTTAACCCTGACAGTTTCCGTACTCTGGATAGCTCGTGTATCTCAGAGAGAAAGAGTGGGATTCAAAAGTATGGTTTACTGTACAAAAGAGATTATATATATATATATATATATATATATATATATATATATATATATATATATATATATATATATATATATATATATATATATATATCCTCTCTCCTGGCTGTCGTAAAACGCTCTAAATTCACCCTTGGTGAAATTATACTTGTCCACTGTCCAACACCTCACTTGCAAATTACTTGTCACCATATTAGTCATTAATCACCTCACGACACCAGCAGAAGAGAACAAGTGGTATTTTTCAGAGTTCGTACAGGCCACAACAGATTGGGAAACCATCTTTTCAACAAGCTAAAGATAGGAACCTACCGATGAGTGTAACTGTGGCATAGATAAAATTACTGCTAAACATCTGCTTCAAAGATGCCAAATATATGAGGCATAGAGAAAGCGCATATGCTCGTCACTAGTACCATAATTGGAAAAAACTCTGTAGATAGAAAAAGCCTCAATCTAACCACTGCTTTTTTTTAATTTTTCAAGTACACTATGAGAGTGGAAAAAGAAGAAGAAGAAGAAGAAGAAGAAGAAGAAGAAGAAGAAGAAGAAGAAGAAGAAGAAGAAGAAGAAGAAGAAGAAGAAGAAGAAGAAGAAAGAAAGAAAGAAAAGAAAGAAGAAGAAGAAAGAAGAAGTGGACAGAAAAAGAAAGAAGAAGGCAGCAGAAGAAGAAGAACCCAAACTATTTTGCTCATATTCATGGAACATTCATAAAAATGTAGCATGTGTGATACAAAAAATAACTCCATCTTTTAATCTAAACAGGATACTCAATGACATCATCATTAGGACTGTATCTGGACACCATAACTGTGCAAGCACCACATCCTCCTTCACCACAACCCAGCTTGCTACCAGTCAGTCGAACTGTGATTAGTTCAAGAAAATACAGTACCACAATTCAATGTCTGTTCTAGAACTTATATAACACATAAGGAAGGGAAACCCGAGGCCTGTAAACAGTAAATTAATATGAGACAAACATAAAGGTATGTTATCAGGCACTCGTAGGAAATAAAGAAGTAGAACACTCGACAACAGAAAAACAACAGACATGAGTGGCTTACCCAGGATTCGAACCCTGGACCTTCCGTGCGACAACCCCGCCTAGCTATGCAAGCGAATCACACTATCCTCCCTGCCATCTACGCATCACCAAAAAATGATGCTTCAATGACAGGTCATTAGTGCGAATCGCAAGACATAACACAGGAAGTTTACCATGGGCAGTTCAGCCTTTTAATGACGCAATCACTTCTGTTGTTCCCCTATTATACAGTATAGGCCAGTCCACACAAGAAAAAGACCTTAAAATACTGTGTCCAGTAAATGATAGTAGACTTAGAACAGTAAGATCGAAGCATCATTTTTTTGGTGATGCGTAGATGGCAGGGAGGATAGTGTGATTCGCTTGTGTGATAGGGTGGGTGGGTAGGTAGGTAGGTAGATAGATAGATAGATAGACAGACAGACAGACAGACAGACAGACAGACAGACAGACAGACAGACAGACAGACAGACAGACAGACAGATAGATAGATAGATAGATAGATAGATAGATAGATAGATAGATAGATAGATAGATAGATAGATAGATAGATAGATAGATAGATAGATAGATAGATAGATAGATAGATAGATAGATATGTTGGTAAGTATTAAGTAGACAGATAGATAATGGATATGTTGGTAAGTATTAAATAGACAGGTGATGGGTATGATGGAAAGTAGCAAGCATACAGAGAGGTATGGTGATAAATGGTAAGTAGACAGACAGATAAGAGATGGATATGTTGGTAAGTAGCTAGCAGACAGATGTATGTTGTTTCTAGCTAGCAGACAGATTTATATGTTAAGCTGTAAGTGTACAGTTAGGTAGGTGATGAATATTTTGGTACTTGGTAAGTAGACAGATAGGTAGGCAATACGTGTGGTGGTAAGTAGCAAGTAGACAGATAGACAGGTGATGAATATGTTGGTAAGTAGTAAGTAGACCGATAGGTAGGTGGTGGATATGTTGGAAAGTAGTAAGTATACAGGTAGGTCAGTAATGTATATGTTGGTAAGTAGTACTTATACAGATTGGTATAGGTGGATATATTTTTAAGTAGAACATATAAAGATAGGTCAGTGATGGATGTATTGGTAAGTAGTAAGTATACATGTAAGTCAGTGATGGATATATTGGTAAGTAGTACGTAGACACTCAGACCAATGATGGATATGTCGGTAAGAAGTAAGTAGGCAAATAGGTCAGTGATGGATATATTGGTAAGTAGTAAGTATACATGTAGGTCAGTGATGGATATATTGGTAAGTAGTACGTAGACACTCAGACCAATGATGGATATGTCGGTAAGAAGTAAGTAGACAAATAGGTCAGTGATGGATATATTGGTAAGTAGTAAGTATACAGATAGGTCAGTGATGGATATGTTGGTAAGTAGTAAGTATACATATAGGTCAGTGATGGATATGTTGGTTAGTAGTAAGTATACATATAGGTCAGTGATGGATATATTGGTAAGTAGGTATAAGGATACGTTTCCTTCTGAGAAAATCCAGTAAGGTCACCTCCGGGTCAGGATCGTTTACCGCAATCTGTGACATATTTTAAAACAAGGTCAGTAATTTACCACTTTTTCGTTCATACATTTTGTTGTTTTTTTTTTTTTTTTTGTTCTATTTTTCATACTGTCTTTCATTTCTTTTCACTTTCTGTGTTTCCCCCTACCATTCTCATTCTGCATAATTCTTCTTTTGTCTCTCTATGTTTAATCTTTTTCTCTGTCGTTCGGTCCGTCACTCTTTGTCTATTTCTTTATGTCTCTCTATATCTCCCTCTTTGTTTGTCCTTCTTTATTTCTTTATGTATCTCTCTTTCTTTGTCTCTCTTTATCTCCTTCTTTACCCACTAATCTCTCTCTTTGTCCCTCTTTGGTCTCTTTCCTTCTGTTTTGTCAATCTGTCTCTCTGTCTCTATTTCTTTTTGTCTTTCTTTATCTCTCCGTGTAGGCTCTTCATTGTTATCTCTCTCTTTCTGTGTCTCTTTATGTTTTTTTTGTGGGGGGGGGGGGGGAAGAGAAAGGGGGAGGGGGGTGCCTCCTTATACATTCGGTTTTGTTATATTTTTTTCTGTCTCGTTATTTCTTTTTTTTTCTTTTTCACTAATTTCTTTCTGTCTCTCTTCATCGCCTCCTTTTCCTCTTTCTTTCTTTCCCTCGTCTGTGTCACCTTCTTTCTATCTGTCTATATGCCCAATCTCTTTCGTCAAACAAACAACAGACGGTGGTATCAAAGAATTATCTAGAGCTTACCTTTCTGCCGTTAACAAACAGTACAAGTGTACTGACGTCATTGGTCGGCTTATCAGATGGCATATCTTTGCTGGAGCAGTCCCACAAACAGGTAATATAATCGTCTCAACCCTACAAAAACAAAAAGAAAACGTTTGAAGACAAGACATGTACAATTCTACATGAAAGACAACTTACGGAGCTCTTTACGGTAAAAACTGGAGTGCGGCAGGGATTCTTGTTGCCCCAATTGATCTTCTTACTGATTTTGACTACGTTATGAAAACAACGAGACTAGCCAACAGAAATGGAATTTATTGGACTCTGACAAACTAGCTTGATGATCTGGATTTTACCGATGATCTGGATTTTACCGATGATCTGGATTTGACCGATGATCTGGCCCTTATGTCCCATAAGCGTCACCAGATGCACGACAATGAGAATACTTGCTGAGATGTTACAACTTATTTGATTTGAGAATACATGTACACAGAGAAAAGACATGGGTTATGATAATACATGTACACAGAGAAAAGACATGGGTTATGAGAATACATGTACACAGAGAAAAGACATGGGTTATGAGAATACATGTACACAGAGAAAAGACATGGGTTATGAGAATACATGTACACAGAGAAAAGACATGGGTTATGAGAATACATGTACACAGAGAAAAGACATGGGTTATGAGAATACATGTACACAGAGAAAAGACATGGGTTATGAGAATACATGTACACAGAAAAGACATGGGTTATGAGAATACATGTACACAGAGAAAAGACATGGGTTATGAGAATACATGTACACAGAGAAAAGACACGGGTCATGAGAATACATGTACACAGAGAAAAGAAACGGGTTATGAGAATACATGTACACAGAGAAAAGACATGGGTTATGAGAATACATGTACACAGAGAAAAGACATGGGTTATGAGAATACATGTACACAGAGAAAAGACATGGGTTATGAGAATACATGTACACAGAGAAAAGACATGGGTTATGAGAATACATGTACACAGAGAAAAGACATGGGTTATGAGAATACATGTACACAGAGAAAAGACATGGGTTATGAGAATACATGTACACAGAAAAGACATGGGTTATGAGAATACATGTACACAGAGAAAAGACATGGGTTATGAGAATACATGTACACAGAGAAAAGACACGGGTTATGAGAATACATGTACACAGAGAAAAGACACGGGTTATGAGAATACATGTACACAGAGAAAAGACATGGGTTATGAGAATACATGTACACAGAGAAAAGACATGGGTTATGAGAATACATGTACACAGAGAAAAGACATGGGTTATGAGAATACATGTACACAGAGAAAAGACATGGGTTATGAGAATACATGTACACAGAGAAAAGACATGGGTTATGAGAATAAATGGAAATAGCGATAGCCATATTTCTCTGGGAGATCCATCCCCGCAAGATGTGGAGTCTTAAGTACATCTTGGCGCAATATAGACAAAGTTGGAGGACCCGATAATGATAACAAAATAATCATACAGATGGCAAGAGGAGCTTTCATCGCATTGGACAATATATAGAAATAACAAGAAATTTATGTCCAACGCACTTTAAAAAAAGATCTCACCTCACATGTCAAGTCAATCCTATTGTACAGCTCTGAAACACGGAGAACAAAAAAAAAACAAATAACAACCAGATAGATACTGTGACGGTATTGTCTCCACTGCTCCGCAGTAGTGGTCAAACAATGGCCAAACTTAGAATATAATGTATCAACCTTCGCTCAAGATTGCTCTAGGCAGAGATAAAAATAAAATGATGTTTCTGTTAAAGGGAGACTAACAGGATTTTAAAGAAAAAGCAAGCATAACAAATGCGATCATCTAAGCTGTCATGAACTTAATATTCTCCCGTTCCTTCTGTGAGGTAATATATTTTCCTACGTATTTCCTAGCCCTCGGCTGAAGGTGATTCAGTAATTATTAATGTTATAGCTCTCTATGTTTATGTATTTAAAGCAGTATGATTCATACGGGTGCAGACATACAATTTACTCAAGAGTGATTAATCCAACAACAGCTTTACAGTTACAGATAAACAGGTTTAATAATCACTTATAGTTTAACAAGCTAAAATAAAAATAAAAGTTGTTTATAAAAAAGAAGCGATGATATTTATCATCATCGGATGATTTAAACTGTGATGGAATAGTACAAATTTTGGAAATGTCGATTGGTTGATCTGTTATGATGCATAGCTCTAACATGCTAAAACAGGACACACACAAAAAAAAGAAGTAAAATCATTAAAAATCCTAGCCCTAGTGATAACCATACCCACCTACTGTCTGTACCCACCTACTGTCTGTACCCACCTACTGTCTGTACCCACCTACTGTCTGTACCCACCTACTGTCTGTACCCACCTACTGTCTGTACCCACCTACTGTCTGTACCCACCTACTGTATGTAGTATGCCGTTAATGGTGTCAAAGCTAAAGGTTTTTTATATTTTGACATGCGCTCTAATATAACCGACTAGGTTGAACGGAACTCGCCTCGCCAAAACGAAGCCAAAAAAAAAAAATGTAGTATGCCGTGGACTTTTGAAGGAGAATTAAGTGTGACGTGAAGTAAATAAAGGCTGCGTGGCGCTGATCTTGTGTCCACCTTCTTTCATCTTCTTCTATATACATGATGAGAGAGAGGAAGGGCAGAATGTCAGACGGGCCTGCGTGCCCAATTCTTAACCCTTTGAAAATAAAGTTCGTTCGTTCGTTCTTCCTTTCTCAAGAGTGCCTACGTATTTTCGTTAAGAGCCTAAGTCTCAGCCAGTGCTGACAATTTGTCGTTACCTTCCAGTGTCCCATATTTTCAAAATCAGAAATGCCCCGTACCAGCTCTAGTAGCTTCACTGTAACTGGTTGTAAACAACCATAAAAACTTAATAACCTGACAAACTTAACAACTGCTACTATACATCTTTTGTAAGTAGAACTGAAAAAGATGTTTTTAACATTTTAATAGGTACGTGGCTCTGTTCTTGAGTTGGAGAAAGCGAAGGCAGCGAAGAAGGGAACCGATCACACCACCTCATAAAGCTGGTATACTGAAGTCTCTAACACTTCACTCCCCCACGGCAGTATCTGCAATGGGACTACTTTTATCTTTAATTTAATCTTGATCCGTATACCCCCGGGGGTCTAGGAAGAAGCAAAGCTAGGGCTATCGCTCCCTCAGGTATGTTGTATTTGGGCAATTAATATGAAGGTTATGTATGGGGATGGCAATTTCATCGTGTAAAATAACCTGCTACCGAAACCACTGGCGCAGGAGCACGTGATTGCGTGGGCGCATGTTTTCTGCAAAAAGGGGTGGGGGTGGGGGGGCAGCGCGCAGTGTTGGTCCCATGATTTATAGGGAGCAAAATGGGAGCTAATGACATTAATCTTGGAAGAGACAGAGAGTGAGAGAAAGAAGACAGGGAGAGAGAGAGAGACGGGGAGACAGATAGGGAGAGAAAGAGAGACAGACATGGAGAGAGATACAGAGAGAGTCGGGGAGACAGAGAGGGAGAGAAAGATAGACAGGGAGAGAGAGACGGGAGACAGATATGGAGATAAAGAGAGACTGACATGGAGAGAGATACAGAGAGAGTCGGGGAGACAGATAGGGAGATAAAGAGAGACATACATGGAGAGAGATACAGAGAGAGTCGGGGAGACAGATAGGGAGATAAAGAGAGACATACATGGAGAGAGATACAGAGAGAGTCGGGGAGACAGAGAGGGAGAGAAAGATAGACAGGGAGAGAGAGACGGGAGACAGATAGGGAGATAAAGAGAGACATACATGGAGAGAGATACAGAGAGAGTCGGGGAGACAGAGAGGGAGAGAAAGATAGACAGGGAGAGAGAGACGGGAGACAGATAGGGAGATAAAGAGAGACATACATGGAGAGAGATACAGAGAGAGTCGGGGAGACAGAGAGGGAGAGAAAGATAGACAGGGAGAGAGAGACGGGAGACAGATAGGGAGATAAAGAGAGACAAACATGGAGAGAGATACAGAGAGAGTCGGGGAGACAGATAGGGAGATAAAGAGAGACATACATGGAGAGAGATACAGAGAGAGTCGGGGAGACAGAGAGTGAGAGACAGACAGACATGGAGAGAGATACAGAGAGAGTCGGGGAGACAGAGAGTGAGAGACAGACAGACATGGAGAGAGATACAGAGAGAGTCGGGGAGACAGAGAGGGAGACAAGGAGAGAGACAGGGATACAGAGAAGGAGAGAAAGAGAGAGAAAGAAGGAGAGAGAAACGTGCTGCCACTTTTATAGAGCAGAAAGGCTAATTCACTTTATGTGCACGTAATTCAAATGAGAAGAGAATGTGAAGAGGAGAAAGCAGGAGAAGAACAAGATGTGATGAAACAGGATGATGGAGGAAGAAGAGGTTGTAGAGTAAGGTAAATAAGAAAAGGGAGTGTGACAGAATTGTCCGTTCTCTTTTCCTAGCATTCATGTTTATCGCCGACATTAGTGCGCTACGTCTCATGTTCTGTACTTAATTGTTGTTTACACTCGCTTCCCTCAATTCTCGTCATGTCAGGACTTCAGTGACCATCTTTTTCTCATTAGGGTAGTCAATCACTTTCGTTTGAACTCATATTGATAGCTGAATATGTGGAGTGAAATGTTGTAACATATTTACATGATGACCGTGTGTATGAGAGACCGGGTAAATGAGATAACCATTTCCGGACAGGATGGGTCGGAGAATAATTATCCATCTTGAAAGAGATTACCTGTGATAGATTATGGAGTCGTGAGTGTAAACATGATCGATAATAGACGGAAACTGGCATACCATATATGGTGACTTGTAAACAACACATTTATTTTTGCGTTTGTTACGCAGGAGTTTTTCGTGAAAGAAGGGGAATTATACGCATCTTGCATGTGATTGGCTTGTCATCTGAGATGTAAAAATACAACATTTATGATTGGAGCTTTGTCATATAGCAGCAATCTGGATGTGGGCCGAATGTTGACTTATAATTTAGCGCCTTGTGAGTTACCGCACTGTGAAATTCAACTCGTCAAGAAGACAGTCAGACAAGCCAGAATAAGGAATAGGATCAGGATTCCATTTTAAAGGACCGGACAACGTGTTTTGAGCTTCTTGTGAATTTACACAGCGACAACTCTACATTTATTAATACAGAAAGCCCAGAATCCTAGGAACCTGAACACTAAGTCATAGTGGGAGTCTATTGTAAAGTAACATCCCAGACCAAGTGTAAGAGGCATTTTAATAAAGTTGCTGAAACTGTTTCACTGAGCCAGAAGTCTAATTGCTCAAGAATTTGGGATGAGTTGTACATTATATAATTCTATATTTTGCATTTCTTAACATGTAAAATTTGCAAGTGGATGTCCAAGTCATACGAGGCTGGCAACCTCAGCATATAGAAGGCTGGCTTCATGAACCACCACTTCAAGACCTGGTGATTGATTCATGCAGATTTCTCATACAGAACCAAAAGCAGAGGTAGTCCCAAGTTCCATATGGAGCAGGGAGTGAATGATGATAAAACTAATGTACATACTTATTATATTAACCTTTTCAATCGGTGCAAATGTAAATGTAAACATGTTCAATAGAAATGAAATGACTGTTTTGCGCTCACTGGAATTAACATTAATGCTCATAGAGGGTAACGTTTTGAGGCAGATGGGATGGTGGAATGAAAAAGGGTGGGGGGCACCTGATTTTGTGTCAGGAAACCCAATACTTAGGAGGGTATTTGTTTCTTTCTTATTTCATGATGCTAGTCGGTGATAACAACTGGTGGTGCTATCTGTGGAACAAGTGAGTGGTATAAGCGGCCTGCAGTCAAAGCTAGACACCTACAGCAGACGGGTCTTAACAAACGCTGGACCATCTTCGCAATTACCACACGATACTACGATGGAGGTGTTGCGGCCACCAGACTTAACCAGTGACGAGTGAACCACTCCATAACTAGCAAAGAACAAACATCAGCTAGAGCAGAAACCAACCGACATCTTACTGGCAGCTGAGTACCCATTCAAAGCTGCCAAGTGAACTCACTATTAAACAACTTTTCAAATCAGACCATCACCTGTGAAGAAATTTTAAAGACTCAATCGAAATTCACCCCACCCTTATTTATTTTAAATTTGTTAATTATAATTGAATATTAAATTTGTTATTAGTAAATATACAAATTTATAGTTGATTTAGTCATTTTTGAGTGAACTGCACCGTATGACTCAGTCATTTTAAATAATTATAACAGAGCTATTTAAGTAATATTTTACTGAGTTAAATCAATTGGGGGCTCATCAGAAGAACGAGCAAAATCCTAACTCATAGAAGGTCAGGAAAAAGAAAAAGTTAACACGGTCTGAATCCTATCAGCTGTAGTACTTGGTTTCTTTAAAATCCTACAAGGATGCCTAGAATTGAAGCACCATTCTTCACAGTTCACATCTCTGCCAAGAGTAATCTTGAGCTAAAGGTTGGCACATCTGAAGACCCTCAGTAGATGCTCTGTATTTTGGTCACTGTTGGACCATCACTGCAGAGCAAGGGGAGTATATCTCGTGACAAGGAGAAGGAGGTGATGGTAAAGAAAGGAAGAATGAAAGGCTATGTAAGAAGAAGAAAACGAAGAAGAGGAAGAAGAAGAAGAAGAAGAAGAAGAAAAGAGTGTGAACAGATAGCAAAGAAATCTAGGTAGAAGAACAATGAACAGAATGAGTAGAAGACAGAAGGTAGAGTAGTGGTCGACCACCGGTCGATCGCAACTAGCGGCAATCACAGGGGATGATTAGACAGATATTTAACTATTGGGAGGGGGGTGGGCTGGAATAAAGCTAGGGGAAGTTCAGATTAGCCCTCTTCAGCCGGTATTTAAAAGCGGTATTCCCAGAATACGACAAGCATGGGAAACAAGGATCCAGACCCCGAGGACGACCCAGAGTCCGCTGGGAGGACAACATTAGACAATCTTTTAAGGACCGAGGACTAGAATGGAACCAGGCCAGGAGGAAGACAGCCGATAGGATAGTCTGGCGCTCTCTCTTCCAAACCTCTACACCTCACGGTAGAAGGGGAATGGCTAAGTAAGTAAGTATTCCCAGAATTAAAGGTACTAGAGAGCCATCACTTTTGTCAAGGAAGGCAACTTAGAGAGACATTTTAAAAACTGTTTCATTTTACAATTCAAGCCGATTTTTTAATTCTGCTGACATAATTTTATCAAAGTGGATCATTGGCGATCTCACGGTTTCTAAAGTAGACTCCAGCGGCTCCTGGTTTGCCTACCGCTGAGGTAAAGATGCTTAAAAGAGGAAGCTGAAAATAAAAATACAAAGAAGTGGTCGTAGAAAGTTCCAGAAAGTAGTCGCTATACTCAATAAAAAAAAAGAACTGTCCGAGGTCACGACCGCCATTGCAGTCCCGTGCAATAGGCTGTAACAACAGCAACCTTGAAAATACTAACAAGTCAGACAGTTACTAACAAGCCAGACAGTGTTATCTCTGGTTATCACTAACATTGGATTATCAAGCAAGACACAGTGTTACCTCCATTTTTCTTCAGTATAGATAACCAAGATGTAAAATATTACCGAACAAGCAAAAAGGAATTTTCCACCTTGCAGTTGCAAAAGGATACTACTTTTGACCTCGTGACTTTGTGACGAATAAGTTAACCGGTTCTTATCAGTGCAGAATAGGTCTTCTCTGCCTATTCACGTCTTTCTAACAAGCATTCAGATAAAACAGAAGTATATGTCTCATTAACCTTTCTGTCCTGCGCCATCTGCTCAATGTCTTTTCATGTCGTCTTGACCACTTTCATGCCTCTCCACTTCTTTTCTCCATATGTTTATCGGTATCTATCTATCTACCTTTCCCACTCAGGGTGACTCTAGAGCAAGGACAGTCTTACGTCAAAAGCAACACACATAAATGATTATAGAATTTCAATATTCACTTTTACGCACGGATACTTAACAAACAAGTTAAAGAAAAAAAAAACACGCTTTATGCTACATACTTTTATTTTAAAATGTACTAAAAATAGAAATGTTATGTGATCCGGTTCACAATTTTGTGTACGTCCCCAAGTTATGTGATCCTGTTCAAAATTTTGTATACAACGCCACCAAATTTAGTGATCCTTTCACAACTGTAATCGTGTACAATTTCCACGACTTTTTCGGCTTTAATTTTTGTATGGCAAGCCAGGGACAGGTCACTCAAACTTCCTTCAAATTGTGCTAGCTTAAAATGTACCGTACTACGATAGAGGGTCATGTGCACAATTTCAGTTCCCTAGGTCATCTGAAACCTAGTGAACCAAGGGCTCAAAGATTTGAAACATCAAAGCAACGCTCATATCCAATTAAATAATAGTGCTAAAGAAATATTAACGTTACCTTTAGACAATGAAAATGTCTTCAACCCACACCAAAAATATCCAGCGAAGTCGCATGAAACTTTGCAAAACAAATAACCACTACTGATGATTTATAAAAGTCACAACGGCAGCGAACAGCGAATGGACTGTTAAGCATGCATTATAAAACTTGTGTGGGTAATTTAGGGCATAGAACACGAACTTTGACCACTTTTTTTCAACACTATTTCACTGTGTCAATACATTTTGTTCTCCTTGAGGTTTAAGTGGCGAGGCACGTATCTTTCAACCTAATCCAAAGTTCGTCGGTTATAGCAGAGCGCAATTGCCATTCTAACGTAAGTTAACTCTTGTCGACTCAAGTGCGGTGTTGATAAATAATAATAATAAATTCTTTAAGCACCAAACACGGCACATAAGGCAGAAACCAGTGCTCTCCAGGTTGTTCGTTGTGACGCCACTCCTCTTAGCTCTTGCACATTATTTAGGCCCAACGTTCTTCCTTCTCTTATTATTGTTCTTCTGAGTGTTTCTTTTGGTCTTCCTTTTTTCCTCTTACCCTCAGGAACCCAAGTGAGCGCCTGTAGTGGTATTCTGTTGTTTTGCATTCGTAGGACATGACCGATATATGACCATCGTCTTTTCCTTATATAGTCGGAGACATATTTCTGCCTAGAGTCTTCTCTTATTTGTCGATTAGTCTTGAATTCTTTCCAACTGATGTTCATGAGTTTTCTAAGACATTTGTTCTCGAATGTATTCAGCTTGTTCTCCAATGATATTGTTATTTTCCAACTCTCACAGCCGTATGTTAACACTGAGATAACATTTGAATTAAACAGACGAAGCTTGGTATGTATATTCAATGATCGTAATTTCCAAATGTTAGATAATCTATTGAAGGCGCTAGCTGCCAAAGCAATTCTAGTATGGATTTCTCTTGTTGTGTCACCATCCTGAGTCATTTTACTGCCTAAATAATTGAAACTTTCAACTTTCTGTAGTTTTTCCCCGTTGTGGTGAAGTGGGATGTTATAAAGATTTATAGGGGGACTTAGTGTACTGACTGAGATCAGCTGTGAAGGTATCTATATCTAATGAGAGTAGTGTATTATAGATAACCTTACTTGCTGCCACATATATATATATATCTCAGTCAGAATTATTCTGGAATAGTGTGATGACTACGTTATATGTCTAGGGTATGTGTATGATGAAGTGTAAGTCACAACAACAGACAGATAAACAATTTAATTTAATCCACTACTCTTGACAACACTGTGACACTCACATACATATAACACTCTATGAGATATCTTAAGGAGTCACTGATAACTTTTCAAATAACAATATGTATTCATTGTTGTCATAAAGGTATATGTGTCCTGATTCAAATACAAAGGAACCAGGAATCACAATCAATTTTAATTACAAGTATATGTACAGACTTTATCAATATGAATATTGTAGTGACATATATTATTAAAAATATCCTATGTGTGTCAGTTGTGTAGTAGTAATATGAGGTAATACTGGTTTTGTTTTGTTCAAGCTTGTTGGTATTTGTCATCATGACTTCAATAGTTTGTCTTTTGGGACTAGTATTGGAGATGTTCTCAGTTCCTGATATTAAGACAATTAAATTCCCCTCTGAATGTTATTTTTACAAAGTCATTTCAAGATGAGGGGACATAATGTTGAGCTCAGCTGGCCAAATCAGCTTATCTTGCGTGATGGCGGCAGGAAAGGACTCCTCTGCTCGAATTCTCCCCTGGGCTCTGGAGACACCTCACTGATAGCTAAAAAGACCAAGGAGTATGCTGTCCGACTCTGGATTCAGCAAAGCTCTGACCAGGTGCTGCTCAATACCATCAAGACCACGGTCCCTGAAATCAAGAAGGATGTACCTTCTACTTCATAACTAACTTATACTCTCTTTTTACACTGATCACAATACATCACAAACATTGAGTTCAGAGCGTTAGGCCAACTGTCAGCTTCATCTGAAATACTTTATACCAGTATTTACCTCCTTAATGGTTACCACGCCTCTGCACTTCCAGCATTATTTCTGTCTAATCAATAATCTAGGTGTCAGTGTACTGTTTGGCCATTCCATGCAGTTTTACTTTCCTCCGACACCTTCTGTTCAGGTGGGAGCATTATAGGCTTTACATCATGTTTGCTACTGAACTACACATATATACAGGCATAAATTAACAATTCACATTCAATTTTCATTAAAAGATACTGAATGTTTCAAGCTTACCACAATTCATGGAAACAAACACAGATACGTTGATTAGCAATGAATTCTGGCACAATTACTGGCACAAATTCCCATCTGCTTATGTTCCAGGCTTTTATTTAGCAAAATATGAGCTGGCTTCAACGCACTGTTGCTTTATCAAGCTTATTTGCACTAGTGGTCTCGAACTAACGCTCCTAAGTGAGTATATCAGCGAGTCTAGCCAATGGAGCCACGTTTCGACAAGTGTTTGAAAAAATGTTACCTTTCCACGTCTCCCCTAACAACGATAGATAGTATTTATAGCCCGACCAATCGTGGTTAGTCTTTCATTTGTTGCGCTCCAATCAATTTGGAGTTTACATGGTAGGCTATTTCTGTAACGTAAGGTTTTTTCAAACACGTTATAAAAAATTTTATGAGCAGAAATGATTTTATGTTGTCAGGCATCCCCACTATTTTATTTTGGTTATAATTTATTAATTCCTGGACTATTTGCGTAACGTTTTACATATTCTTTGTCAGCAAGCCCTAAGGAACCCAAATATCCAAATTTAAAAGAGCTACGTGGCTGCGTTCAAAATATGCAATTCCTTCTCCCTCCTGTTTCGAAGATGTGCTGTCTGGGTACTGTAATGTTTTCAAACGTAAACCCATATAATGTTATCTTTCCTAATAAGCGTTTTTTTGTGATTTTAAAACCTAACTCTGGGAAGGGTAGTGAATTTATCACTGTCCGTCCGAAAAAGTTAGTGCATGTAGCCTAACACGCGTGATAGTAGTAATTGTGTATCGCGCGACGCGTGTTTAATTTTGCATGCGTTCCTGATTTCATTCGCCCCTCTCTCTCTTTCTATTTGAGTCCATCTGTTCGTTCGTTTTGGTAACGTAATATAATTAATGTTAGGATTAATTTAGGTCATTACGCAGGGTGCCTCTCAATGTTTTTTCCAAGAAATACAGCACACGTTTCATTGAAGAAAGTGGGTAATAATACGGTAAGCTTTTACTATCAACGTGAAAGCGTTACAATTTGCAGACGAAGCAGAAAACAAGGGGGATTTCGAGTAACTTCTTTGTGACAGCACTGTTATTTTACCATTGCTCTTTTCTTTATTAATTTTATTTGTTAGGCTTCATATTTACCTAATAATTTATATATGTGGATTAGAATATTCCACGACACCCGTTCAAGATGATATCAAAGGTCTCGTTAGAAAAGTTCATAGCTTTAGTTTTAGAGGCATTTATTTGGAGACCTATTTTAACCGAGAGATGACACAAATTATTTATTGCTTCTTGGGATTGTCTTGGTGTTGAACTTAAGAATGCTACATCATCTGCGAAATCCAGGTCCCCCAGGAATTTTCCATTTGTCCATTTTATAATTAATTGTTCATTGTGGTTATAGTTTCTCATAACCCAATCAATAGCTATTCCAAAAAGTAGTGGTGACATAATACAGCCTTGTTTCACCCCTGTTTCTACTGTAAACCATTCTGTATTCCCTTTATTTGTTCTAACACAACATCTTGCATTGTCATATAGCGCTTTGATTATATTCACATATTTTGTTGGAAAACCATAGATTGTAAGTATCTTCCACAATGATGGGCCGTGTAGACTATCAAAGGCTTTTTGAAAATCGACGAAGGTGATAATAAGTGGCGATTGCCTTTCCACTGATTCTTCTATAATTGTTCTTAGTGTGAATAAATACTAAACCCTAAAAGGGTCTTTTGCTTGCATTGTTTTTTAACCTCGAATTAAAATGGTACATTCTTCATTTAAACAAATGAAGAGGGGAAACCCGAGGCCTGTAAACAGTAAATAAATAAATACTACACACATAAAGGTATGTTTCAGGCCCTCGTGAGAAATAAAGAAGTAGAAAACTAGACAACATAAAAACAACAGAAGTGAGTGGTTTACCGGAGAATCGAACCCAGGACTTCCGAACGGAACCCCCACCTAGCTACGGAAGCGAATCACACTCTGTAGCTAGGTAGTGGTGCCGTTCGGAAGGTTTGTTGTGATATAAAAGAATGTGCATGCGTGTAAGTATGTGTGCGTGCGTGTGCGTGCGTGTCTGTGCGTGCACTCACGTGTGTGTGAAAACTTGGGGTGTTAGGGTTAATATTTAATAGACTTTTAATTTCACTTAACAGCAATACTATTTTACAGACATTGTTGGGCATATACTCATATAGGATTTGTATTGAAAGCGTGTGATGTAGGATAAAGAGAGAGGGATAGTACCTCACGGTGAGAGACAGCCGTGTCCTTTTTAGGATAGTCAGGATCCTATTTGGTTCTCCTCTCTTTATCTAGCTCATGTATGGCTCCTCGAATACCGCTTGTGTACGGCGGTAGCCACATCCCGGGCAACAGTCTTGGCTGACTGGCTAAACTACATGGGTGGAGTAGGAGCAATCTTACTCAAGGGAATGTCCATCCTTAGTACACAAAGACTGAGACGGTGAGTGAGGCGGAGGAATCTGAGAAGATCAACGGCTCGCAAAGCGAAACAGCAAAGTGTGTGGCGCACTAGAGGCATGTCGGACATAGAAAAAGACAATGGCTAGCCACCGTGGAAGAGATTGGGGCCTTACCACGTACTTCCTACAGAACGTAATGGGATCACAACAACACGATAAGAACCGATATGTAGAGAACTCTCTGTCCCCTGGGGAAGAATCTACTGTACAAATTAACAGGGAAGAGGCAACTCCTCTAATGAGTAAGGAAGTACATAATGACGAGTGTTCCTTAAATTCTGTTGAAAGGGAGCATTCTGAGAAAGACCACCTAAAAACTAGTAGGAGAAGCCTAAAAATAGGAACATGGAATGTTAGAACTCTAAACGGAGAAGGAAAGCTTGACAATCTTATATTAGAGGCATCAGACATGAAACTCGATATACTGGGAGTTGCAGAGGCAAGACTTTTGGATACAGGCTACATAACAAGAGACCAGTACACGCTTATACACTCAGGAGGAGAAAAACATGAAAGAGGGGTAGGAATGTTGATAAAGAAGGAGTTAGAAAAATACGTATGTGGATACTGGACACACAATGACAGAATGATGTTACTAAAGATGAGAGCAAAGCCATTCGACATATCAATCTTACAAACTTATGCACCAACTAAAGATCACAGCGAGGAAGAAATAGAAGAATACTATGAAGAGCTACAACACACACTTAAACCAGTCAAAATCTACAGATGTGTTGATAGTAATGGGTGATATGAATGCAAAAGTAGGAAAAGGAAAATACAAGAAAATAGTAGGACAGTATGGATTAGGGGCAAGAAATGATAGAGGAGACAGACTTATCCAGTTCTGTGAAGAAAACCGGCTGGTCATATGTAACACCTTTTTTGAACACCACCCAAGGAAATTATACACATGGAAAAGCCCAGGAGATGTAACACGAAATCAAATCGACTATATCATGATAAAACATAGATTTAAGAACAGTGTCACAAGTGCAAAGACACATCCTGGCGCTGACATAAATTCAGATCACAATCCAGTCGTCATCAAAGTAAATATAAAGCTGAAAAGAGCAGGAAACAGAAGACAGGAGGAACCCCAGATAGAAATATCAGCGCTGAAACAACCAGATATAAAACAGAAATATTTAATCGATGTCAAAAATAAATATCAACAGTTATTGACAGAAAGCATGGAACAGTATAGAAGAGAAAACCCAGAAGAAAAAGCAAACGCAAAATGGGAATGCTTAAAAACAAGCAATACAATCAGCAAATGCAAATTTACCTAAAAAGGAGTCTAAGAAAAATCAAATTTGGATGACAGATGACATCTTGAATAAAATGGCAGAAAGAAAGAAAGCAAAAAACGCTCCAGAATATAAAACATTAGACAATGACATACGTACTATGTGTAGAGAAGCAAAAGAACGGTGGATAGAAACAAAATGCAAGAAAATAGAAGACTTGGAAGCAAAATACATGACAAGAGATATGCATGAAGAAATAAAGAAATTATCAAATCAGTCGCGGTTTGCACAAGGAGGAAGCTGTATCAAGAACAAAAATGGTGTAATATTACTTGATGAGAAAGACATATCAAACAGATGGGCAGAATACGTAAAAGAACTATTCGAGGACAACAGAGGTAAAAAACCATCACCAGATTCTAATGAAGGCCCAAACATTCTCAGATCAGAAGTAGAGAATGCCATTCATATGATAAAAAAAGGAAAATCAGCAGGCATGGATAACATAAAAATTGAAATGATAGAAGCTCTGGAGAGCTTTGGTATAGATACAATCACAGAAATATGCAACGATATATACAATACAGGATATATACCACACGACATGAAGACATCAGTTTTCATAACATTGCCCAAAAAAACCAAATGCAACAGAATGTTCAGACTTCAGAACAATCAGCCTGATGAGTCATGCAATTAAGATACTGCTCAAAATCATACAGGAAAGAATAAAAAGTAAAGTAGACAGCGAAATCCAAGAAGAACAGTTTGGTTTTAGACGGAACAGCGGAACAAGAGAGGCAATATTTTGCCTAAGAATATTAGCAGAAAAAATATACAGAGGTCCAAAAAAGTATGTATATGTGCTTCATTGACTATAAGAAGGCTTTTGACAGAGTCCATCATGAGAAAATAATTGAATGCCTCGAAGACATAGGTATTGATGGAAAAGATATAAGAATACTCAGTAACCTTTATTGGGAGCAAACTGCCACAGTAAGATCTGGAAGGAATTATTCACCATACATAGACATAAAAAGAGGCGTCAGACAAGGTTGTGTGCTGTCCCCCTGCCTATTTAATTTATACACCGAAAAAATTTTCAAACAGATACAGGAAATACCAGGACTGAACATCAGTGGAAGGTCAATAAACAACCTTAGATATACAGATGATACCGTGTTGTTAGCTGAAAGCGAACAGGAGTTAAAAGAACTAGTGAAGCAAGTGAACAGTATAAGTCATGAATATGGACTCGACATTAATATTGAGAAGACAAAAACTATGATAATTAGCAAAACAGACGATAAACCCACATTAAAGATAAGCGTAAATGGGAAAATCCTGGAACAAGTCAAGAGCTACGTATATCTTGGTCATATAATAACAGAAGATGGCAGATGTGAAACAGAAATCAAGAAGAGAATAGGAATGGCCAAAGCTACATTCAACAACATGAAACATATACTGACATCCAAACAGTTATCTCACAAATTAAAACTGAAAATCATAAAGTGTTATATATATTCTGCATTTCTGTATGGTGCAGAAACATGGACGATGAATAAGCATTTGGAAGAAAGAATTGAGGCGCTTGAAATGTGGATATATAGAAGAATGGGGCGTATCTCATGGAAAGAGATGAAAACAAATAAGGAGGTCCTAGAAAATCTAGGTATGAAAAGAGAACTAATGAGGGAGGTCAAAGTTCGGCAGCTAAAATACTTTGGCCACATAAAAAGGCGTAACACCTTGCAGAAGACCATAATAGAAGGGAGAGTTGAAGGCAAACGTGCAAGGGGAAGACAGCGCTATAAGTGGGAAGACAACATCAAGAGATGGACAGGAAAGAGTCTATCAGAGTGCACCACCAAGACAAGAGACAGAAGACGTTGGAGATCCATTACAGCCAACCTTCGTTGTGGAGATGGCAACTGATGATGATGATGATTGAAAGCGTACGCCATGCTATCTAAAATTAAAGACATTGTATATCCTAATTATAGACAATCTTAGCTGAACGAGATTTTTGTTTGTTTGTTTGTTTGTTTGTTGGTAACTAATTTAAAACGAAAAAAAAAAATTGAAACCTAAAAGGGACAGAACTAATCTAACTGGTTTTAAATGCATAGCTTAGGTACGAAGGGACGTCAATGCATCGACATTTAGTATACAGTTTACTAGCAGTGATTTCCCTTGTATACGTTGCTAACGACTCAATCGCTCCTCTCTTGACCTTTACTTTAATATTCTTTTTTAGTGATCATGACCTTGCTTTTCAAACAGAAGCCATACATTTGTATTTTCCGAATGTTTCAATGCAAGATGAGGATAATTCTATCTTTAAGTGAATCATTTCTTATTTCTTCTTTCTTTTTCCTCGCTCGCCCTCAGACTTCCACCTTAATGACTCTAATAAAGGCAGGAGTCAGCTCAAGGTTCCTGACATCTATCTACCTACCTTTTGCCCTCAGACTTCTACACTAATGACTTTAATAACGGCAGTAGTCAGCTCAAGGTTACTGGCATCTCGTTCGCACTCAGACTTCTTCATTAATGACTAATAAAAAGGCAGTCTCAAGATTCCAGACATCTCCAAACAGTTTTTCGTTGAGAGATATGGGTGTTTGCTATATCCCACTCCGTTCACTGCTGTGAGTTGGGCAGGACTGGAGCAGATGTTCGGCTGTCATGGGACTGGTGCCACAGGAGCAGAGACCTGTTGGACCAATCCTGTACTTGTGATAAAGATGGTACATCAACTTATTGTGACCAGTACGTAAGCGGAAAATGATGATCTGGTCTCGACTAGATAGCTGGTGATAGACATCATCTGTTATGTGACCTGGGTGATCTCTGTCCCATTTGGACTTGAATATACCTTTTATCATTGTTTTAGGAGCGTCCGAATGGCAGAGTGGTTGAAGCGCTGGTCTCTAGCGGCAAAGGTGCCCGGTTTGAATCACAGTACCAACACGCTCCAGTCTACCCAGCTGTAAACGGGTACCTGACTCTACTATTTGAGTAAGGGCAGGAACAAGTCAGCGAGGTAGTGAATCTGTCACCACACCTCTTGATGCTGGACCTAGTAAACTAAAGTCTCTAACACTTCACTCCCCAACGGTAGTATCTGTTATGGGACCACCTTTACCTTTCTAGTTGTTTTAGCCATTTTATAAGTTGTCTCTATATCGTGTTATTGGGGCGCTTCCCCATCTTTAGCCCTTATATAAGTTGTCTCTATATCGTGTTATTGGGGCGCTTCCCCATCTTTAGCCATTATATAAGTTGTCTCTATATCGTGTTATTGGGGCGCTTCTCCATCTTTAGCCATTTTATAAGTTGTCTCTATATCGTGTTATTGGGGCGCTTCTCCATCTTTAGCCATTTTATAAGTTGTCTCTATATCGTGTTATTGGGGCGCTTCTCCATCTTTAGCCATTTTATAAGTTGTCTCTATATCGTGTTATTGGGGCGCTTCCCCATCTTTAGCCATTATATAAGTTGTCTCTATATCGTGTTATTGGAGCGCTTCCCCATCTTTCGCCATAAACTTTAGTTTATCTGCCTCTTCGCTGCCTGGAATATCTTTAAACGCGCTCATTTCAAACTTTATTAATATCGTACTTTATTGGGGAGCGTTGACATCTTTTGCCATTTCACTGTTGACTCTAATCGTGTAATGTGGGAGCTTCTCCACACCACCCCTCTCCATCTTTGACTTCTTTGAGCCAAGTGTCTCTATAACGTTATTGGGACTGCTTGCCATACCATTTTATAAGGTGTCTATATCGTGTCTGTGGTGTTCTACCATGCCTTTAGCCTGTTTATAAGTTGTCCTCTATGTCGTGTTATTGGGATGCTTCTCCATCGTTGCCATTTGTAGGTTGTATAACGTGTTATGTTGTAGGATTTTATCTGTTGATCTTGTAGGATGCTTCTCTGCCATTTTGATGTTATAGGATGTCTGTGATGCTTCTCCATCTTTAGGATGTATAAGTTGTCTGTATATCGTTTGTAGGATGTCTCCATGTTGTAGGATGTTTGTAAGTTGTTGTAGGATGTCTGTGTTGTTGGGGGATGTCTGTCCATGTTGTAGGATGTCTGTAAGTGTTCTAGGATAACGTGTGATATTGGGGCGATCCATCTGTAGGATGTTTGTGAGTGATGTTGTAGGATATCTGTTATGTTGTAGGATGTCTGTGATGTTGTAGGATGTCTGTGTGTTGTAGGATGTCTGTGCCATTTTATAAGTTGTCTGTGGTGTTGTAGGATGTCTGTCCATGTTGTAGCCATGTTTGTAAGTTGTAGGATGTCTGTAACTGTGATGTTGTAGGATCCATCTGTGCCATTTTTGTAAGATGTCTGTGGTTATTGGGGCGGATGTCCTGTAGCCATGTTGTAAGATGTCTCTATATAACGTTGTAGGATGGGTCGTTCCCCATCTTTAGCCATGTATGTAAGATGTTTGTAACGATGTTGTGCCGTGTTAGTGTTGGGGGATGTCTGTGAGTTTTTCTGTAATGTTGTAGGTTTATCTGTGGTGTTTTCCAGGATGTCTTTGATGTTGTAGGATGTCTGTGATGTTGTAGGATGTCTGTAGCCATTTTATGCTGTTTGTTGTAGGATGTCTGTTATTGGGTTGCCCGGTTCTGTTTTTACCATGTTCTGTGATGTTGTAGGATATCGTGTTATGTTGCTTAGGATGTATTTTGAAGTTGTAGGATGTCTGTGTTATTGGGGCGCTTCCCCATCTTAAGCCATTATATAAGTTGTCTCTATATCGTGTTATTGGAGCGCTTCCCCATCTTTCGCCATAAACTTTAGTTTATCTGCCTCTTCGCTGCCTGGAATGTCTTTAAACGCGCTCATTTTGTAGTTACTTACTTATGTTCATTTTTTGTTGTTCGATGTTGCCTGTCGGATGTTGTAGGATGTCTGTGACTTGTTGTAGGATGCCTTGACTGTTGTGATACCGTGTTGTTGTAGGATGTCTGTAGTGTTGTAGGATGTCTGTGGTGTTGCAGGATGTCTGTGGTGTTGCAGGATGTCTGTGACTGTCTTTCCGTCTGTCTCTTGGTCTTCCTTATGCTCTGAACCCAGATCTTCTAGTGTTGTAGGCAAGTAGTGGTAATTTATCGGGCTCCATTCTCATGAGATAGCCAAACCACTTAATTTTCTGTCTCTCTATATAATTGATGCAGGATGAAGTTCCCGCCATTTATTCTGATGTCATCATTTATCAATCTGTCTCTCCTGGTAACATTAATAACTTTTTATAGACATCTCATCTCACAGGATGTGATTTTTCAGTCTTGTGCTTTGGTTAGGTCTTGTGTTTGACACTGATAGCAAGGAGTTGGTAAGATTATACTATTTATCAGCTATCATTTAGTTTCCATATTGTTATTTTGATGTTTAAGTCGTGTTGACAGTTGATGAGTCGCTGCACTGGCTTTTTTTACATCGTGTTTCAATTTTATATCAATATTTATAACAAACTTTGTGACCATCCCGGTAGAACGAACATTATAGAGGGTTTCACAGGTACCTGCAGGAAAAGTAAAACCAGCAACAGGATAAACAGTACTTTACTCTGGAAGAGAGGATGGACAGCACAATGAAGGTGTAGCCATTACTCTACAGAAAGGAATAGAAAGGACATTACTGGAATGGAAACCCATCAACAACAGACTGATAAGATTAAGATTGAGAAGGAGATTCATCAACACTACAATAATACAATGCTACGCACTAACGAATGATAGCGATGAGGAGGTCAAGGATGAATTCTATCAACAACTGCAGAAAGAAATGGAAGACACACCTAGATATGATCTTATTATAGTAATGGGAGACCTCAATACGAAAGTTGGAACACACAAGACATATAATGAAAGAGTAATGGGGTAATGCGGCAGCGGAACAGCAAACGGAAACGGGGATACATTAATAAGTTTCTGCAGCATTAACAGCCTGGTCATTAGAGGAACATTTTTCCCACACAAAGAAATTCACAAATTAACATGGGAATCACCAAATGGTCGGGACAGAAACTAGATAGACCACATTATCATTAATGGTAGATGGAGACATGCATTACAAGATGTGAAGGTAAGAAGAGGTGCGGATGTGGGAAGTGATCACCATTTAGTAGTAGCAAAACTGAAAGTGAAACTCAGAACGGCTGGACCAACTGTAATTACACAGAAACGGTTTGACATCAGTGTCGTAGATTTTTTGATAGGAGTATTAAGACTTAGGTTGGTCCCTTCTGAATAGGTTGGAATGAGTGATAGTCACAGTGAGAGATGGAAATAAAAAAAACATAGACTTCCACGAGTGAGGTGGTAGAATAGTGATAGATGCTGTCTCTGAGAGCGGAGAATCTTCTCTCTCTCTCACCTATCTTCTACGACAGATCTAAAGTAGTCAGACAGTCTAAACACAGATATATAGATTACATATATTTCTACCTAATCACGGGCACGCACATACACGTGACGACAGTTAAACACACAGACGTGGGAAATCTATAACAATAATATATATATATATATATATATATATATATATATATATATATATATATATATATATATATATATTTTAGAACGAGCTGACCAACGCACTGATTAGTTCAAGAGAGATTTTTTATTATTATCATCAAAAAAAATCTTCTCACAACACCAAAGAAATACATCAAGGAAAAACATATACAAATAGTCATAAAAATTCAAGAAAATGCTACAGGGATGATAGCCCGTTAGAATCTTACTCTAGGTTTAGCCCACAGCCCCGTTAAGAGAACAGATGATGGCCCAAAGAGTTATAGATACATAGGGTTGAGTCTAAGAGGTTTCTTTCTTTCTCGTAAATGTAAGAACAGAGTTGGATAATCTGATTTAGCCTAAGAAAAAGAAACTCTAGCATTTGTAACAAATTCTGCAGATTTAAAAATTTAAGATAGCAAATGGGTGACAATAATACACCTGTAAAATAACACTCTGGCCTGTGTACTCTCATTCATTCAGCCATGGCCTTGCTCACACATATATACTCACAACTTTGCTCGCTGCCTCTGGGAATTCTAGGACCTTCGCACAGACCCGAAAAATGCAGTCATTGACCAAGAAACCCCCAGTTCCAAAAGACGTACTGAACTCTCTGTCTCAGGGGAACGATTCCTTGGGTGTTCTAATTTTTTCCGAATGTCTGATTAAGTCACATAAAATTTGTCCAGGCACGAAAGTTAGCAGAGCACAATGTCATTAGCTTTGGATTCTAGGATTTAAGGAATGTCAGATCGGTGTCTTCTTTCAGGCAGGTACTATATTTGGTCACCACAATACTATTCACAATCTCTGTCGGAATGTTAATGTTATTCTTGTAATATTCTCGCCGCCAGGCAGCATGTACATTTAAATTTGTGGAGCAATATGAACTGGCTCAAAAGCCCAATATATATTTCTAGTCTTTAGATAAAACCGTTAGTGGGATTGCTATTACTGTCTCTCTCTGATGGCATATGCAACTGTCCAGACCAGTGTTACTTGAAACAAACAAAAACCCACGTGGTTAAAGATAGGAACTGTCTATGCTTCACACAAATATGTCTCTTACTAAACGCTGGCAAAGTTTGGGTAACAACACCGTTTCACTATATAAAAGGAAAGAACACATATCAAATAATTTACATATATGTACTCAATATAACTTACATTTTAACACGACAAGCCTACAGCTTGACTTATATTTTTAAAACTTCCCGAGAAATAAGTTATTATATAAAAAAAATCGATCATCATGAATTAGGAATATCATGCGTTATTTCCGTCAATATTCACTGATGTCGCATCTAGCATTTATAAGTTAGGATATAAAATATTCTCGACTGAGTAGTTAGCAGTTAAATTAAATTCATTATAGCTACATGTCTGTTACGCTAGAAATATAATTTATTCTGCTTTCCACCGTGTTGCGTCACTAGAAAAAATAATACAAACTATAAAATATTGTTGCTCTGCACCAAATAATTTAACTAGGGAAAAAGCTAAGCGATTAAACACTTTAAAACCCTACACACAATACTAGATATATAATATTAATATACCTCAAACACAGAAGTACTAAGAACTTAAACCACTTCGACCAAACTAAAGGCCATCTCTATTAACAGAGATTATTTAGAAATCGAACGAAGGCTAGCTCTGTCTTTACTGCGAAGTTACTGAGTGAGAATGAAAATAAAGTTTCAAACTCGGGCCAATATCTTAAAATCAGACAAATGGCCCCAACTTATTTCGCCAAGCGAAATTATCTCCCCTACTCCCAACATTTACGTCACCTTAACGCGTGTCGTAACTGCCACCGATAACTGGACCGAGATGTACGCGTGTCAGCTTCAAATCCCAGACAGCCTGTCTGCGGTGCGGAACGATTTTTCACGCTACGCCAGGTTTTCCTAACGAAAAACCTCATGCGTTTCTGCAAACTGTAGACAGCTGTCTCGTTCCTGCACTGTGAGGATGCCGGGTTTGACACCTACGCTAGTGTCAGGTGAAAAATGGTAGACCAAACGTCTGCTCTTAGTCTGGGTATGAAACATAATCACACCTTTCGTCTACTGACATCTATGTAATAGAATCACTATCCCAGTATGAGAAAAAACGCAAGGTAAAGTTTGAAAATGCTGAGAAAATATTTTTCGCAACCGAGTGATGCAAAAAATACAGGAAAAACAAGTACGGAAAGATAATAAAATAAAAGGATTCGGGTGAGAGAATAGGAAGAAGATGTAGGCAATTTAATGATATAAAGACCTACGTGACAATCAGCAAATTGAAGGACCCCCTTACCAGAAAAGCTTTTGTGGCTGATATAAAGAAGCGATATCAATTTACCAAAAGTCAGGAAGACATTGACTGATGATACAGACCAGAAATTCAACACCATTTCAACAATATATAAGGAAAGCAGCAAATTATGCTTGGGATTCCAGGAAAGGAAGAAGCAAGACTGGATAACACCAGAAACATTAAACACAATAACGATGAGAAAGGAAATGAAAAGAAAGAAAACAGAAGCGAAGTCCCCCAGGCTAAAGCAAATATATTGCGAACAGTACAGTCAGCTGGACAAGGAAGTTAAACGCCAAACCCGAACCAACAAAAGGAATTTCCTAGACGATCTTGCAAGGCAGTCAGAAGAGGCAGCACTGAGAAATGAACAAAGCACAGTATACAAAATTCCTAAAATCATCAGCGGAAAACGAGGTGCAAACAATATTACATTAGTAAGAGATAATCAAGAAAATCTAATCACGACAGCAGAGGGACAGGAAACAAGATGGGCAGAGCATTTCAGAGAAACTCTGAACAAGGAACCACCAGAGACACAACTGAATGTTCCTGAGGCTGAAAACGATCTAGATGTTAATACAGACATTCCACGAAAAGAAGAAATCATCACAGCAATCAAAGGGTTAAAGAATGGAAAAGCTCCTGGCCATGATAACTTAAATGCAGGGCTATTTAAGACAGACCATGAGCTAGCAGCAGAACTATTAGAACCACTATTTGCACAAGTCTGGAAAACAGGGACAACACCAACGGAGTGGAACAAAGGATAAATTGTCAAATTGCCCAAGAAGGGAGATCTTGCTGACTGCAATAATTGGAGAGGAATCTCACTCTTCTCTCCGTTCCCAGCAAAATACTGGGTAGGATAATTATACAGAGAATTTCAAAAGCAGTAGACCACAAACTGAGGAAAGAACAAGCAGGATTTAGAAAGAACAGAAGATGTGTAGATCATATATTCACTCTCAGGAACATTATAGAGCAGTGCTCAGAATGGCAGAGACAGCTGTACATTAATTTCGTTGATTTTGAAAAGGCTTTAGACAGTATACATAGGGACAGTTTATGGAAAATACTGAGGACTTATGGAATTCCAAGCTGCATAGTGTCAGTCATAAAAAGCCTCTATGCCAACTTTACGTGTAGTGTTGGGCAGAGCAACCTAACCTTTGAGGTGAAGACATGAGTACGACAGGGATGCCCCTTATCAACCACTCTAATTTTAACAGTCATAGACTAAGTGATGCGCCAGAAAACAGAGGGCAGTCCAAGAGGAATAAGATGGACTACATTTTCTACATTGGAAGATCTGGAATATGTAGATGGCATTGCACTACTAGCACATTCACATCAACACATCCAGGAAAAAACGGATAGACTTAATAAGTATAGCCAGCAGGAGGGCTTGAACATCAATCTAAAGAAGACATAGGTCATGACGCTCAATGTGAGCAACCCTGAGCCCATATCAGTAAGAAATCAGCGACTGGAACAGACAAGCACCTTCACATTCCTAGGATGCATAGTAACACCAGACGGCGGAGCAAGCAAAGACATCAACAACAGAATGAACAAAGCAAGAACAGCGTTTTTTAGTCTAAACAACATTTGGAAGTCCTCTCAGTACAGCACAAGCACAAAATTAAGATTATATCAGAGCTGTATGCCGACCGAGCAAAGTGGAATAAATTTGTTGTTGCCCTACAAGACGCCACCAGGCGTGATGGCCACAGACTGCTTTGACTGTCGGCGGTTAAGGATCAAAGAAGAAGAAGACAGGTTCCTGCATTTCCAGATATGGCAGTCTTATAGTTTATGATAGGAAACTCTATACAGAGCGATACAACAGGAGGCAATCTGATCATCAGAAGCGGTCCCCCGTCGATCAAGTGTTTCGGCCCCTTACTCACCTTTACACTCTAAGGGGAGCAGGCCCACCTGGGTCATGACTCCCAAGTGTCAGCCTACTGTTGTCTTGAGTAGAAAATTGAACCTACTTCACCTTGGTTGCAGCTTTAAAATCCACACTTTTCCGCCAGCTGGGGGCAATTGTGAAAGTAACCCCTATGTTGAAAAGTAAGTATATACATGATACCAGGGTGATCGAGAAGTCTCTATGCAATGGGTTCAGTGCTTTAATAATATGAATGTAACATTTTATGATACAATAAACAGTATTATTTTAATTGACTTTAATTAGATTTACTTTACTACTTCATAAAAGTTGTATTATTTTGTATTTTCGCTTAAAGCATTAGTGTCTATTTACTTACTTACTTAGTCGTTCCCCTTCTACCGTGAGGTGTAGAGGTTTGGAAGAGAGAGCGCCAGACTATCCTATCAGCTGTCTTCTTCCTGGCCTGGTTCCATTCTAGTCCTCGGTCCTTCAAAGATTGTCTAATGTTGTCCTCCCAGCGGACTCTGGGTCGTCCTGGAGGTCTGGATCCGTGGCTCTTTGTTTCCCATGCTTGTCGTGGTAGCCGATCTTCTCCCATTCTGCAGACATGGCCAAACCATCTTAGTTGGGACTGTTCTATTTGGGTCTGCAGCGGATGGGATTTTAGGCCTTGACGGATCGTCTGGTTGCGGACCATGTCTCTTCTTGTTACTTCAACCACTTTCCTCAGATACCTCATTTCTGAGGTTTGGATCTGGCTTTTGTGGGTTGTAGTCATTGCCCACGACTCGCATCCATATGTCAAGACTGGGACATAGGTGGAGCGGTATACAGCCATCTTCGTTTTCTTACCAACCTCTTTCTTGCTGAGGAATCCACGATTTATGGCCTGAAAAAGTCTCCCAGCCGCTGCTTTTCGAGTGGCCAACTCTTCTTTGATGCCTCCCTTTCGGTCTATAATAGCTACGAGATATTTAAAGTGGTCGACCTGCTCCAGGACCTGTTCTCCCAACTTAAGTGTCTATTTAAATAGTTTAAATTGCTATGTAAAATAAAGAAATGTAGAGTTGTAAATTACGACCTTTTAATAATAATTTTATCATTTGGATTGTCTCCCTTGATTCATAGTATTCAAGCACTGAACCCACCGCGGAGAGACTTCTCGATCACTTTATATAAACGATAGTATATATATATATATATATATATATATATATATATATATATATATATATATATATATATATATATATATATATATATATATATATATATATATATATATATATATAAATGGCTGGCCCATGTAGTTCCGGGGGTCACGTGTGAGATAAATAAAGATAAGATCTACTGCCCCCTCATGCACACATGAGGTTATTAATGAGGTTATTTAATGAAGTATTAATGAGGTTATTAATGGGGTTATTAATGAGGTTATTTAATGAGGTTATTTAATGACGTTATTAATATGGTTATTAATTAGGTTATTTAATGAGGTTATTAATGTGGTTATTAATTAGGTTATTAATGGGGTTATTAATGAGGTTATTAATGAGGTTATTAATGAGGTTATTTAATGAGGTTATTAATGTGGTTATTAATGAGGTTATTAATGGGGTTATTAATGAAGTTAGCACAAGTGAGTTAATTTAAATTAGCATTAGTTTTCTAGGATTCTGAAATTATATCGATGTGGCTATTTAATGTTTAATGTGATAGATAGATAGATAGATAGATAGATAGATAGATAGATAGATAGATAGATAGATAGATAGATAGATAGATAGATAGATTGATAGATAGATAGATAGATAGATAGATAGATAGATAGATAGATAGATAGATAGATAGATAGATAGATAGATAGATAGATAGATAGATAGATAGATAGATAGATAGATAGATGAGGTTGTGAGAGTTTAAGAGCGATTATTTCATTTCTTCAGAAAGGCTATTCCACTGGGGAAAATTTAGATAAGATTAACGATCGCAAGATAGTAGCCTCGTGGTGATAAAAGGCGGCGATAGCGAGTCTGATTTAAACACGCTCCGCGTTGGTAAAACCTATAATATGTTATGCCGAGCGACACGTTGTTGTATTTAGTCCCAGTTTTGGCTTAAGTCGAGAATAACTTATAATTGTATTCTTTATGTAAGGAGTAATTTAGTGTATTTCACGTTTATTGATAATTCTACTGTATATTTAATGGGTTACTGTGAGGTGAGAATGATGTATTTAAGATTTCTGGAGAGCGCGAGGCCACACTCCTTTGTTGAGACAGGTGTTTACTCCTCTGTTTGCTCCTGGTGGAGCATGGAAACACCAATGCGGCTGGTGTCCACCACAAGCCAACAGAAGCATTTTTATGCTATTACAGTGGTTGTTCCTGTAATAATGTGTTTCATACGATGAGATCCCAACCGCCCGAGTCGTCACATACGGCATGCTTGAGGATGCGGTAACGAATATTGAGATAGACCAGCGGTGAGGTGGTGGTTAATTCTCTTTATTGAGATTATTTGTTGTACATGTATTGAAGAAATATTATTTTATGTCCAGTTGATTATTATATTGTTGTGTGAACAATGTTTGTTGAGAGCACCTACGTGGGCGTACCAGATGTATATTTCTCTTTCCGCTCTCCGCTCCTCACTAGGGAGCATGGGGCCACCGGACCTAGTGGTTTACCCTCAGCATGGAGCATTCAGATGCTTTTATGCAGTAGTGGTTTCGGTAGCAAACCTATGTTACCCGAGTTGCGATTGCCAGCCTCATGCACAACACCATACTAGTCGCATTGGGCGTTACACGCATGAGTGTGTGTGAGATAGTTGATGATGTCAGGTGGGCGGCATGTTTTCTGTATGGTAAGTGTTATTATCCATGCTATTGATTGTTCACTTAGACGTTGTTTTATTTATTATTTTTCAGACAGTCTAATGAACACTGCTGACTGGGTGTTTGTTGGATGTGTTTTTTGTTGGTCTGTTCGGTGTAGAATTAAATGTTGATCTGCATAAGGCTTTGGGTTGCTTGAATTGTTAAGTCTGCTGCTGAGAGGTTTGCAAGCAACCAATTAATTGCCAACCCCTGTCAAACGATCCTTTAATAAATTTTCTTAGTGCACGGGTCTTGGGTGTGAGGTACACCCCTAGCGCCCTTGTCACAAGTGGCGTCGTCGACAGGATTGACAACAGCACGCAGTGAAGGCAACTCTTCAGCAATCAGAGCAGCAACAACCGAAACAGTGAAGAACACCCAGTTCATCGTCAAGGCGAGGGACGGGATCATCCAGTTGGTCAAAAATTTCTAGTCCCAACTCTACTAGCAACAAGATGGCGGCACGCAACACAAACGCGCTGCTAGTAGAACTGATAACGAAGATGTGGCTGAGGTGGATGACCCCTGTGGTAGGGCTGAATCGTCAACAAAGAACGAGTGCAGTACATCGTGGTACGCCTACTCACAAGAGGGTGCGGTTGCTTTGGGGGAGCGCACGGGTTTCCTACTGGGCACGAGGAATATGTCAGAGAGGTGAGAGCTGCCTGGAGAGTAGGGATGATGAGTAAAGAGGACCAGGCAGATGTTATTCTTGAGCAGTGTGACCCCAAGTGTCCGTCGTGAGCTGAGGGATTCAGGCTGATGACGGTGACCCAGAAGCAATTGCTACATTCCATTCTTAGGGTGTATGGGGAGCGTCGGAGCATCCCAGAAGTAATGGCCGCGTTCTCTACTCTACCCGCAAGGTGCAAGGGAGTCTCTTTGGGAATTCCTCCCCATCGCATTCACGAGGTGTTTGAAAGTGTTGTAAGGGCACAAAGGCAGAACAACGTCACTCCATTGGCGCCATCCTTTCTTCGTCACCTGTTTGCTGCTTTTCTGAGAGATGACATACTAAGCAAGCTCGCAACGAAAATGATCATCAACGAGCCTACAGCAACGTTCACGTCGGTGAGGGACTCGATGCCTCTACGGTTTTTGAGACTGAGCCCACTTCTGGGGCTGGTGTTGCCCAGTGTCGAAGCAGCTTCGGGGGCTGGTGTTGCCAGTGTTGAAGTGGCAAGAACAGAGACTTGTGTCAGATACGCATGCATTAAACGCAGAAGTAGAGCGGCTGTTTTAGCACAGTGGCTCAATTAGAGGCTAAAATTGATGCGATGTCTCAGGAGCAGGGAGACGTACCAGGACAGTTCGTTGTTTAGATGCAGAGAACTAGTCCACGTACAGAATCGATGTCCACCGGCATTAAACTAGACCCCCCTGCGGCTGGAGTCAGGTTACAGAAGGGGAGCATAATGGCTCAAAGATAAAGATGGTTGGTGGTCGACCGGAGTGTGAGGTGCTTATTGCAGGGAAGAAAGTCAAAGGCGGCCAGGGATGTAAGGGTAGCAGGAGGCGACCCAGGGCACCAAGGAAGCCTAGGAAAATAAGATGCTTCAACTGTGGAGACCTTTCGAACCACATGGCACCAAGTGTCCCCAGGGCCCGCTTCCTAAGCGATGTTTCCATTGTAGGTCCCCGGACCATTTGATATCGGTTTGCCCATCAAAGAGCGCCCTCTCTAAGCGTACCAACACATCTACATTGCCGTCACAGGTGCAAGCCAAGAGATGGCCGTGGCAACTGTCCACCATAAAGGGCGCCAGGAAAAGTGGTCGGCATTTAGAGGAGGAGACTCATCTAAAACTCGTTGAAGGACACGTTTCCAGGCTACGAGGGCGCACGTAAGAGCAGAGCCACCGTTGCAGAGTTTTTGCAGCAGTCCGGAAAGAGAGATATGACCAAGCTGTCGTGTGTTCTACTCCACTACAGGTCGTGAGAATTGGTGAAGAAGAGAATGGCACGACGCGGAGAAGATCCGAGGATTCGTGATATGTGGTCAGAAGACGACGTGTACGTTGTAGTAGTCGTGCTCCCACAATGACAGGGGTCCATATAATCATATCCAACGAACGACAGAGCGAGTCCGAGCATTAGAGTAAACCAGGCAATGACCTGAGAGACGAAGTGAAGGAAAAGGTGATCCTCCAGATTTGGAGAAATACGAACTGGGAGCCTGATTTTGTGTAGTTGTCGGGACGACAACAAAATCAAGCGGGGCATATATGACCGCGCCATCTTGAGGTCTGTCGTATCTAGGCGCTGGGGCCCCATCTGGTCAGTAGTCATATTGTCTATGTGGTTTTTAGGTGCCATTTTGCCTTTTGATCACGTTTTAGCTTCAAGCCGATTTATTACAAGGCCATAATAAGCCTACGAATTAGTTTGTGTTTTTGCTCTAGTTGTTGTGTAAATCTGTGTTTTCATGCATTCTGGAGCAATAAATCGCGTGTGTTATCCTGTTGTGGGCGCAGATTAATCCGCGTAGCGCGCAGTAAAATTGAGTGGTTAGGGAGGCCAGGGCTTATAAAAAGGGGTAGCAAGCGGCGAAACCAGTCTATGTTTGAGAGCCCTACATCCGGCCCAGTGAGAACAGACTAAGAAGACACACAAGAGCCAAGCTGTAAATGCCTTGAGCACGTGAGTTAATTTAAATTAGCATTAGTTTTCTAGGATTCTGAAGTTATATCGATGTGGCTATTTTAATGTTTAATGGAATAGATAGATAGATAGATAGATAGATAGATAGATAGATAGATAGATAGATAGATAGATAGATAGATAGATAGATAGATAAATAGATAAATAGATAGATAGATAGATAGATAGATAGATAGATAGATAGATAGATAGATAGATAGATAGATAGATAGATAGATAGATAGATACATAGATAGATAGATAGATAGATAGATAGATGTGAAAGTTTAAGAGCGATTATTTCATTCTTCAGAAAGGCTATTTCCACTGGAAATTAGATAAAATAACGATCGCAAGATAGTAGCCTCGTGTGATAAAAGGCGGCGATAGCGAGTCTGATTTAAACACGCTCCGCGTGGTAAACCTATAATATGTTAGCCGAAGCGACAATTTTGTGTATTTAGTCCGCCCAGTTTGCTTAATTCTGATCGAGAATAATTATATTGTAATCTTTATGTAAGAGTAATTTAGTGTATTTCACGTTTATGTGATAAATTCTACAGTAATATTTAATGGTTACTGTGAGGTGAGAATATCCAGTAATTTAGATTTCTGGAGAGCGCGAGCCACTCCCTCCTTTGTTTGAGACAGGTGTTTCAGTTCTCTATGTTCTGCTCCTGGAGCACAGGAAACACAGATGCGGCTGGTGTCCACCACAAGCCAACGAAGCATTATTATGCTATTACAGTGGTTGTTCTGTAATAATGTGTTTCATGCGATGAGAGATTCCAGCCGCACGAGTCGTCACATACGACATCTTCAGAATGCAGTAACGAATATTGGAGATACGACCATTGTGAGGTGGTGGTTAATTCTCATTATTGAGATTATTTGTTGTACATGTATTGAAGAATATTATTTTATGTCCAGTTGATTATTATTGTTGTGTAACAATGGTTTGTGAGAGCACGTGGGCGTTACCAGATGTATATTTCTCTCCTCTCGCTCTCCTGAGGGAAGCATGGGGCCACCGGTGTGGGTTTACCTCAGCATGGAGCATTCAGATGCTTTTGGCAGTAGTAGTTTTCGGTAGCAACCTATGTTACCCGGTGCGATTTGCCAGCCTCATGCACAACACCATACTAGTCGCATTGGCGACACGCATGAGTGTGTGAGATAGTTGATGATGTCAGGTGGGCGCCATGTTTTCTGTAGTGTAAGTGGTATTATTATCCATGCTATTGATGTTCACTTAGACGTTGTTATTTATTATTTTTCAGACAGTCCTATGAACACTGACTGGTGTTTGTTGATTGGTTTGTATGGTGTTCGGTGGAATTAAATGTTGATCTGCTTAAGGCTTTGGGTTGCTTGAATTGTTAAGTCTGCTGCTGAGAGGGTTGCAAGCAACCAATAATTGCAACCCCTGTCAAACGATCCTTTATAAATTTTCTTAGTGCACGGGTCTTGGGTGTGAGGCACCCCTAGCGCCCCTGTCACATTAATGAGGTTAATGATGAGGTTATTAATGAGGTTATTAATGAGGTTATTAATAGGTTATTAATGAGATTATTAATATGTTATTAATGCGGTTATTATAGATTATTAATGAGGTTATTAATAGGTTATTAATGAGGTTATTAATGAGGTTATTAATTAGGTTATTAATGGGGTTATTAATGAAGTTATTAATGAGGTTATTAATGAGGTTATTTATTAATGAGGTTATTCATTGGACTGGCAACTTCATTATGTAAAACAAATTGTTACGGAAACCACTGCTGCAAGAGCCTGTGAATGTTTGGTGCGAGCTTCCACGAGGGCAGTTAGTTACAATGGTGGCTCCAAGCTTTATAAGGAACGACAAGGAAAACGATGACATGTGTACGCCCCTTAGAACCCCCACCCCCGCCCCCCCCCCCAAGGCGCATCGGCCTTTATTAAACATTTGTCATGTCTTCTCGTCGAGTGCCATCAGATAAAGGTCTTTCCATTCATTCCTCGCCAGGCCTTCATTAAACATTTGTCATGTCTTCTCGTCGAGTGCCATCAGATAAAGGTCTTTCCATTCATTCCTCGCCAGGCCTTTATTAAACATTTGTCATGTCTTCTCGTCGAGTGCCATCAGATAAAGGTCTTTCCATTCTTTCCTCGCCAGGCCTTTATTAAACATTTGTCATGTCTTCTCGTCGAGTGCCATCAGATAAAGGTCTTTCCATTCTTTCCTCGCCAGGCCTTTATTAAACATTTGTCATGTCTTCTCGTCGAGTGCCATCAGATAAAGGTCTTTCCATTCATTCCTCGCCAGGCCTTCATTAAACATTTGTCATGTCTTCTCGTCGAGTGCCATCAGATAAAGGTCTTTCCATTCATTCCTCGCCAGGCATTCATTAAACATTTGTCATGTCTTCTCGTCGAGTGCCATCAGATAAAGGTCTTTCCATTCTTTCCTCGCCAGGCCTTTATTAAACATTTGTCATGTCTTCTCGTCGAGTGCCATCAGATAAAGGTCTTTCCATTCATTCCTCGCCAGGCCTTTATTAAACATTTGTCATGTCTTCTCGTCGAGTGCCATCAGATAAAGGTCTTTCCATTCTTTCCTCGCCAGGCCTTCATTAAACATTTGTCATGTCTTCTCGTCGAGTGCCATCAGATAAAGGTCTTTCCATTCTTTCCTCGCCAGGCCTTTATTAAACATTTGTCATGTCTTCTCGTCGAGTGCCATCAGATAAAGGTCTTTCCATTCATTCCTCGCCAGGCCTTCATTAAACATTTGTCATGTCTTCTCGTCGAGTGCCATCAGATAAAAGGTCTTTCCATTCATTCCTCGCCAGGCCGTTTATTAAACATTTGTCATGTCTTCTCGTCGAGTGCCATCAGATAAAGGTCTTTCCATTCTTTCCTCGCCAGGCCTTTATTAAACATTTGTCATGTCTTCTCATCGAGTGCCATCAGATAAAGGTCTTTCCATTCATTCCTCGCCAGGCCTTTATTAAACATTTTTCATGTCTTCTCGTTGAGTGCCATCAGATAAAGGTCTTTCCATTCATTCCTCGCCAGGCCTTTATTAAACATTTGTCATGTCTTCTCGTCGACGTGCCATCAGATAAAGTCTTTTCCATTCTTTCCTCGCCTGGCATTCATTAAACAATTTGTCATGTCTTCTCGTTCGAGTGCCATCAGATAAAGGGTCTTTCCATTCATTGCTCGCCAGGCCTTCATTAAACATTTGTCATGTCTTCTCGTCGAGTGCCATCAGATAAAGGTCTTTCCATTCATTCCTCGCCAGGCCTTTATTAAACATTTGTCATGTCTTCTCGTCGAGTGCCATCAGATAAAGGTCTTTCCATTCTTTCCTCGCCAGGCCTTCATTAAACATTTGTCATGTCTTCTCGTCGAGTGCCATCAGATAAAGGTCTTTTCCATTCATTCCTCGTCCAGTAGCCTTTATTAAACATTTGTCATGTCTTCTCGTCGAGTGCCATCAGATAAAGGTTCTTTCCATTCTTTCCTCGCCAGGCCATTAAACATTTGTCATGTCTTCTCGTCGAGTGCCATCAGATAAAGGTCTTTCCATTCATTCCTCGCCAGGCCTTTATTAAACATTTGTCATGTCTTCTCGTCGAGTGCCATCAGATAAAGGTCTTTCCATTCTTTCCTCGCCTGGCATTCATTAAACATTTGTCATGTCTTCTCGTCGAGTGCCATCAGATAAAGGTCTTTCCATTCTTTCCTCGCCAGGCCTTTATTAAACATTTGTCATGTCTTCTCGTCGAGTGCCATCAGATAAAGGTCTTTCCATTCTTTCCTCGCCAGGCCTTCATTAAACTTCTGTCATGTCCTCTCGTCGATTGCCAGAAGATAAAGGTCCTTTCCATTCTTTCCTCGCCAGGCCTTTATTAAACATTTGTCATGTCTTCTCGTCGAGTGCCATCAGATAAAGGTCTTTCCATTCTTTCCTCGCCAGGCCTTTATTAAACATTTGTCATGTCTTCTCGTCGAGTGCCATCAGATAAAGGTCTTTCCATTCTTTCCTCGCCAGGCCTTTATTAAACATTTGTCATGTCTTCTCGTCGAGTGCCATCAGATAAAGGTCTTTCCATTCTTTCCTCGCCAGGCCTTTATTAAACCTTGGTCCTCTTTTCGTCGAGTGCCATCAGATAAAGGTCTTTCCATTCTTTCCTCGCCAGGCCTTCATTAAACATTTGTCATGTCTTCTCGTCGAGTGCCATCAGATAAAGGTCTTTCCATTCTTTCCTCGCCAGGCCTTCATTAAACATTTGTCATGTCTTCTCGTCGAGTGCCATCAGATAAAGGTCTTTCCATCTTTCCTCGCCAGGGCCTTTATTAAACATTTGTCATGTCTTCTCGTCGAGTGCCATCAGATAAAGGTCTTTCCATTCATTCCCTCGCCAGGCCTTCATTAAAATTACATTTGTCATGTCTTCTCGTCGAGTGCCATCAGATAAAGGTCTTTCCATTCATTCCTCGCCAGGCCTTTATTAAACATTTGTCATGTCTTCTCGTCGAGTGCCATCAGATAAAGGTCTTTCCATTCATTCCTCGCCAGGCCTTCATTAAACATTTGTCATGTCTTCTCGTCGAGTGCCATCAAAATTAAATAATAAGATATAAAGTCTTTCCATTCTTTTCCTCGCCAGGCCTTTATTAAACATTTGTCATGTCTTCTCGTCGAGTGCCATCAGATAAAGGTCTTTTCCATTCATTCCTCCTCGCCAGCCTTTATTAAACATTGTCATGTCTTCTTCTCTCGTCCGAGTGCCATCAGATAAAGGTCTTTCCATTCATTCCTCGCCAGGCCTTCATTAAACATTTGTCATGTCTTCTCGTCGAGTGCCATCAGATAAAGGTCTTTCCATTCATTCCTCGCCATGCCTTTATTAAACATTTGTCATGTCTTCTCGTCGAGTGCCATCAGATAAAGGTCTTCCATTCTTTCCTCGCCAGGCCTTCATTAAACATTTGTCATGTCTTCTCGTCGAGTGCCATCAGATAAAGGTCTTTCCATTCATTCCTCGCCAGGCCTTCATTAAACATTTGTCATGTCTTCTCGTCGAGTGCCATCAGATAAAGGTCTTTCCATTCATTCCTCGCCAGGCCTTCATTAAACATTTGTCATGTCTTCTCGTCGAGTGCCATCAGATAAAGGTCTTTCCATTCATTCCTCGCCAGGCCTTCATTAAACATTTGTCATGTCTTCTCGTCGAGTGCCATCAGATAAAGGTCTTTCCATTCTTTCCTCGCCAGGCCTTTATTAAACATTTGTCATGTCTTCTCGTCGAGTGCCATCAGATAAAGGTCTTTCCATTCTTTCATCGCCATGCCTTTATTAAACATTTTGTTCATGTCTTCTCGTCGAGTGCCATCAGATAAAGGTCTTTCCATTCTTTCCTCGCCAGGCCTTTATTAAACATTTGTCATGTCTTCTCGTCGAGTGCCATCAGATAAAGGTCTTTCCATTCTTTCCTCGCCATTCTCATTTCTGTCTACAGTTATCTTGTAATTGTGTTCTTCAGCCTACCTCTACCTTCTCTTACCTGGGCTTTCCAGAACAAGGACTGACTGGTAATGCTATCAACAGGTTTTGCGTGTCTGGTTCCGGTCATCACTTACACGGTGGTCATCTTGATGTACCATTTCAATCATAAGCTTTGACAGATTACTTCCCTTACATATCCGAACGCTTCCTTTTTACTTCTATGAGTGACAAACATGGCAGATTACTTCCCCTACATATCCGAACGCTTCCTTTTTACTTCTATCAATGACAAACATGCACCCGTGTGTTGCCTGGACCCGAAAGGGGAGTAAAGAATAGCAACACTGTACCCTACCAGGCACGTCGTAAAAAGCGACTAAGCAGGGTTGGGCATAAAGCTGGTTACCCCATCCTGTAAAAAACATTTTACCAACAAACTTCAACAAACTATGGGAAGTCAAATACAGAATATAAATCAACTCAGCCGCCCAAGACAGAAGAAGGTCCTCTGGAAATGAGGGGCATTAAGCAACCCAGGGAAAGCCGAAGGGAGTCTGAGTTGTCGACTAACCTTTTTTCGTCTAGGAAAATCTCCAGCATTTGCACTTGGAATGTTCCTATTCTACATGAACAAGGGGAAACTGTACAGGTAGCAGCAGAAATGAGTAATTACATGATTGATATCCTGGGTCTCTGCGAGACACGGTGGAAGGGCATAGAGAGGAAGAAATTGATCACAGGAGAAATGGTGTTGTCCTCAGGACATGAGGAGGAAAGAGCCCACCACAATGAAGGGGCTTAAGGGGGGGGGGGGGCTCTAATGCTGTCTAAGGAAGCACAGAGGGCACTTATAGAATGGGAAGCAATGGGACCCCGAATTATAACAGCAATGTTTAAAACAGCCAAAAAGAAAATAAATATAAACATCATTCAATATTATGCACCAATCAACTATAAAGGAGAACCTGAGAAAGAAGAATGTGTTACACCAGACTACAAAATGTCTTGGATTAAAAAGAAAAGAAAGGACGTCACAATTTTGATGGGGGACCTAAACGCGAAAATAGGAACAGACAACACCGGCTTTGAAGAAATCATGGGAAAACATGGATTAGGTATGATGAACGAGAATGGTGAACTATTAACTAACTTCTGTGCTTCAAATCGACTAGCTATAGGTTGTAGCATATTTCCACATAAAAGAATACCGACCACAGAACTGAGAATCAGATTGATCACATATGCATAAATAAGAAGTTTAGGTCATCATTGCATGATGTGAAAGTATGTAGAGGAGCAGATGTGGTATCATACCACCATCTTGTGTTAGCTAAAACAAAATTAAAACTCAAGAAATTTACAACAGTATATAGCTACAGACAACAGTATAATGTGGGATATCTAAGAAATCAGGAAATAAGAGAAAAATTTCAATCACAGTATCCAACAAATACCAAGTACTCCAACAGCTGCAAGATGAAACAGATACGGAAGACCACTGGCAACAAGTAAAAAATATATGAAACGTGAAGAAGTACTGAGAAAAGGAGAACATCAGCACAACGCATGGATAACAACAGAAACCCTTAGCAAGATAGAAGACAGGAAAAACAAGAAAGCAGATTTAAACAGAAGCAAAACCAGAAGCTCCAAAGCCAAGGCTCATGAAGTGTACATAGAAGCAAACAAAGAAATAAGAAGAAGCATCAAAAGAGACAAGAAGAAGTATATTGAAAAGTTGATAAGGGAAACAGAGTAAGCTGCAGCGAAAGGAAATATGAGGGACCTGTACAACAACACAAAGAAGCTAACAGGGAAATATAAGCAAGCAAATGGCCTCATCAAAGATATGAATGGCTAATTGCTTAGTAATATACAAGAACAAATGAAGAGATGGACAGAACATTTTGAGGAACTTCTCAATAGGCCAGCTCCAACTAATCCCCCCAGACATCCAGCCAGCAGAAGAGGAGCTACAAATCAGCTATAAACGACCAAGTAGAGAAGAAATAAAGAAAGCCATAAAGCTTCTGAAAGATGGAAAAGTAGCTGGTCCAAATGGCATTCCTGCAGAGGCCATCAAAACAGATATTGATACCTCTACAGAGATATTATACAAACTACTTGGCAAAGTCTGGGAGAGAGAGAAAGGAAATACCAGCAGAATGGAAGGAAGGTTATCTGGCCAAGGTGCCTAAGAAAGGAAATTTACAAGAGTGCACAAATTATAAAGGAATACTATTAGTGCCAGGAAAAGTATTAAACAGCATCATCCTTGAGAGACTAAAAGAGTCCATAGACAAGTAACTGAGAGATGAACAAGCAGGTTTTCGACAAAACAGATCCTATACAGACCAGATAGCAACATTGAGAATAGTAGTTGAACACAGTCTGGAATGGAATTCACCGCTATACATCGGATTTGTGGACTACGAAAAGGCACTTGACAGTATAGACAGAGAATCACTTTGGAAATTGATGAGGCATTATGGAGGTCCCATGAAGATCATTAACTTAATAAAGAAGATCTATGAAGACATGCCGTGCAGAATTCTTGATGAAGGACAACTTACAGAACCGTTTAGGATTAGAATGGGAGTGAGACAGGGATGCCTCTTGTCTCCATTTCTTTTCTTACTAGCAATAGATTAGGTTATGAAAACACCGACATCACACAACAGAAATACAATCCAGTGGAATCTGACTAAACAGCTTGATGATCTAGATTTTGCAAATAACTTTGCTCTTCAGTCCCATAACCATAATCAGATGCAAGACAAAATTAAAATTCTCGATGAGAGGTCACAAAAAGTGGGTCTGAAAATACACAAGAAAGGACAAAGATTATAAGAATAAATGCAAGAAATGATAACATGGTTGAACTTGAAGAAACACCACTAAAGGATGTAGAATCGTACACATATCTTGGCAGCAATATATACAAAGTTGGAGAGACACACAATTATATAAAAAAAAAAAGAATACAAAAAAGAAAGAGGAGCTTTCATTGCATTGGGAAACATATGGAGAACAAGAGAAATCAAGTCCAACACGAAAATAAGAATCTTCAACTCAAATATGAAGTCAGTCCTATTGTATGGCTCTGAGACATGGAGAACAACAAAAACAACAACCAAAAAGCTACAGACTTTTATAAACGGGTGCTTGCGTAGAATAGAAGGACTGAAATGGTATGATAACGTCACAAATGTGGAATTGATGACAAGAACCAGACAAGTGCCAGTGGAACAAGAGTTGAGAAGAAGACGCTGGCAATGGATAGGACACACATTGAGGAAACCCGTTGATGGCATTACAAGGCAGTCCTTGTTCTGGAATCCTCAGGGAAAGAGAGGCAGAGGTAGACCAAAAAACACATGAAGAAGAGAACTGGAAACAGAGGTGAAAATGATGAGGAAAACATGGGAAAAAACTTGAGCAGATGGCACAGGACAGGAGGACTTGGCATGTGTTTGTTGAAGGCCTATGCTCCTCGGGGAGCTAAAGGGTATTGATTGATTGATTGACAATTATGCCGCGGTAGCATAGTGGTTAGTGCACTGGCTTCCTAGCTCAGTGGTCTATGGTTCGATCCCCAGATGAGGTGGGATTTTTGTAGGCCGCAAACGGCTCCTGGGTCGACCCAGCCCCAACTGGGTACCAGAGCAACTCTGGGAAGGTTAAGGCGGCCGGCGTGATGCTAACCACATCACCCCTAGTGTGCCGATGGTCAAGAAAATATGGGCCTAACACCATATTCCCAATATGCCTCAATGGGCATGTAACGGGATCCCTCTGCTCCTTGGTGAGTTAAAGGATATTGAATGACAAACATGGCAGATTACTTCCCCTACATCTCTTAACGCTTCCTTTTTACTTACATCAATGACAAACTTTGACACATTACTTTCTTTCGTTTTCTAACGCTTTTTTTTCTTTCTTTTTTAACATAAATCAAAGTGTTACACACTTTGATTGATATGTTCCGAGTCTTGTATGTGTCCATCTAATTTACATCAATGATACACTGTGACAGATTACTCCCACCACCATTTTTCCTCTCTTATGCTTCCTTCTAACATATCATTTTCATTTCAATCCATCTATTTTGCACAAGGACTCATAAATAAATAAATAAATAAATAAATAAATAAATAAATATATATATATATATATATATAATATATATATATATATATATATATATATATATATATATATATATATATATATATATATATATATATATATATATACACTCACACACACATAACAGGAGATGAACTGAAATAAAAGATAAATCAAAGTGTTTTAATATGAACCAAGCATTTCGTAAAAGGTGACTAAAAAAATGAAGTTGCACTTGGGGAGGAAGGATTTATCATGTAAAATAAATAGCTACAGAACCCACTGTTGTAAGAGTTTGTGCTTTAGTGTAGACTTCCCCTAAGGAGCCATCTGCAATGGCAGCTCCATGTTTTATAAAAAGCGAAACGAAGATGGTTGTTAACATGATTTTCATATTTTATATTATTGTTAGGCAAGCAAATCAAAGAACTATTTCTTCTCATCGATCATATTGACACGTATTTCTTACTTACTTACTTAGTCGTTCCCCTTCTACCGTGAGGTGTAGAGGTTTGGAAGAGAGAGCGCCAGACTATTCTATCGGCTGTCTTCCTCCTGGCCTGGTTCCATTCTAGTCCTCGATCCTTCAAAGATTGTCTAATGTTGTCCTCCCAGCGGACTCTGGGTCGTCCTCGGGGTCTGGATCCTTGACTCTTTGTTTCCCATGCTTGTCGTGGTAGCCGATCTTCTCCCATTCTGCAGACATGGCCAAACCATCTTAGTTGGGACTGTTCTACTTGGATCTGTAGGGGGTGGCATTTTAGGCCTTGACGTATCGTCTGGTTGCGTACCATGTCTCTTCTTGTTACTTCAACCACCTTCCTCAGATACCTCATTTCTGAGGGTTGGATCTGGCTTTTATGGGTTGTAGTCATTGCCCATGACTCGCATCCATATGTCAAGACTGGGACATAGGTGGAGCGGTATACAGCCATCTTCGTTTTCTTACCAACCTCTCTCTTGCTGAGGAATCCTCGATTTATGGCCTGAAAAAGTCTCCCCAGCTGCTGCTTTTCGAGTGGCCAACTCTTCTTTGATGCCTCCCTTTCGGTCTATGATAGCTCCGAGGTATTTAAAGTGGTCGACCTGCTCCAGGACCTGTTCTCCCAGCTTAATCTGATGTCTTCTTTCTTCTCGTGATATCACCATGGATTTTGTTTTAGAGCTGCTTATGACCATCCCTCTCTTCTCCAGCTCTTCCTTCCAGACTTGTAGGTGGGATTGGAGATGTGCCTCTGATTTAGCAATCAGGGCAACATCATCAGCAAATGCCAGCTCCGAAATATAGACCTGTCTCATCTTCCAGTACCCCACTGAATACTTTCTTGTTCTCTCCTTACATGCCTTGATGACATCGTCCATAAGGAGTAATGAAGAGGTAAGGGTGATAGGAATATCACCTTGTCTTACACCAGTGGTGGTCCTGAACTCTTCTGACTTATGGTTTGCTGTCCTCACATAATTTCTGCAAGACTTGTAGAAGCTCTGTATAGCATGAATCAGAGGTGCTGGAATATTCTTCCTTGCCAAACAGTCCCATAGTTTGCTCCAGGGGACCCTGTCAAACGCCTTTTCCAGATCTATGAAACAAAGATGGATCTCTCTCTTATACCAAGGGCCTTTTCACTCAGCTGTCTGAGTGTGAAGATTAGGTCTTGAGTACTTCGGTTTGCTCGGAATCCGCACTGGACCTCATCCAATTGTGGCTCAGCTAGGCGTCGGAGTCTCTGCTCTAGGATTCTAGAGTAGATTTTTCCAGGGACACTGAGAAGGGACATGCCTCTATGGTTTCCACACTGTCGATTGTCACCCTTTTTGAAAATTGGTGTTATGATGGCGATCTCCCAATCCTTTGGTATGGTCTTGTTGCACCATGCTGCCTGTAGGACCCTTAGGAGTAACAGGTCGCCTGATGCTCCCATTTACTTAACCATTTCTGGTGTTATACCATCATGCCCTGCTGCTTTGCCCATCTTGATTTTCTCCAGTGCTGCCTTCAGTTCTTCCATCTTTATGTCATCTTCATCACCATTGGTTTCCTCTTCTGTGCTAGTGGTTATCATTTCTGATGTTTGACCTTTGCTCACCATCAAGGAGGTTCTGAAGAAATATTCATTTCCATCTTTCCATTACGTCCTTCGTGGCAGTAAGCAATTTGCCTTGCTTGTCCTTTATAAATTTGAGAAGGGCATTGGTTTTTCCTTCCTCGTGTTCTTTAGGTTCTTTAGGTCTATAGAAATCAATTTTCTATTTCTGTGCAATCTT